>CANJKZ010000051.1:3627500-4117500 GCA_947471745.1 Closterium sp. Naga37s-1 | reverse complement strand
CTGTGGCCCTCAAATCCACCGGTGTACGCGGTGACCGGGGGCGCTGTGCGGAAGCGGACGATGTAGACTGCGGGAGGGCGTGGCAAGGGAGAGGACGGGCGGGAAAAAAGGGTGTGGCGGGGGACAAATAGAGGGGGTAGGGGACAGGGTGAAGGGATGTGGGAGGATGTGCTGGTTCTGGGGCGGTGTATACTGGGGTAAGAGGGCGCGCAGGAGGAATCGTATTCGACGTTGCCAATCACACCTTTCATCCGGGCAGACAGATAGTACCATGCAGCTGCGGCTGTGCGGGAGCGCAAGATGTGGACCTGGTAACGGGGATTCAAGATTCGGCATCATGCTGTCACAGCAGTGGCGCGGAGCTCGCTGAACTTTGTCAGATCGCGCGGTGAATTGGGGAGCCAAAAGGAAGCGGGCGGTGTATGCGGGAGCACCGGCGCATAAGCTTGCCCCTCCAGAAAACCAATCCTCCTACGCGCGATTCTTACCTCTCGACTCTTCCGCGTCAGTCCCGCTCGTTACGCCGCCTGAATTTCCTCCAGGTCGCCTCTCACCCTCCTTCCCGGCACTGCGCTCGCTCCTGTCGCCCGCCCCTGCCATCGCGCTCACGCGCTTCGTCGCCGCTCCTGCCCAGTTCGTCGCCTCCGCTGGTATAAGCGATGGCACATCGACAGCGGACGCGGCAGCAAGGGAAAGCACGTGGGCGGCGAGTAGGAGGAGGGCGGGAAGCAGTAGCGCGAGCGAGGACGGAGAATGGAGGCGAGAGGCGCTGAGTGGTGGACTGCCATCATTGGTGGGTGTTGTGGTCGCTTCTACGGTGGGAGAACTCGCTCGCGACACACATTTTTGCCGTTGCGATCTTCGCGCTCCGCGCCTGGCGCGAGGGAGCGGGACGAGGACTGTCGCGGAAGGGCGGCGTATGGAAATAGACGGCGCCATTGGCCTCTCTAGCTTTGTGTTGGTGAGTGGTGCGTCCGAGCAGTCGTGACTGCGATAGCTTCTCTTGCGTACAAACCGTCCTACTTCGTTCAAAGCGCCTGTATGCTGAAGGAAATTAAGGAGGCGCTGTTTCTGGAAGCCGTGGAGCTTCACGAAACTGGTAGATGGTGAGTGTTGCTTTCATCCACCGCTGCCACCAAGATATTGGACCAACTTCAACAGAGCATGTATTCCAAATTCCAACATTCCAGCCAGATGCTGATCTCGTCTAATCAATTCGCATTTCGAGTCGGCTTTCTGTGTGAATTTTCAAACCTCGAAGGTGACAACAGCAAACGCTACTGTAATCCTCGAATCGCCGTTCCGCTTCGCTAGTGTCGAGCGGTGGTGGATAGGGTTTCGATTTCGATTGGTTGAGCTTGACAAGGGCTTCAAACGAGAGATGCTCTGGTAGTGCTCGGTAGCGCAACCGACCGCTAAACAATGCTACCGAAAGCACTAGACGACGCTACCGAGAACTATTCGGGCATGGCAGAAAACAATAAAACCCCTAGGGAACCTGGATGCATTTTCGAGAGGGGTCAACCCTAAATACGGGAATGGGAGAAAGGCGCGTCAAACGCGAGATGTCCTTCGCACAGAACAACGCGGCTTCAAGGGACCATAAGCAGTGTACACACATGAATCTCTCATGGACCTAGACAGAAAGAGGAAAAGAAGGGAAAGAAAGACCCAACAAGGAGAAGGAAAGTGAAACTGCCACAAAGAATCCAAATGCAACACACATAAAACCACCCCTCAAGATACCCAATCAAAACCCCCAATAAAGACACCCCATCAAGACGTCCCATCCCACACCCCATTCCCCCCCCCCCAGGGCTCTCGTTAGCAGACTAAATTAGTCTGTTGGTCTAGGTTTCAGGCACAAAATGTATAGTTCATATGTTGCGGCAGACTTTGCCTTTGGGGCCATATGAGAGCCCAGACAAATGCTATATGTTCATATGTTTTTTCAGGAGAGTTATAGCAAGGGAGCTGATCAAGTAGAAATCGCGTATAGTTTCGTCTGAAAGAGACAAACTGGCCCACTTGGCCATTGGAGCAGCGATGTGTTGCCTGTGTGATCACGCGTAATGATTTTTGCGTGTGGGCGCGGGGGTTAGTTTTGGATTTTTCCAGCCAGCGCACTTCGCATCTGACTCAGTTGCTGCCACGCATCTGTCAGAATGTTGTATTTGTCTAGCCTGCAGTGGGGTACTCTATAGCGAGTACATCCCAATCTAGGGTTTCCTATATGTACTCGACTGTTTGCTAGTGCAACTCCTCTTTCTTGTTCTAAACTTTCTGCTCGTACTTTTGACATGCTATCAGAGCGTGTCCTTCCTTGGCCTGTGGGCCCACCAACCTGCTTCCGCTGCTACTTGATCTGTCGCACGCCCCGTGGCATGCGACGTATTTTTGCGCGCGGCGGTTTACTCTCTGGCGTGCGCCCCGGGGCGCGCGACCCCTTTCCTACCTGGCGCGCCGCCCCCGCTGTTCCGTCGCGGCGCCCTAGGGAGCCGCGCGCGCCCCCCGCCCGTCCGTTGCGACGCCCTGGGGTGTCGCGCGCGGCCCCTGCCGTCCTGTCGCGGCGCCCGGGCAAGGCGCGCGCGGCCCCTGTCGTCGCGTCGCGGCGCCCTGGTGTCGCGCGCGGCCCCTGCCGTCCTGTCGCGGCGCCCTGGGAGCCGCGCGCGACCCCCCGCTACCTCGTCGCGGCGCCCTGGGGAGCCGCGCGCGGCCCCTTGCTGCCCCGTGGTGGCGCCCTGGGGGCCGCGCGCCGTCCCCCTCGCCGTCCCCCGCGCTCCTACCCCGTGCCACCCGTTTTAGGGTTTGGGGGTGGGGAGTGTGGGGGTGGCGGTTGTGGGGGTGCCGGTTGTGTGCGCCGTCCCCTACTCCTCCTCCTCCTCCGTCTCCCGCTGCTGCAGCTGCCGCTCAGGGGGGTGGGTGTGTGGGAGCTGAAGGAGTGGTGCTAGGGGGGTGTCGTGGGAGTGGAGCTAGGGGTGCAGCAGGGGGTGTGTGATAGGGGCGTGGGGCAGCTGGGGGGGGGGGTTGAGTGGAGGCAACCGTCGTGTCGTCAGCAGCGCCAGTAGTCCGGAGGCTACAATCTCCGGTAGTCGCCAGTCGCCTGTGGGTCAGTTGCTCCAGTCAGGAGGCTACAATCTCCGCGGAGCCAGTTACTCCTGTAGTCCGGGCCTTTGCTTCGGTAGCCACTGAGCTAGCAGCGTCTGTGTGTCTGCAGCTTCAGCAGTCGCCTTCCATCTTCTCGCCCCCACAGTCTCTCCTCCTCCTCACTTGCCCTCTGTGATAGCCTCTAGCTTTGCTTGCATTTGTGAACCTGCTCTATGACTGCGTGCTCTGCTGATTACACCCCACTTTGGCTATGGGGGTGTGTCAGAATGTTGTATTTGTCTAGCCTGCAGTGGGGTACTCTATAGTGAGTACAACCCAATCTAGGGTTTCCTATATGTACTCAACTGCTTGCTAGTGCAACTCCTCTTTCTTGTTCTAAACTTTCTGCTCGTACTTTTGACAGCATCTGTCGGGTAGCTGTTGTCGGCGCCGCTGCCAGGTGTTGAGATAGTAGCTATAGTGAGGAGCCAGAGCTAGGTAAGCCCAAGCTAGGCAAGAGAAGTTTAGGCAAAAGAGAGGGTTTCACTAGCAGCAATGAGGATACATATAGCAAACCCTAGATGGGTTGTACCCGCTATAGAGCACCCCACTGCAGGCTAGACAATAATATTCTGACACACCCCCATAGCCAAAGTGGGGTGTAATCAGCACAATGAGCAGGCATAGAGCAAGAGTTCACAGTAGTAAGTAAAGCTAGAGTTAATCACAGCGGGCAAGTGAGAAGGAGGAGGAACTGTGAAGAGAGAGAAGATGGGAGGCAATGACTGAAGCTGCAGAGGCACGGGCACAGGAGCGGCTGACTCAGAGGCTACCGAAGCAAGGGCGACGGACTACTGGAGTAACTGGCTCGGCGGCTATAGACGAGCGGCAGGAGCAACGGACCCACTGGCGACTGGTGCAGCAGGCTCACTGGCTACCGAAGCAAGGGCGACGGACTACAGGCGCTGCAGGCGACACGACAGGTACCTCCACACGACCTCCTCCAACTGCCCCACACCCTCGACACACACCCCCTGCTCAAACCCTAGCTCCACTCCCACTGCACCCCCTTAAACCCTAAACCCCAGACTCCCACACATCCACCCCCCTCAGCGACAGCTGCAGCAGTGGGAGACGAAGGAGGAGGAGAAGTAGGGGATGGCGCACACAACCGACACCCCCACAACCGCCACCCCCACACTCCTCACCCCCAAACCCTAAAACGGGTGGGAGAGGGGCAGGAGCGCGGGGGACGGCAAAGGGGGACGGCGCGCTACCCCCAGGGCGCCAAAACGGACGGGCGGGACGGGGGGGGGGGTGGCGCGCGCGGCTCCCCAGGGCGCCGCGACGGACGGGCGGCGGGCGCACGCGGCTCCCCAGGGCGCCGCGACGGACGGGCGGGGGCCGCGCGTCCCCCAGGGCGCCGCGACGAGCAGGGCGGGGGCCGCGCGTCCCCCCAGGGCGCCGCGACGAGCAGGGCGGGGGCCGCGCGTCCCCCCAGGGCGCCGCGACGAGCAGGGCGGGGACCGCGCGCGGGTCCCCACGGCATGAAACCGCCGCGCGCCTCGGGGCGCACGGCAGGAAGAAGTCATCGCACGCCACGGGCCGTGCAACAGACAGAGTAGCAGCGGAAGAAGGTGGGCCCACAGGCCAGGAGCGTTTCTGCTCTGATAGCATGTTGAGATAGTAGCTATAGTGAGGAGCCAGAGCTAGGTAAGCCCAAGCTAGGCAAGAGAAGTTTAGGCAAAAGAGAGGGTTTCACTAGCAGCAATGAGGATACATATAGCAAACCCTAGATGGGTTGTACCCGCTATAGAGCACCCCACTGCAGGCTAGACAATAATATTCTGACACCAGGCCGTTTCCCCCTCCCTCGCTGGCAGAGTGCAAGGACAGTCGGTGTACAGCAAACAAGGCATGCATGGGCTGCCATTGCACTTTCGTGAGACCCTCGTCAGAGAGGCGCGGTTCGTGACAAGACGGTCCTTACCACCCATCCTTTCTTCTCCAAGCCTTTCTTTGACCATCCTTGCTCTCTTTCCGTTTCAATTCGTCCCGTCCCGTCCTCATGTGTCTCACCACACCACATCATGCTAGCCGAACATGGCGCACCCGCCTCAACCGACAACGCTAAGCGTGATTCACCCGCGGTACCTGAGGCGCCCCTGGTATCCGCGTTAGATTTCTTAACGCGGAAAGCTCCCGCCGCGATTCCAGTAACCACAACTGCCGCAGTAGGGACTCCTCCGCCTGTAATTCCTCCCCCCAACGTCATTTCGTCCTGCAACAACGAGCCTATTATCCGCTCGCCATCCACGTCAGATGCGGCAGAGACCTCGACCCAGCCTAGCACGGCTGAAGCTGAGTCGTCGCCCCCACTCGTTTCGGCATCTGTGGCTACCACCGCAACTGCAATCTCTTTTTCTCGCGTTAGAGTTGGGAACGGCAATTTCAAACAGCGTGTTCTCAGTTTTGCCCGTCCCACTCTAGGTGTCGCCCCAGCTACCGTCCCCCGCTTCACACCTCGTGCAGGCCCATCAAAACTCGCCGCCGCCGACAAGGACGACAAGTACCCCCATGTCCTGACCGTCGAGCAGTGGCAGGAGAAGGCGAAGGAGAAATGGCTCAAGCACTTCCCGTGGCTCATCATCTCGCAGACCTCATGGGGTCAACCCTGTATGAGGTGCTCAATCTGCATGGTGCACGGTGACCCCAGCTACCAGTACGGTCGCGACGGGGAGGGTGGGCTCGACATTCAACGACAGACGATGCGGAAGCACCAACATTCGATCAAGCATGAGGTGGCAGTGGACCGACAACAGCTACGAGACGGCAAGAATGCGGCTCAGAAGACTATTGTCGACTTCGAAAACGGTGACGCGGAAGCCAACCGTTTGGCAAAACTGTTGGCAGCAGTTATTTTCATTTGCAGAAGTGACTCACCCATTGTGCTGTTTGTGTCGCTGGTCCAGTTCATGGCAGAAATGGGCACGCCGGACATGCCCCTGAAGGATTCCGTCACATACTACAGCGAGTAAGTGTTGGTATGCTTTGGGGGACCCGCTTGTTAAAACCCGCTTGTTTCTAAGAAGGTTGTTTCTGATCGTTGCAGGTACGGGTTCGCGCAGCTGGTAGAGACACTCGTCGTCTACCTTCGTGCTCAACAGATGAAGCACATCCGGGAGAGTCCTTACCTGGGCATTCAGTTGGACGAGAGCACGGACCGTCGACGCGGAAAACACCTCATCGTCTATCTGTCATTCCTCCGCAACAACACGCCAGTCACTGAATTCTTCGCGCACCTAATAGTTGAGCAGTGCGATGCTGGTTCCCTGCAGGCAGTCCTTCTAACCCACTTAGAAGGAACCGGCCTCGAACTTGAACGCGTCAGTGGCATCAGCACCGACGGTGAAAGCGTCATGGTCGGTTCTCAGACGGGCCTGGTGGCGCGCCTTCGAACACGGATTCCACACCTCGCCGGATTCCACTGCGTCGCGCACAGGTGTGTAACCCGACATCTGTTATTTTTTCCATGCGTTGCCTGTTTATCTAACTTATTGTTTTTCCCGTGTTGTGTCAGGGAAGCTTTGGCGGCAAAGGATGCCGCCGAGGCCTACCCCGACCTTGACCTCGTCGACAGAGTCGTCCGCTCCTTGGCGGAGCAGCTTGGACGGTCGGGCAACTTCCACCTACGCTTCAAAGAGCTGCAGGAGGTGCTCTGCCAAACAAACCTGGAGCTGCAGGGCATCCACAGTGTCAGGTGGCTTTCACGTGGTCTGGCGGTTCAGCGTCTGGCGGACAACCTTCCAGCAGCTGTCATTCTGCTGTACGAGAACGACCCGAAGGCCTACCTCCTTGTAACCAGCTTGAAATTCCACTTCCTGTTGTTTTTCTTGGCTGATGTGTTGAAGGAACTCGACGCACTCAATGTGAGAGTACGACGGCTTATGCCAGCTATGCTTGCTTGCCTTTACTTTCTTATGCTATTTCTAGCATAGGATAATTATATGCATGCATGAATTGCTTGCTTTCCTAGGCTAGGTGCTTTCCTATATTTTATTATAGTTATAGCACCGAGCTAGGTTACGTGAACCGAATTCTGGCTTTTCGGCGGCCACCGAATTGCCTTCTACCGAATTCGGTAAGGATCTGTTCGGGACGCTTCGCGACCCGCGGAACCTTCGCGTAACACCTGGTTACGGGGCCTTGTGTCGAGCCTGTATATCTGCCTCGTGTTGTACCCAGGTGATTCATTCAATTCGATTCAATTCAATTCAATTACAATTCTCTTTTCTGAGCTCGATCCTAGATCCTCACTCTTGGTAATCAGAGCGGGTTTTCACGCGAGGTCTTCAACCGCTTAGTTCCGGCCTTTAAAAAACCGCGGGGGCGACGACGAAAGCGCCGATACGGGTATGTAAAACCAGTTCCGCGCAATTTTTCTAAGTACCCTCGATTCGGTTTTCGAACACCCCTCAGATTTACTGGTGGAAGGGTTGGAGTTTCGACCGTTCGATCGAGTTTCATCTCAACGGCCCAGAGAATTTCGCCCTAAAAAGTTGGAATTTGGAGCGTCGGATTGATTTTCTCCTCAACGGCCAAGATCGGACGCGAATTTCGCTCAAGGGAGATTTACGCGAACTACAGAATTCGCGCTCGTCGATCCTTTAGTCAACTTGACTCGCAGTAAGTCGACCAGCACCTAGAATTCGATTTTTTTCGTCGCGCATCTTCTTGTAAATCGCCAAATGGAGGGAAAAGGAGATATTTCAGTACAGAAAATCGCGGAGTTACGTGCTGAGCATAAGCAGATACATGCGGCGCTCCCACGACTCGAAAAACTCCTTGCGAACCAGTCGGCAACCGCCACAGCAGCAGCGACAACAGTAGCAGCAGCAGCAGCAGCAGCGGCAACACCGACAATTCTACATGCGACAACGGCAGCGGTTAACCTCGAAGCAGTGAAGCCGAGGCTACCGGAGGCGTTCGATCCTACAGTAAAAAGGAACGACGTTCGTCGATTTGTAGCTGAACTCGAAATTTACTTCGAAGCCGTTTGATGCACGACCCCGACAAAAGACGCAATGCGCATACGGCTCGCAGCAACACTGTTACAAGGCCCAGCTCTAGAGTGGATCAACAACAGAATAGTCCAAGGCGAGGGGACGTGGGCGCAGTTTCCGGCAGCACTGATCGAACAGTTGGACACGTTGAACAGTAGCTACTACGGAACACGACGCAACAAGCCAACTAGTGGCATGGGGCGATTGGCACCACCCACGACTGCCGACCCGATGGAGAACGACGAGGGCGATGTGGAGCAGCGGCTAGCAAATAATAAGACGTGCAAATTTTGCGGCGCTACAGGACATCGTATCTTGGCGTGTTGGAAAATGAAGAGAAGGTGTGCGGAGCTGAAGGACAAGAACAGTGCGGCACCCCCGAAGCAGAAAACGGACAACGTGGCAACTTCGGAGAGGGCGAAAAAAGGAGAATATGGTGGCGCAAATTTAAAACGTCACGACCAGCCGACACCAGGGGAAATCGCCGAGACTAATGGAGGATCCGCGAAACAAAACCCTGCACCGACCGGGAAACTCCAGCCGTATACCCCGACAAGTAAGAATATTACTTCTCGTGGGTTTCAAGCCTTTACTAAGGGAGAGTCAGAAATTAAACCGGTACCGGGTATTATGGGGACCCTACTCCAGAGCGCTAATACGGGTCGAGCGTTCCGAGGAGTTAATATTCTCTCCCAGCAGCACTGTTTAAAGGCTCCCTGTTCCCCACAGATGAAGCCTACACAGCTGCAAAGGCTTAGTGGAAGGTTCCAGGCCCAAGAGAAGCCGAATCGGCCTCGGATAAATCCTTCTAACCTTTCTCAGTTGAAAACTGATACTGAAGCTGCATCTTCGAGCGCAGGACCTAGGGATAACATATTCGACGTACCCTACGATCCTATAAGCGATACCATCTACGGATACTCCGAGCAGCAACAACCACTAGTACTCGAGGTGATCTGCAACGGGCATCGCCTCCAGGCCCTGGTGGACAGTGGTGCGTCCCACTCGGTGTGCGACCGCGGGACGTTGGAGAAAATTGGAGAATCCTCAGAAGAAACCCAGTTTACGGCAACAATGGTGGACGGTACGAAACTTCCCATCCACGGCGAAGCATCACTGCAGCTACACATAGGGGCGCTGAGGTGGAAGCCGACGTTGCCGATCACGAACATCAAGGGATTAGATTTCATCTTGGGGCAAGATTTTCTGAAGCGGTTCAACCCCGAGATCGACTGGGTCAACCGGAAAACGTGCATCTACAACAACGGGAAACGAGTGGAGCTGCGAAGCTGGACGGATACAGGGAGCGTTCCTGAAACGACACTGGCACGGTTCGAACGGACAGTGAACGAGAGTAACACGGGTTACTTAGCACTGGTTATGGCAGCAGCAGAGGAGGAGGTCTTGGAGCAGTACAAGGATATAATGCCCGACGACCTACCCGCAGGCATACCTCCAGCACGCACCCACGAGCACGAGATCGTGGAGGAACCAGGTGCGAAACCCGTCTCACGTGCACCATACCGACTGAGTCCGACTGAACTGACAGACATGAAAAAACAGATAGAGTATCTACTGGACAGACAACTAATCCGCCCATCCACCTCTCCCTACGGTGCACCAGTTCTCCTCACTCCAAAGCCAGACGGTAGTTTACGGATGTGCATCGACTACCGCGCACTAAACAAACAGACAGCACTGACTACAGCGCCAGTACTCATCCTACCGGATCCAGACAGAGACTACGTGGTGGAAGCAGACGCTAGTGACCAAGCAGTCGGAGCAGTACTGATGCAGCATCACGAACGCAGTTTGCAGCCCATCACCTACCTCAGTAAGAAGCTGTTACAGTGGGAGAAAGACTTAGCTGTAAGGAAGGGTTCAGGAGGAAAGATTTGGGTACCAAATTATGCCCCGCTACGGCAGATCCTATTGGAGGAATTTCACGACGTACCTTACGCGGGACATTTCGGGAGCAACAAGACGTTAGCAGGGATAGCGAAGTATTACTACTGGCCCGGGATGGCAGCAGACGTGCAGCAGTTCGTCACCTCTTGCGACACGTGCCAGCGGATGAAGAGTAGCAAGCAGAAAAAAGCAGGGTTACTTCAGCCTCTACCTGTACCGGAGCAG
Organism: Closterium sp. Naga37s-1; assembly: GCA_947471745.1. Taxonomy (NCBI): domain Eukaryota; kingdom Viridiplantae; phylum Streptophyta; class Zygnematophyceae; order Desmidiales; family Closteriaceae; genus Closterium; species Closterium sp. Naga37s-1. The sequence continues at coordinate 4,107,217 of CANJKZ010000051.1, read as the reverse complement.
CCATGGCAGGTCGTTAGCCTCGACTTCATCACAGGACTTCCTTCGACCTCACGGGGGCACGATTCCATCCTCGTGGTGATCGATAAGTTCTCCAAAATGGGTCACTTCATACCGACCAACGCCACAGCAACAGCTGAAGCAACTGCGCGCCTCTTCTTCGACCGCATCATCACCATCCATGGCATCCCCGCTACACTCATCTCAGACAGAGACCCAAAATTCACCAGTAAGTTCTGGAAGGAGCTCATGGGACTGTTGGGGACAAAGCTTGCAATGTCTTCAGCATACCACCCCCGGACTAACGGACAGACAGAGCGACTCAATCAAGTGGTTGAACAGTTACTGCGCACAGCTTGCAAGGACGACGTCAGCCACTGGGACACACAGTTACCGACCCTAGAGTTCGCTTACAACAACGCGTCACATGCGGCCACAGGGAAAACTCCTTTCTTCCTGTGTTACGGACGGGAACCACTCACACCACAGCAGCCAACCATACCGTCACACGTCCAAGCCGCACATGACTTCGTCACCACCATGCAGCAGCTATGGGAGAAGACTCAGCGACGTCTCACCACGATGCAGAACTCCCAGAAGCAGTATGCCGATCGTCAGCGACGAGATCACTCAGTAGCAGTCGGAGATCAGGTGCTTCTTGACACACACAACTTGAACCTGTCTCACCTACCATCCAAGCTCCGGCCTCGCTTCTGTGGTCCTTTTCTCGTTGAGGCACAGGTGACACCAGTTACATTCCGCTTGCGCTTACCAGATACATGGAAGCTTCACAACGCTTTCCATGTCCAGCTACTGAAGCCCTACAAGGACCCCAACCAACAGTTCCAGGGACGGCAACTCCCGCCACCACCACCTGTTCTCATACAGGATGAACCCGAGTACGAAGTGGAGCGCGTTCTCACTCATCGGCGCCGCAGTGGCAAGGCCCTCGAGTTCCTGATACGCTGGAAGGGATGCGACCCCACTGAGGATAGTTGGGTTGCAGAAGCTGATATGGGCAACGCACGCCGTGCTCTCAAGGACTATCTTGTCAAGCAGGGTGTTTCTCACGCCACCCAGCTTTGAGGGGGGGACGTGTGAGAGTACGACGGCTTATGCCAGCTATGCTTGCTTGCCTTTACTTTATTATGCTATTTCTAGCATAGGATAATTATATGCATGCATGAATTGCTTGCTTTCCTAGGCTAGGTGCTTTCCTATATTTTATTATAGTTATAGCACCGAGCTAGGTTACGTGAACCGAATTCTGGCTTTTCGGCGGCCACCGAATTGCCTTCTACCGAATTCGGTAAGGATCTGTTCGGGACGCTTCGCGACCCGCGGAACCTTCGCGTAACACCTGGTTACGGGGCCTTGTGTCGAGCCTATATATAGCCTCGTGTTGTACCCAGGTGATTCATTCAATTCGATTCAATTCAATTCAATTACAATTCTCTTTTCTGAGCTCGATCCTAGATCCTCACACTCAACCTCAAGTTCCAGCGACGGCAGGTACGTGTCAGATTTATATGACATAGCTGCTGTAGGCTATAGTGGGGTAGCACATATGGGGTACAGTTTTCTAGGGTTTGTACTTGTACCCACTTTCCCTTAGTCAATCTCATTCCTCGTCATTTCACAGTACGTTGTTACGCTCGTTGCTTTGACGGGTTTTTTATTGTGTTGTTGAACCGAATTTCTGTGACACTGACCCGTGCAAGCCTTTCCACGGCCTCTCATATGTGTGGCAGGTCGACGTGACACACGTGCTGCAGATGGTGGACAACACCAGGCTCACCCTCCGCAACCGTTACCTGAGTGACGCGGACGACTTCGGAGAGGGGAGCAACGAGCTGAGCGCCTTTTTGGCGAAGCATGCGTCGTCGGAGAAGAGGGTGGTGAAGGTGACGGGCACCGACTCGACTGGGGCGCCAACCACTCATGAGTACACCCTCCATGAGCAGAAGATTAAAGGTCAGAAATCTGGCGGGGGCTTGGACGACTGCATCACACTGGCGAAGGGGTACGTGAAGGAGCTGCTGAAGCGTTTGGAGAGCCGGATGAAGGATTTGGGCTCTCTCGAGGGCGCCAAGCTGTTCACGCAGGGGGCGTACCCGAAATCTCACTCGAAGCGGCAACGGCGGTTCTTGCAGTGGCTGGAGGCTCTCCGCAATCTGTTTAAGCGAAAACCGACCGACCCTGACACCCTGCCAGGTACGTCTTCGATGTCGGTTGTGCCTGATTGAGTCGGACATGTTGTTTGTGTCGCCATATGCCTCGTTGATTTCTTTGAGCCTGATGACTTATGAACACCAACGCGGTCTAACATTACACTTCTTTCTGATTCGCACCCTGCCACCAGGAGTCAACTGGACGAGGGCACAGAAGGAGCTCAGCAGTTTCACCACCATCATGTCATCCCATTAGCAGGAGCTGAGCTTCCACGACGGCCTGAAGCAGATGCTCAGCTCCCCCGACTGGTGCACTGCCTACCCCAACCTGGTCCGCCTTTGGATGGCAGTCGCAGTGCTGCCCCTGAGCACCGTGGAGTGCGAGCGGGGCTTCTTCCGCCAGAACATCATCAAGAGCTGGCTACGCGGCAATCTTAACGACGCGAAGCTGGGCGACCTGATGACCGTCTCCATGCTGAAGTACGAACCTGACTGGCCCGCCCTTGTGGAGCTGTGGAGAGGCGCGAAGAGGAGGCGTCCAGCCAAGGATGTGGTGATGGTGCATGCGCAGAGGCCCGTGAAGCGCACGAAGAAGACCCTTGCGATGCTGGCCGCGAAGCAGGCGGCAGCAACAGTAGCAGCAGCAGCAGATGCTGCTGCTCGTGAAGCAGCAGCTGCAGAAGAAGCAGCCAGGCTAGAGGAGGAGTTGGGCCCCTGGCAGAGACGGGCAGGCCACGGCAAAGTGCACATGGCTTCAGATTCAGAGCTAGACGGGGACGATGAGGAAGATTATTCTCATGATAGCGATAGTGAATCCTAGTTCGTTTTCTTTGTATGGTTATCTGTAGTAATAGAGTATAGTCTGTGTGTAGAGTAGACTACATAGTTAAATAAATGTCTGATTTCGTAAAAATCTGTCTGAGCGGACATACTAACTTAGAAAATCCGTCTGAGGCAAAGACCACCAGGAATCCTCCATATGAGGGCCAGACGATTTTTTTTTTTTTTTTTGGAAAACGTCAGACGGGCCTAAAAGTTAGCAAGAGCCCTGCCTCCCCCCCCCCCCCAATCACAACAGCGTATCCACCATGTACGGGGCCTCCACCCAAAGAGCCCCGCCTTCCACATCGACATTGTCCCTCTCCCGATCGACCAAGTCTACGTTAATTCCCCCCATGGAAGACGCCGCCCGAAGCAGGATGACTCGGGCCTGCGCACGTTGTAACGCCACCCCGATGAGCGCCTTCAGTGACCCTAAAAGATAAGCCGAAAACACAGAGTCGTCCTCCCGACAAGCCCCCCGCGACACAGCTAACCCCATATGCGCATCCCCTTGCTGACGAAGCCACCGCCGAAAACGACCGCCGAGACACCCCCACGTCTCTACTATCAGAGGGGTGAACTGCACGCCCCGGTTGCGTGCAAGCAGAGGCGCATAATCTCTCGTTTTGCGACGCTCCCACTCTCTTGCCGCCACACCTATTTGATGCCCGCACTGTCCTAGCAGGGATGGAGACAGCGATAGCGGGTCCGCGACGCTGATCTCTAGGGCGTGAGCCTCTCCAGCCATTGGTCGTCGCACCGCCACATCAACCCGCTTCCCCTGCAGCACCACACTATCCTCCATTGTCACCACCCCCCCCGACGCCTTAGAGATCTTCGCCACCGCAAACTTCACCTCATCATGCACCCGAGATGGACCATGCTGGTGCTTGCATCTCAGGGCATGATGCGGGTCTGCTGGGTCAACATACACTGTACCACAAACACACCTCCCCGCCACCTGCAGCTGCTGAATTGGGAGCCCGAGCCGTATAGCAGCACCAATGCCCCACTCGGCCGCAGTGAATGTGAGATCTGAGTGAGCCGGAACCGCCGAGACCCATGCACCCGCCCCCGGGCCCTAAAGGGATGTGAAACGGGCCAAGGTAGCATCGTCACGAGCCAAACGGCGCAGTGTCTGGAGCTCCTCTACAGCTAACTGCCGCTGCCGCGCCTGGAAAAGCCGAACAGGAGGGGCCGCTACACACAGAGGTAAGCCCGGTATCTCCTGGCGGATAGTCGCTGGCAGCTGCTCAAGAGCCTTGGCAAACCACGGGTCAAGAAACTCTGCCCCTGTCGAAGTGGTGAGGTACTCTGCAGTCGTATCTTTTGATATAAGCCAAGGTGGGCCTACCGAAAACAACATGAAAAAAAAAAATGCTGGCTGGGCCTATAATCAAATAATTTCTTTAAGCCCATGGGCTGATTAAACGGCAATTTATATTTCAATACCTAGGATAGTTTATCCTGCCTTAGTCGTTCTGATAGCAGGTGTTGGGAGAATCAAAAGGTTATACTAGCATTCCTTCATGTATCGCCATAACGCACTCCTTTACATCGAGAATGAACAATCCTAAAATATGATGTAGCTCATATATGTTACGAATAATAAATTAAGAAGAAACACTGTGCACTCCTGACAGCAGCAATCGAAGCACACTGTATCGGAGCTGGAGACGAAGAGTCAGAAATTACTCGAAGCGACGCAAACAGCTGGAAAGCATCTGGACCGTTGAAAGCAGACAACATTAGGCAGTTGTAGGAGCAAGGAAATTGTACGCGCCGCACGGGTGGGTTTGAATCTGAATAAGGGAATGTACCCCTTAGAGTACATGGCTAGCTAGGACGTTTGGTATTCCGTTGAACTCATATCTACACGCATGTATCTGCATGTGTTAATCATCTCAATCATTTTAGATTCACTCTGATTTGAGGTCAAGGGCCCACTACTACCATATACTCTGTGCGAACTTTCCCGAGGTGATCCTAGTTACGATCAACTTCTGATCGCAGTATAGTATGAGAGTGACTTGGGAATCCTTCGCAACGCCACCTCTGAAATCTTCGTCGAACGAAAAGTGGCGTTCGGCATACGCTCACGCGTAAGGATGGCTGCAGGATCTGGAGGTCAGACGAATCTGACCGCTGAAGCGCAGCCCAACTCGGCTGCGACAAACGAGGAGACAATAACGATTGGAACCGCCGTCCACACACAACTGCTTCAGCGACTCACAAGCTTGGAGCAAGGACTCCAAACATTGCGGAAGGGCGACGCGGGAACATCCTCCCAACCCTCTCAACGGCCTCAAATTGCCATAATACCGCCCCGCACACGGCTGCAGATTGAGCAAGATGTTGAGAGGAAGTGGCTGAAAATGCATCAGTCACAGTACATCTCTGGTGTGATGGAGCGTTATGGTGTGACTGGGGGTTGCACTGTGATGACGCCATTTCATGCAGGCTACAAGCTAAAGAAGGCAGCTGAGGATGATGATGTGCTCGAGGATGAGCTGCAGAATGAGTACCAGTCACTCATTGGGAGTGTTATGTATGCAGCTGTGCATTGCAACCTGGTGCTTCATTTGAAGTGGGGCAGCTGGCCAGAGTTGTGCAGCAGCCCACAGAGAAGCATTTGGAGGTGGCAAAGCGCATGGTGCGCTACCTCGGCTCTACCGCATTTGCTGGTGTTCAAATTTCAGCTGGAGGCCAGCTGAACCAACCTGGAGCAGATGGGATAACTCCTAGAACCTTGATTCCTTCGTGCTTCATCGACGCTATGTGGGCCTTGGAGGATGAGGATCAGTCATTTGTCGGTGGCTATGTGTGCATGGTCGGAGGAGGACCAGCGAGTTGGATGTCCAAGAAGCAGAGTGAGATTGCTTAGTTTTCGGCAAAGGCAGAGTACATGGCAATGTACCATGCCATCAAGGAGATTGTGCGCCGCCTTCGTTGGTCACCAGTAGAGGACAAGCTGGTCGAGAAGGGGGATGCTCCGTCGCCCACATGGTGCGGAGTCCAGCCTCGACGACTGCCCAGGGTATCGCCCTGTACTCCTGGGCCTCATGGCGTCTTGTCGCATCCTCCAGCCGTGCCTCCAGGGTGTCCATCACCTCTGCGTCACCTACACGCACACACGTGACTGCACGGCTGCCAGCCTACGAGCAATTTAGGTAAGTGACTACTACGTTGACCTGACTGAAAGGTAACTCGGGTGCCGTCCACGCTCACCGCACCATGCGGAGGTAACTGCTACAATGGGAGCTAGACTACGGGCTAGGCACAGGTGCTCGTGTGATCTCTGCGTTTGTTATTCCTTAGTCGTCTTCCTAGCGCACACACTGCTTGCTAGTTCACGGGGCAATTTGGCAAGAGTTTCACTGAGAAAGGTTGACAAAAACAATAGCAACAAAGTTGGCATGCAAGACTATATCAAACCTAGCAAAGCTGCTGGCCGACTTCCAGCGCAGCACGGTCGACCGTGTGCCAGCACGACTTGGTCGATCGCGCTCCAGCAGAGCAAAGTCGCGGCTTGCCAACGTTGCAAGTCCACGGTATGCCAGCGCTGCAGCAAGTCGGCTGCACAGCGTTGCTTTGCAGGTGTGCGTAGCTGGTTGGTGCACTCTTTCGCGTCACGTGCATAGCGCAGACGCCCAGGTCCACAGAAAATGGGGAGCAGCTGCATGGATCATGGAGGTACGGGCGAACTCCATGACTAAGCCAATGCGGCACTAAACAACCCCATTCTGCTGCGGAGAGGCCAGAAGCGTGAACAACTGGCGGATCCCTCCCTACGACAAAAGTCCCGCAAGACGTCGGAGGCAAACTCACCACCTCTTCAGAGTGGAGACGCAGGACAGGAAGGTCCATGTGGAACCACTCGCGGAGCTGGAGACGAACAGCGCGGATCCAAAGGATTAAAACATCAGGGACCTCCCCCTTGCTGCGTAAGGGGAAGACCGTGGTGTTACGCGTATAGTCGTTAGTATCGCTCGCGGCCCTGTCCATGGATGCGGGCTGGGCCCCACACGTTCATGTGGAGAGTCTGCAGGGGAGCAGTCGTCGGGGGAAACGAAGAGTAGTGAGGAGCGGAGCGCTGCCGCCCCTCGACACAGGGAAGGCAGGAAGGGGCAGGCTTGGGTGGGAGGGGAGGTAGAGACCTGGGAAGACCAGAGACAAGGAGGAGGGAGTGCATGCCACGGAGGCGTGGCAGGGAGGGGTGACCAAGGTGGTGGTGCCCAAGGAGAGTTTGGTGCGATAGGAGGCGACACGAACAGGGGGCTGCTAGCTGACCTGATGCGGACGCAGACGCAATTACTTGAGGAGGCTCAATAGTCAGTGTGTACAGGCTCGACCCACGCCGACGGGTGAATGTGGCTAGGTGATGGCCAGTCCGGGTGCACGTACAGTTTGTGACACGCTGTCCTCCCGGGGTAAAGGTACCAACCCATTCATCTTGAAGGATTGCGTTGCTCACCAAGTTCGTAGAGAATGAGAGGAGGTGAAGACCTGGCAGTAAGCTAGACGGAACTGCCGAACACGGGAGAACAGTGGAGGAACGTGCAAGAACTGGGCCCCCAAAGGGACAGCCAGAGAGACTGCAGCCGGTGCTGGGAGTGGTGTGACTATGGTGCTGTCGCGAAAGAAGCATCGGGAAGCACCTGAGTCAAGCGTGAATGTGTGCAAGGCCTCAGCAGGTGCAGTACCAGGGAGAGCAGACTCACTAGCACCTAGAGCAGCAGCCTCTACATCTGGGTCGGGCGGCACACACAGGTAACAGTTACCCTCAGCACTAATAGTTAAAGCATACATGGCAGCAAGGATAGCGTCATAGTCAAGAGCAAAGACATCCACACCCTGCCTAGCCAGCGGGGTAGCTCAGTCGCGTCGGGAAACTCTGCGCGCCAAGCGTCGTCAAGACAGGAGAAGCAGCGGGACTGTGTGTGACCAACCTTCCATCATGTCTGACCACTGCGGTCACTTGTGCGAATGGCGTACTGGCAGCGAACACTACCCCCAGACGCCCCACGCTGAGCAAACCACTGACGAAGCTCCTTGGGCGTAGGGGTCTCACGCGGACTCTGCTGCTGCTGCCTCTGACCACCGCCAGAACCTCCCCTCTGACCGGTTCCACCCCGACCCCACCACTGCCGCCGCCACCACTCCCACTGCCGCCACCACCCCCACTGCCGCCACCACTGCCACCACCAACGCCTCCACTCCCACCACCACTCCCTCCGCCACCACCGCCACCTCCACCGCCTCCACCACCTCCACCGCCGCCTCCACCGCCTCAACCACCGCCTCCACCACCGCCTCCACCGCTGCCACCCCCACCACCCTTGCCTCCTATGCCCTTGTCGCTGCGGCGCCTCCCACTAGGAGAAGACGCAGCCCCGATCTCCTCAGCACAAAGGAAGTCAACAGCAACAGCAGAAGCGTAGGAGGGGGCAAGGGGGGAGGGGGAACACCCCTCAAAGAAGGGAGTGCGAGGAGTGCCACGAGCAGCACCTACAGTGACTATGCTAGTCTCAGCTACGAGGAGGTGCTTCTCGAGTAGGTCAACAGTGAGGTCCGTGGGGTCCATGGCAAGAAAGGGGTCCCTGACTGCGCTAAGAGAGTCAGGGAGGCGGGTGACAATGAAGTGGAGAGCGATGTACATGGGGGAGGGTTCTTGTCTAAAAACTTGGTGGGAAGCGCGACGCTTTAGCGAGTGTCACTAGTGCGAAGGTGGGTGATGAGGTCGTCGACTGTGGCAAAGGAGGACAACTTGTGAAAGAGGTAGGGTAGTATACTTGGCCGAGAGCAGTAGTGGCAGGGGAGGAGTAACGAGCAACTACAACATCGTACAGGGCTTCAGCAGTCTTGTGCTGGCCAAAGTGCGGTGCGCGGGCATGGCAGGGCAGTGCGGCGGCCATCAGGGCAGCGCACGGGCAGGGCAGGGAGGTGCAGCGGCCAGTAGGGCGGGGCGCGGGCAGGGCAGGGCAGGGCGGCGCGGCGCGAGTAGGGCGGCGCGACGGGCAGGGCAGAGCAGCACGCGACCAGCAGGGCGGCGCGCGGGCGGGTAAGGGCGGCGCAACGCGGGGCAGGGCCGGGCACGTGGGGGCGCAGGGCAGGGAGTGCGCGGGGCGGCGCGACGTGGGGCAGGGCCAAGCGCAGGCAGGTGGCGTGGCGTAGGGCAAGGCGTGCGCGGGCGGCGCGACGCAGCGTAGGGTGTGCGCAGGGCGGTGCAACGCGGGGCAAGGCCAGGCGCGCGCAGGTGGCGCGACACGGGGCAGCGTGACGTAGGGCAGGGCGTGTGCGGGGTGACGCAACGCAGGGCAGGGCAGAGCGTGCGCGGGCGGCGTGACGCAGGGCGGGGCATGCGTGGGCGGCGCGACGCAGGGCAGGGCGTGCGCGTAGCGGCGCAACACGGGGCTGGACAGAGCGCACGCTGGGCAGCGCAGCGCAGGGCAGGGTAAGGCAGGGCGGCAGCTAGTGTTAACGGGAGTGGAGTGTTGGCCCCTCCCTCGCATGGTAGCAGCCGACCGTTCGCAGTGGGAGAGCTGCTCGACAGGCTTCGTCGAACTGCAGGGGACCGCTGTGACAGCTCCAACTGACTGGCCTGGGCGACGGGTGGGCCGTCGACCAGGAGCTACCAGTCGACCTACAGCTCGACCGGGGAGGTCGACGGAGCAGCCGTCGACCTGACAAGCGAACAACGGTCGACGAGGGGAGCTCGGCGACAACCGCTGACGGTTCTGGTCGATGGAAGGGGTCCGTCGACCAGGGGGTAGCTCAACCGGAGCTGTGGTCGACCAGAGGGACCCGGTGGTCGACCAGAAGCACCTGGTGGTCGACCAGGTTGACCGGGTAACCTGCTCGACGAGTTCTGCGGAGGCACGCGAACGTCGTCGAGGTTGCGATGGCGAAGGCGACTACGGGCTGGTATCCCGAAGTCGATGTGGCTCGTCAAGCGCAGACAACAGCCGACGGATGCCCAACGAGGCAAGTCGGGCCAATCGTCTGCGCGCACCTGCGACCTTGCGCACTGCTGTGTTCTACGGGGCAACGCTGGACAGTCGCTCTGCTGCAGCGTTGGCACGCCGTCGACCTGCTCTGTTGGCATGTCGCCTTTCTGCAGTGCTGGCGCATCTCTTCTACGCAACGCTGGCAGGCGGTCGACCAAGCTGTGCTGGCGGTCAACCAGGCTAGCTGCAGAGTTGCTAGGTGCCTGATGTAGTCAATCTATCATTGCTTGTTCTATCATTCTGTAATTCCGACTTTGCTAGTGGAAACTCTTGCCGATTTCTCCATTGAATGCGCAGGCACTAAGGAACTAAGCAAAGCTACGATCACTCCTAGTAGTTCGTGCCAACCCCCGTAGTCTAGCTCACTACCGTTGTAGAGTGACTCTCCGCATGGTGCGGTGAGCGTGGACGGCCCCGCAGATTACCTTCAGATAGGAGCCGACTTTTGCACCTACTTAGTCGTTCGTAGGCCGGCAACAGCGATAGTCACCATGGTCGACCCGTAGCTGATGCAGGTGTAGCGGACACCTTGGAGACACGCTTGGCTGATGCGAGGAAACGCCACTCGGATGGCGAGTACGGGACGATCCCCTTGTGGTGATCGTCGAGTTGGGCATCCGGTCGCAGTGGGCGAAGGAACACCCTTCCCGTCCTGCATCTCCTCGACCGGTGTGCAACGAGGGTGGCGTCGACGACGAGGTTGATGGTGGTGCACGAGTCAGCGGCAGCGAAGGCACGAGGCAGAGAGGGGTGATCAAGGTCGACGGTGGTGTCGACGGAATCCAAGCGCGAGTGCAGCGATCGACGGCGGCTGCAGGCAGCTCGCGTGCCGATGTCGATGTTCGACGTCGCTCTCCTCTACGAAGCGGTGGAGGGCTCTCGGCGACGACGCATGTGACGGCAGGCAGGATTGCACCGGCATATGGCTACTTCAAGTTCTCGCCGGACCGGATCACCGGTCGCACCGCTGCAAGGTCGACGGGACCTCATCACCTGGAGGGAGTCAATAGAACCTCAGCTGGAGGTCGACGAGCTGAAGGGCTTCGCCGACGGCACCGTGCCAATTCCGCCCGAGGAATATGTCGAGCTGCGCGGGGAGTTTCGTGCTGCCCACCTGCTCACCTTCATAGTCATCTCGAGGTGCTGCTCGCCGGTGGTGCAGCTAGCGCTCAGGAGCTGTCGAGAGCGACTGGATGCTGGCCACTAGGCATGGCACTTCATTATGTCGACGTACCAGGCCAGGGACGACCTGTACATCGGACAGCTGGAGGAGAAGATGACTCACATTTGGATGGGTGAGCAGAAGTCGGCGATGGACTACTGCAACCGAGCTCGACGGATCCTAGCTGAGATGAGGATGGCGGGCGCCGAATACTCGATGGCGTCCTACATCACCCACGTCCTCAAGGGCCTGCCACGCAGCTACAACCTCATGAAGAGGTTTACGATGGTACCCGGCACACGTGAGTCACCAGCTACATCCTCTAGCATGAGGTGATGCAGGAGGTAGAGCAGCCCACGGAGTTCCTTCCGCAGGCGAGTTCTGCTGCACCGACGAAGCAGAATCGTCAGCAGGAGCAACGCGGGAAGCCGGGAGGAGGTGGGCGGTCGACGAAGGACGTCGACTAGAAGAGGTCGACGCAGGACAAGGGCCGACGAGGTGGTGGTCGCCGGCGGGAGTGCTGGATCTGCGGCGACCCCGACCATCTCTCCTTTGAGTGCCCCGACCGCGATGACAGCGACGAGGACAACAGCAAGGGAGGCCGCGATTGATTGGCTAGTCGTCGTCCCCGTCGAAATGAAAAGCCGCGCAAGGAGAAGCAGGCGTCGAAGAAGACGTCGTCGACTAAGGACGTCAACAACTCCAGCGGCAAGGGCCGAGGCGACGGGGAGGCGTCGTGCTCGATGGTCGGCGTGGTGGAGCCGACGGTCTCGCTGGCGCCGGAGGCTGGCGAGGACTTCCAGGCTGTGGCGGTAGCTGTGCAGGCCAACTCGATGGCGGTGCTGCTTGACAGCGGGTGCTCCCACCACCTGATAAGAACGAAGGCGGTTTTTGTCAACATGGCGCCGAGCGACGGGGTGAAGCACGTGAGTGGGTTCAACGGGGCATTGCAGCCTGTCGAGGGTCGCGGAACTGTCGCTCTGCAAGGGAAGGCCGGGAAGCGGGTCCTCATCCCCGATGAACTCTACGTTCCGGGCATACAGGCGAACTTGCTGTCTGCTGGCCAGCTGAAGGAGAGCAGAGTGCTGCTGCAGGGCAATGGCGTCGAGATGCTGCTCGTTGCTGCGACCGGGGAGGTGCTCGGTCGAGCACGCTACACCAGACGAATCCTCTGCACCGACCTTCGCCCCTGCTCGACGCGGTCGCAGTCGACCGAGGTGGTGGCTCTGCGGACGATCATCTCGGCAATGAAGTTGACCCCTGATCGGCTGCATGCGAGGCTCGCGCACTTTGACGTCGACACGATCAAGAGCTCGGCGAAGCATGACATTGCTACTGGGCTCGACATCACGTCGTCGACCGGAGCAGACCTGCCGTGTGTCTTGTGCGTCGGAGGAAAGCTGGCGCGGCACACCTTCCCCGCCAAGGGCTCGGACGCCGAGGAGGCGCTGGCTGTCGTGCACATTGATTTGTGCGGGCCATTTTGGGTGGCTGCCAAGGATGGCAGCTTGTAATTCCTGCTGCTAAAGTATCGGCACACTTGGTTCGTGTGGGTGACGTCGGTCGCTAAGAAGGGCGACGTGCTGCGGGAGTTCCAGAAGTGGCTGGTGCTCGTGGAACGGCAGACGAAGAAGTCGGTGCTGTCGCTTCGCTCAGACCGGGGAGGGAAGTTCCTCGAGAAGGATTTCACCACCTTCATCGACAGGAAGGGCATCGTCCACGACCTGACGTGCCTCTACACTCGGCAGCAGAATGACATGGCTGAGAGGGAGATGCGCACTGTCGTAGAGTCCGTGCGGACGATGCTGCTGCACATGGGCGTGCAGCACCACTGGTGGCATGTCTCACTTCTGTCTGGGTGCGCAAATGCTTGGAGTGGTTGACGACGCCACCGGGGACGACTCCGTACCAGCTGCTGACCGGGAAGAAGCCTGACCTCACGCTGGCGCGGGTGTGGGGCTGCATGGTGCAGTTCATGATTCCCGAGCAGCAGCGCAGTGGGAAGCTGGTGTTACAATACTAAGTAAACTACGAACCGGGTCTAACTAAGGGCCTAGGCTTAGTAGCCTAGGCCAAACGGGTGTCGAGTAGTTTGTGCCAAGGAGTATTGAAAATGGTTGAAGGTTCACTATAGCACACGAGTACATATAGCAACCTAACAAAGGTGAAAGAGGTGCACCACCACACAAGGGAATTACACAACAGCTACACTACAGGCAGATTATACTAAATAGATATAAATCTATTTTGACACACCCCCTATCTGCCTGAAGTGCATAACCATGTGCAGAGCCCCCCTTGAAGGGGTACACCTGTAAAACCCCATTACAGGGCGTGGGAACACCAGCAAGGGGCCCCCTTTGAAGCTGACAAGCAGCAACCACCAAGCAGCATCTGAACCACCGCGGTGGAACAGGTGCCTGGCTGTGGTTGAACGCCCTGCAGCTGGTGCACGGTGTGCGAGGAGCACAGGTACGGGTAGCAGGTTCGGGTAGCAACTAGGTGCTGTACGGGACGGGCCGCACGGGGGTGACGAGCAGCACGAGACCGGGCAGCACAGACCGGGTGGGGCACGAGCGAGAACTGACAGCACGGGTGGGGCACCAACGGGTACGGACAGCACGGGTAGGGCACAAACGGGCAGAGCGGGGCAGCACAGGCAGAACAGGGCAACACGGGCAGAACGGGGCAGGACACGGGCTGAACGGGGCAACATGGGCAGAACAGGGCAAAACACGGGCTGAACGGGGCAGACACGGGCTGAACGGGGCAACACGGGCAGAACAGGGCATAACACGGGCTGAACGGGGCAGGACACGGGCTGAACGGGGCAACACGGGCAGAACGGGGCAACACGGGCTGAACGGGGCAACACGGGCAGAACGGGGCAGGACACGGGCTAAACGGGGCAAGATACGGGCTGAACGGGGCAACACGGGCAGAATGGGGCAACACGGGCAGAGCGGGGCAGGACACGGGCTGAACGGGGCAACACGGGCAGAACGGGGCAACACGGGGACAACGGGGCAGCACAGGCAGAAAGGGGCAGGACAAGGGCTGAACGGGGCAACACGGCACGGAAACGGGCACGACACAGGCAGAACGGGGCAGCACGGGGGCAGCATGGGAACACGGGGGCAGCACGGGAACACGGGGACAGCACGGGAGCAGCACGGGAACACGGGGGCAGCACGGGAGCACGGGGGCAGCACAGGAGCACAGGGGCAGCACGGGAAGCACGGGACGCACGGGTGAAACGGGTGGGGCACAACCGGGTACGGACAGCACGGGCGACGGGCGGGGTGCGGGGTGCGGGTCGCGGACGATCTGGCGCATGCAAGGGCGTAGCAGCAGCTTCTCCCGCTACTCCCACCACTCTCGCCACTCCCGCCACTCCCTTCATAGCAGTTGCGAAGTCGACGGGAGGGCGGGCGGGGAACTGGCGACGGGCAGCGGAGAGCGTACGGGTGGCGGGGATCTGGCGACGGGCGGCAGTGCGACGGGACGGGCGACGGGCTGCAGCAGCAGATATCGCGCGGGCGGCGGGATGCAGTTGCGGGTAGCGCGTCGGCGACGGGCAGAAGCAGCGGGTAGCGCGTGGGCGACGGGCTGCGGCAAGGAAGCGCTCACGAGGCGCGCTACGGGCCGCGCAACGGGGCACGCCATAGCGAGAGGCTAGCGGTGGCCCATAAAAATTCGGTCCTTAGGAAAGAAACCGCTCGATACCATGTTACAATACTACGAACCGGGTCTAACTAAGGGCCTAGGCTTAGTAGCCTAGGCCAAACGGGTGTCGAGTAGTTTGTGCCAAGGAGAATTGAATATGGTTGAAGGTTCACTATAGCACACGAGTACATATAGCAACCTAACAAAGGTGAAAGAGGTGCACCACCACACAAGGGCATTACACAACAGCTACACTACAGGCAGATTATACTAAATAGATATAAATCTATTTTGATAGCTGGCGTCAAAGGCTTACTGGGGGCTTCACCTGGGTGTGTCGCCGGAGAGCAAGGGCTGAGAGGTGCTCGACCTAACCGACAACAAGGTGGTCACGTCAGTCGAGGTGATCTTCTACGAGACGCTGTCGCTAGGGGTGTGGAAGGCGAAGTATGGGCCAGCGTCGGGGCGGACGCAGGCACACCCGCCGACGGACACCTCGACGGCAACGGTTCCACTGCTCGCCGAAGTTGACGAGCCTGCAGATGAGGATGCTGTGGAGGTTCTTCCACCTTCCTCTGTTCTTACTCCTCCCTTTCCCGTCGCAGATTGGCCTGTGTCGACACCTGTGTCGGCCACCGGCGATGAGGGGAGCCTTGAGGCGTCGCCTGTGGCGCCAGCCAGTGGCATCGCCGGCGGTCGACAAGGCGTCAAGCTAGTCGACCAGGATGGGAAGCCGTAAACGACAAGGGAGCAGAACACAGAGGAGCTGGTCGAACAGGAGGCAACAACAGGAGTGCACTCGACAGGGGAGCAGCAGCTGGGGCGGTCGACAGGGGAGCTGTCGAAGTCAGCAGCAGCCGAGCAACCGGTCGAAGGGTCGAAGCAGCTGGTCGTCAACGAGGACGTTGACGAGGAAGGGGAGCAGTCAACGGGTGAGGAGTCCACCGACAGCGATGTGGTAGAAGTGCCGATCACGAAGCATGAGCTACGACGCACAGGTCGAGCTTGACGGCCTCCGGAGCGGCTGAGCTTCCACGCTTGCCTACCGCCAGCTGCCTTCACCACGGTGTACGAGGAGGTCGACGACGACCTGTTGTACGACGACACCGAGGAGGATGAAGACCTTCCGGAGCTCGACCCCGACGTGCATGCCGACCTCGAACACCGCTAGGACATCGCCACGATGACGGCGAAGGAGGCGCTATCGAGCTAGAAGGGCGAGGCAGTGAAGGCCGCCATGGAAGAAGAAATCCGCAGCCTCATCGGCATGGGCACTTGGGAGCTGGTCGAACGCCCACGCGGGGTGAACATGTCAGAATATCATGCTTGTCTAGCCTGCAGTGGGGTACTCTATAGCGAGTACAACCCAATTAGGGTTTCCTATATGTATCTCAACTGCTGCTAGTGCAACCCCTCCTTTGCTCATTCTCTCTTGCCTAGCTAGCGAAACCCTAGCTATGGTTCCTCGTTCTGCCTGCTATTGTGACATGGTAACAGAGCTGTTACGCTCTTGGCCTGTGGGCCCACCTGCTTCCGCTGGTTTCCTGTCTGTCGCGCACCCCGTGGCGCGCGACGCTGTTTTTTCTTCCCGCCACGCTCTCGGGGCGCATGGCGGTTTTCTGCCCGCCGAGCGCTCGGGGCGCGAGGCGGTTTTCTGCCCGCCGAGCGCTCGGGGCGCGAGGCGGTTTTCTGCCCACCGTGCGCCACGAAGCGCGCGGCGGTTTTCTGCCCTGTCGACCCGCGCGTCGCCCCCCGTCGCCCATCGCAGCTCCCTCGGGGACCCGCGCGTCGCCCCCCGTCGCCTGAAACGGCCCGCGCGACCTGCGCCAGGCCCGCGCGCGGCCCGTACGGCCTGCGCCAGGCCCGCGCACGGCCTGTACGGCCTGCGCCAGGCCAGCGCGCGGCTCGTACGGGCTGCGCCAGGCCCGCGCACGGCCCGTACGGCCTGCGCCAGGCCCGCGCGCGGCTCGTACGGGCTGCGCCAGGCCCGCGCGCGTCCCGTACAGCCCGCGCGCGGTTCGTACGGCCCGCGCTAGGCCCGTGCGCGGCCCGTACAGCCTGCCCCAGCCGTCCCGCTTCACCACGAGCACCGCCCCCGCTGCTGCACGATCTCCTGCCCCGTGCTGCCTGTGTTAGGGTTTGGGGGTGGCGAATATGGGGGTGCCGGGTGTGTGAGCCGTCCCCTGCTCCTCCTCCTACTCCGTCTCCCACTGCTGCAGCTGCCGCTGAGGGGGGTGGATGTGTGGGAGCCGCAGGTGTGGCGCTAGGGGGGTGTCGTGGGTGCAGTGCTAGAGGAACAGCAGGGGGTGTGTGAACGGGAGCTTTGGGACAGTGGGGGAGGTTGAAGGGGGGTGGCCGCCATGAAGCCAGCAGCTCTAGTCGCCCGTGAGACCGTTGCGCCAGTCGCCCGTGAGCCCGTCGCTCCAGTCGCCCGTGAGCCCGTTGCTCCAGTCGCCCGTGAGCCAGTTGCTCCTGCTGCTCGTCTAGCCGCGGAGCCAGTTGCTCCAGTTGCCCGTGTGCCAGTTGCTCCAGTTGACAGTGTGCCAGTTGCTCCAGTTGCCCGTGTGCCAGTTGCCCCAGTTGCGCCGTGGGCCAGCAGCTTCAGCTGCCGCCCACCACGTCCTCTCATCTCATAGTCCCTCCTCCTCCTCACTTGCCCTCTGTGATAGCCTCTAGCTTTTCTTGTTCTTGTGAACCTGCTCTATGATTGCTTGCTGTGCTGATTATACCCCACTTTGACTATGGGGGTGTGTCAGAATATCATGCTTGTCTAGCCTGCAGTGGGGTACTCTATAGCAAGTACAACCCAATTAGGGTTTCCTATATGTATCTCAACTGCTGCTAGTGCAACCCCTCCTTTGCTCATTCTCTCTTGCCTAGCTAGCTAAACCCTAGCTATGGTTCCTCGTTCTGCCTGCTATTGTGACAGAACATCATGAAGAACCGATGGGTGCTGACGACCAAGTACCGCATCGACGACACCGTCGAGCGCGAGAAGGCGAGGCTGGTCGTGAAGGGCTTCACGCAGGTGTACGGTGCCGACTACGATGAGACGTACTCGCCGGTGAGCAGCTACATCACTCTGAGGATTTTCCTCGGCATCGTCGCCGTTCTCGACCTCAATCTGATGCGGCTCGACATGAAGAACGCATTCCTGCAGAGCAAGCTCGACAGGGTGCTCTACATGTACCAGCCAGACAACTTCGATGATGGGACCGACCGGGTGCGTAAGCTGCTAAAGAGCCTCTACGGGCTGAAGCAGTAGACGCTGCTGTGGTACAGGGATCTCGACGGAGTGCTGCTAGGCGTTGGCTAGAAGAAGAGTCAAGTCGACGAGGCGCTCTGCTTCAAGGGCGGCGACGACGGAGTGACCTGCTAGGTGCTGGTCTACGTCGACGACCTGCTTGCCGCCAGCAGCAGCACCGCGATGCTGAAGGAGCTGCTGGAGGCCGCGTTCGAGCTGCGTGAGATCTTGCCGTTGGTGAAGTACCTTGGGCTAGAGATCGTGCGCGACAGGCCGGCAAGGACGCTGTGGCTGCACCAGTAGGGCTACACCGACAAGCTGCGCAGGCGCTTCATCGACGAGGAGCAAGGCGGTTGAGTCCTAAAGACGCCGGTCTCGATCGACGCCTACGCTGAGCTGACGTTCGACGACGAGGAGTCCCAAGAGCGCGAGAAGGAAGAGTACCAGCAGAAGGTCGGCTCGCTGCAGTTCGCGGCCAGAGATGCCGGCAAGGAGGGGCGTCGACTGCGCTTCCTTCTAGCAGAGTTCAAGCTACTCGACGCTGGGAAGCCAACCATCCTCCGCGTCGACAACAAGTCGGCGATCACGGTCGCTGAGGGCTTGGGCTGACAGGCAACCTCAAGCACATGGAGTGACGCCACGCCTGGCTGCAGCACATGGTGAGGCGCGGGAAGTTCGTGCTGAAGTACATCCTGACCACCGAACAACTGGCGGACTTCCTCACGAAGGCGCTGCATTTTCCGGCTTTCAACCGGTGCTCTGTCGCCATCGGCCAAGTTCGTCTGGCCGACGTCGGCGACGGCGACGACGAGGTGCAGCAGTAGGTGCCGTGCCCTTCTGCACGGCTGGTGCGGTGACGGTGTGCTGTGTGTGGGGTGCACGCCGAGATCGAGTTTTCTCCGTGGAGTACTGCCGTGTGGGCTGGAGGCCCAAGCGTGAGCGCGGCAGGGGAGTGTTGACGGGAGTGGAGTGTTGGCCCCTCCCTCGCTTGGGCAACGCCGACGACTTGGTCGGATATACGAGAGTAGCAGCCGACCGTTCACAGTGGGAGAGCTGCTCGACAGGCTTCGTCGAGTTGCAGGGGACCGCTGTGGTGTTGCTGTCGACCAGGGAGCTCGACAGCTGCAACTGACTGGTCTGGACGACGGGTGGACCGTCGACCAGGAGCTGCCAGTCGACCTACAGCTCAGCCGGGGAGGTCGACGGAGCAGCCGTCGACCTGACAAGCGAGCAGTGGTCGACGAGGGGAGCTCGGCGACAACCGCTGACGGTTCTGGTCGACGGTAAGGGGTCCGTCATCCAGGGGGTAGCTCGACCGGAGCTGTGGTCGACCAGAGGGACCCGGTGGTCGATCAGAGGCAGCGGTGGTCGACCGGAAGCACCTGGTGGTCGACCAAGTTGACCGGATAATCTGATCGACGAGTTCTGCGGAGGCTCTTGAACGTTGTCGAGGTTGTGATGGCGAAGGCGACCGCGGGCTGGTATCCCGAAGTCGATGTGGCTCGTCAGGCGCAGACAACAGCCGACGGATGCCCAACGAGGCAAGTCAGGCCAATCGTCTGCGCGCACCTGTGAGCTTGCGCACTGCTGTGTTCTACAGGGCAACACTGGACAGCTGCTCTGCTGCAGCGTTGGCACGCCGTCGACCTGCTCTGTTGGCAGGTCGCCTTTCCGCAGTGCTGGCACGGCTCCTCTACGCAACGGTGGCAGGCGGTCGACCAAGCTGTGCTGGCGTTCGACCAGGCTAGCTGCAGAGTTGCTAGGTGCCTGATGTAGTCATTCTGTCATTGCTTGTTCTATCATTCTGTAATTCCGACTTTGCTTGTGGAAACTCTTGCCGATTTCTCCCGTGAATGCGCAAGCACTAAGGAACTAAGAAAAGCTACGATCACTCCTAGTAGTTCGTGCCAACCCCCGTAGTCTAGCTCACTACCGTTGTAGAGTGACTCTCCGCAGCCAGCAGGGCGGCGCGCGGGCAGGGGAGCGCGTTTGGTGGGGCAGCGTGACGAACAGGGTAGGGCGCTACGGGCATGGTAACGCGCTACGGGCAGGGAACTGTACGGTGGGCCCTAAAAAAACGGTCCTTGAACAGGACATGCTCTGAAACCATGTCAGAAGAATAAGCGAGAATGAATGCATTGAACAGAAAGGTGGTACAAGTACTAACCCTAATTGGGTTGTACCTCGTATGGGCTACCCCACTACAGCCTACACAACACACACAACATAATTATTTGACATCTCCATTATCGCACAAAATGTCAGGAGCTCCCTCTCTGCGGCCTTGAGGTCGAATCCCGGCAGCTTGTTGCGGAAATGCCCCCAGAAGCCACTCACGGCACTTTCGCTCTCGTTGAGCCTTGATCTTCGGCCACTACCCCGCCCGGAACAGCTTTGTCTGCCCAATCTAGACCCATGTCATTTAGTCGCTCGTTGAGGTTGTCCACGCAATCGCGGGCGAGCCTGCGGCACAGCTTGACACACTCGGCGTAGGTGCTTCCGTACTTGTGCCCGAAGAGCTTTCTCTCGTGCAGGGTGTAGAGGTGGTTGATTGGGCGTCCCTCCCCATCCACGCCTTGCACCCGGACCTTCTTGCCTCCACCTTGCCCACGCAGCCAGCGCTTGGTCTTGTCACAGAACGGCTTGTCGTTCTCCAAGTACCGCTCCGTCAGATCCGCTGTGTTGGACTCAATGGTCTTGGAGATCTCCGGCACATCCAGGTGTCAAAGAACAGCTATTGAGCACATGTTTGTCAGCTTACAAGTTAACCAAAACAAGCACAAACATTGGCCAGCTCGCTATATTAAAAAAACTTACATCACGCTGCTGGAAGCAACGGTTGAGGTCGTTCATGTCCGTGAGGATGTCGGTGAGGAAGAATAGGCAAAACTGGAATTTGTAGCACGTCACGATCTCGTATGCCTTGTGACTGTTCTCCCATGGTATAACGATACATGCGCCGAGGACCTTGCACAGCCGACGCACCGCATCCCCTCATGATAGCCACCGAACCGTGTGGATCCCGTGGACTTCAAGGTTCGTGTTGTAGATCACTCGCTGCATGTACTTGAAGCATTGGCTCCAGATGCACGACTTCCCGAGCTCTGCCGCCAGGGTGCGCACCACCTTGTCCACCATGTCCAGGTCGAGGTTTGACGTCGCCGCG
This sequence comes from Closterium sp. Naga37s-1, assembly GCA_947471745.1. Lineage (NCBI taxonomy): Eukaryota > Viridiplantae > Streptophyta > Zygnematophyceae > Desmidiales > Closteriaceae > Closterium > Closterium sp. Naga37s-1. The sequence continues at coordinate 4,085,982 of CANJKZ010000051.1, read as the reverse complement.
TCCTTCATAGCCATCGCCTCCCTGTAGGACACATGGAAAATAATACAAGTGGTATAATAAGAACAAGTGACATGTGCAATACATTTACCCGACAAGCAAACTCACCGGTGGGCGATGAAGAGACAGGAAAAGAGATGCGGGACGTGTTCCCGAATCCGCGCCACCAAACCGTTGTCCTTCCCTAACATGACCGACGCCCCGTCCGTACTGACTCCGACAATCTTGGACACATCGACGGCTGAGGAGAGGAGATGATTCAGGAGCACCTCGACTGTCAGCAAATGAAGAACTTGGTGGCGACTTGGTGATCCTTCATGAAGGTGAGGTAAAAAATCATATGTTTCCCTCGCGTTCGGTCGGTGATCTCGTCGCAGCTCAGACCCAGGAACGGGGAAGATTGTATGTGGTCCATCTGCACCTTCGTCGGGTAGATACTGATGCTGTGAACCATATGCTGGAAACCATACCTGCACATGGTTGAAAGTCAACATGTTAGTAACAAATAAAGGACAATAAACGCAAGACCCGTAAGAAAGCAACACTCGGAAACAGCGTCATTCCGAGTGAGATAGACACTGTGAAATTTCCTCGGAAGGTTGGGCGTGTCCTGATCCGCAAGATGCCACATCAGCTTCGGGAACGTGCTTGTTGACGCGTTGCACTGGCACAGTAACTCAACCGACTGCATGAGTCGAGTGGCGCACCTCCCGTCGATGTCCGACTTGATGAATTTTGAAATCACAAGCTGCACCTCGCGGATGCCCCTCGCAATCTTCAGCTGCCAATCAACCGCCGCCGTGTGAGTATCCTTGTGCTCGTGTGCTCGAAACGCCTGCGTCTGCAAGTCACGGCCACCGTCATCACCTTGCCTGGTGTACCTCGTGCTCTCCTTCCCGTACAACATGCAGACGATGCACTTCACATAGGGAAAACCATCCTTGGTTTTGCCAAGGACAGGCCACGAAAACGGGCCCGACCACTTCGTCTCGTAGTTGATACTTGCCTCAAGGTACATCTGCTCTCTCAGCTATAACTTGGTGAGTGCGGGCGAGCCAGTCTCCGCGCGGACAGGGATATCAGCTTCCTCTGGGGTATCAGCAACATCAGGTGCTCCTTCAGCCGGGATGTGAGGAGGTGAAATTCTGCAACCTCCGATGAGCAGGGTACTCTGCGCCTACTTCCCATATCGCGCTCTCTTTTGGCAGAAAGAAGTCGACGGAGGACCAATGGACACTCGCACCGTGCTTGGCGCAGCTGGTGGGGGATCTTTACTGCAAGAAGCAACAGCCGGGGGTAGAGTGAAGGCGGCAGGACGGGGAGAATCGGTCAGAGTGGAAGTTTCTCTAGCTGCAGAATCATGCACGGTGGACTTAGGAGGATCGGGTGTAAATGGCGCAGCACTAGTTCTAAGAAAATCGAGCCTAGAGCTATGGGCATCAGAAGCTTTCTCCGGCAGAGTGGGCTCCATGGGTTTCGGCGGTAACGACGGCTCATCTGAGTCAACCTGTGGAGAATCATCGTCAGCCCACGGGCCTTTCATGGCGGTGAGAAAGTAGAGAGGGGGAGAGAGCGAAGCTGAGAGAATGAATCAACGGAATGAAAATAAGAGCTGCACCACCTGGACCCTGGCTGGGGGGAGGGGGAAGCAACAGGTGGTTGGACAAGATGGGGTCAGCAAAAAACCTCCGCGTCACCCCGACGTTGATGGCTCGGAGGCCAAAACCTCGAATCGTCAATGTATTCGACCCTACATTCAAGGCCGAATACATTGACGGACAAGAGGTCTGCCAGCGACGACTGCGAATAGGTGTCACTCGCCAATGAGGGACACGAACTGAGCTTTGCGCGGTGCGCGTGGCTGCAAAAATCATGATTCTGGTTGCGCTGTCAAAGTTGACAGCCGTGCTGTACAGCGCTGCTATACAGCGGAGAGTGGAGCTACTTGTCTGTATTAAGTCAGTACTGCGCGTGAATCGGCTCTCTCGCATGGGTACATGCGAATTCATAATCACGCACATGGGGGGTACTTGTACAAAATTTCCGGAAAGCTTCGTCCCAATAACATCTCATCCAGGGTCCAAAGGGCGCGTACTCTGTATTGACAGGGTCCATAAGAACACTACTCTGAGAGTGTACACAGAATTTCAGGGTCCATTAAAGTACTACTCTGATTGGATCAGTGCTTTGGAAACAATAAGGCTGATTTTACATGCACCACAAAGTGACAAGTCTGAAATCACCCTGAAATCAGGGTGTTTACCAGGGCTTAGGTTAGGATTTTACATACTCACGATTGGCAGTGTAGCTGTTTCGAAAACCCTTCTGAGCAGTGTGTATGTTTTCATTACACTGATGGATCAGTGTAACCATGAGTTTCGAAAAATTTACCCTGCAACAGCAGTGTGAGCTTTCGTGGCGTGCTGGCAAGGGACATACAAAACTGACCAATCAAACACAAGACTGCTGCCAATGAACAGACTGCACGGAAGGAAACATCGGTACTTGCGTGATTATCGGAAATCACAAACCGACGGATTCCTGGGAGGGAGGGGGGGGGGCTGTACGCTCTTCAGTGTAATCTTTGCTAAGGGAAAAGTTACCCCAATGCATCAGTGTGGCCTACAACGTTACACTGACATCAGTGTAATAGTAACCCTCCAAAAAATTACACAAACACATCAGTGTAAGCCCAAATTTCACCCTTACAATCATTGTATTAGCGTGAATTACACTGATAACGAGATTACCCTGATAATGAGCCCTGCCCTGCACTGCAGGCAGTTAAGGGGTGCGTTTTTTTTTTTTTTTTTTTTTTTTTTTTTAATGCATTCTGTATAACTCTCTTCAGTGTACTTTAGGTTAGGTAGCATCACATTCTGCTATAGGTGGTCTACCATAGCTCTTGTTCTTTGCTATAATGTTCTTGCAAACCCTGTGATCTGAAGCCCTCCTTTTGGCCAACCTCCTTCCCTCTCGATCGTTCCTCTCACTACCTTACTAGATAGAACCTCCTAAAAACCTATTTCAAATACTAAACCCTAAACCCTTAATTTAGTGTTCGTTCACTATATACGGTACAAATTGTTGAAACAGTAGCTAGAGCTTAGTAGCCATGGCTAGGGTTTAGGTTTTACGAAGGAGAAATGAGAACAGCAAGGGGGGTTTCACTAGCAAACAATGGGATACATATAGCAAACCCTAACAGGGCTGTATTCACTATAGAGTACCCCACTGCAGACTAGAGAAATATAACATTTTGACACACCCCCTTAGTCAAAGTGGGGTATAATCAGCACACCAAGCAGTCATTTTAATAAGTTCATAAGCACAAGCAAAGCTAGAGGCAATCATAGAGGGCAAGTGAGGAGGAGGAGGGACTGTGAGAGGAGTGGAGATAGGAGGCGACGGGTGAAGCCGCAGACACACGGGCAACAGGAGCGGCGCGCACGGTGGCTACCGGACACAAGCAAGTGTATCCGGAATACTGGAGTAACTGGCTCCGCGGCTAAGATGAGCGGCAGGAGCAACGGACCCACGGGCGACCGACGTCAGCAGGCTCGCTGGGCTAGAGGAGCAAGGGTGACCCCCGGACTACTGGCGCTGCTGTTTTCACGACGGCTACCTCCGCTCAACCTCCCCCAACTGTCCCACACCCCTTTCACACACCCCTTGCTGCACCCCTAGCTCCACTCCCACGACACCCCCCTAGCACCACTCCCTCGGCTCCCACACACCCACCCCCCTCAGCGACAGCTGCAGCAGTGGGAGACGGAGGAGGAGGAGGAGCAGGGGACGGCTCACACACTCGCCAGCCCCATACCCGCCACCCCCACACCCCAAACGCAGGCGGCGCACGCGCGGGGCAGAAACGCGGGCAGCAGCTGGGGCGGCGTGCGAGCAGAAGCGGGGTGGCGCGCGGGTCCCTTGGGCGCTACGACAGGCGAAGGGAGGGGGGGGCCGACGCACGGGCCCCCAGGGCGCCGCGGCGGGCGACGGGCAGGGCGACGCGCGGGCCCCCAGGGCACCGCGACGCGCGACGAGAGGGGGGGGGGGGGGCGACGCGCGGGCCCCCAGTGCGCCGCGGCGGGCGACGGGCAGGGCTGCGCACGGGCCCCCGGGGCGCTTCGACGGGCGACGGGTGGGGGGGCGGCGCGCGGGCCCCTGGGACACCGCGGCGGGCGACAGGAGGGGACAGTGTGCGGGCCCCCGGGGCGCCGCGTCGGGCGACGGGAGGGGACAGTGCGCGGGCCCCCGGGGCACCGCGTCGAGAGACGAAACCGCCGCGCGCGCCCGAGGCGCGCGGCGGGCAGGCGCGCGGTGGGAAGAAAAAACGCCACGCGCGCAGGGCGCGCGGCAGGCAGGAGACGTCGCGCGCCCGAGGCGCGCGACAGGTAGGACCGTAGCGGAAGCAGGTGGACCCACAGGCCAGGAGCGATCTCGCTCTGATAGGAGGTTGAAACAGTAGCTAGAGCTTAGTAGCCATGGCTAGGGTTTAGGTTTTACGAAGGAGAAATGAGAACAGCAGGGGGGGTTTCTGTAAGGATCTAGGATCGAGCTCAGAAAAGAGAATGTGAATTGAATTGAATTGAATGAATCACCTGGGTACAACACGAGTATATATAGGCTCGACACAAGGCCCCGTAACCAGGTGTTATGCGAAGGTTCCGCGGGTCGCGAAGCGTCCCGAACAGATCCTTACCGAATTCGGTAGAAGGCAATTCGGTGGCCGCCGAAAAGCCAGAATTCGGTTCACGTAACCTAGCTCGGTGCTATAACTATAATAAAATATACGAAAGCACCTAGCCTAGGAAAGCAAGCAATTCATGCATGCATATAATTATCCTATGCTAGAAATAGCATAATAAAGTAAAGGCAAGCAAGCATAGCTGGCATAAGCCGTCGTACTCTCACACGTCCCCCCCTCAAAGCTGGGTGGCGTGAGATACACCCTGCTTGACAAGATAGTCCTTGAGAGCACGGCGTGCGTTGCCCATATCAGCTTCTGCAACCCAACTGACCTCAGTGGGGTCGTATCCCTTCCAGCGTATCAGGAACTCGAGGGTCTTGCTGCCGCGGCACCGATGAGTGAGAACACGCTCCACTTCGTACTCGGGTTCATCCTGAACAGGTGGTGGTGGCGGTAGCTGCCGTCCCTGGAACTGTTGGTTGGGGTCCTTGTAGGGTTTCAGTAGCTGCACATGGAAAGCATTGTGAAGCTTCCACGTATCAGCTAAGCGCAAGCGGAATGTAACTGGTGTCACCTGTGCCTCAATGAGAAAAGGACCACAGAAGCGAGGCCGGAGCTTGGATGGTAGGTGAGACAGGTTCAAGAGAAGCACCTGATCTCCGACTACTACTGAGTGATCTCGTCGCTGACGATCGGCATACTGCTTCTGGGAGTTCTGCATCGTGGTGAGACGTCGCTGAGTCTTCTCCCATAGCTGCTGCATGGTGGTGACGAAGTCATGTGCGGCTTGGACGTGTGACGGTGTGGTTGGCTGCTGTGGTGTGAGTGGTTCCCGTCCGTAACACAGGAAGAAAGGAGTTTTCCCTGTGGCCGCATGTGAGGCGTTGTTGTACGCGAACTCTAGGGTCGGTAACTGTGTGTCCCAGTGGCTGACGTCGTCCTTGCAAGCTGTGCGCAGTAACTGTTCAACCACTTGATTGAGTCGCTCTGTCTGTCCGTCAGTCTGTGGGTGGTATGCTGAGGACATCGCAAGTTTGGTCCCTAATAATCCCATGAGTTCCTTCCAGAACTTACTCGTGAATTTGGGGTCTCTGTCTGAGATGAGTGTAGCGGGGATGCCGTGGATGGTGATTATGCGGTCGAAGAAGAGGCGAGCAGTTGCTTCTGCTGTGGCGGTGGCGTTGGTCGGTAGGAAGTGTCCCATTTTGGAGAACTTATCGATGACTACGAGGATGGAATCATGTCCTCAGGAGGTCGAGGAAAGTCCTGTGATGAAGTCGAGACTAACGACCTGCCATGGCTGCTCCGGTACGGGTAGAGGCTGAAGTAACCCTGCTTTCTTCTGCTTGCTGCTCTTCATCCGCTGGCACGTGTCGCAGGAGGTGACAAACTGCTGCACATCTGCTGCCATCCGGGGCCAGTAGTAATACTTCGCTATTCCCGCTAACGTCTTGTTGCTCCCGAAATGTCCCGCGTATGGTACGTCGTGGAACTCCTCCAATAGGATCTGCCGTAGCGGGGCGTAATTCAGTACCCAAATCTTTCCTGAACTCTTCCTTACCGCTAGGTCTTCCTCCCACTGTAACAGTTTCTGTTTCTCTGCCGTTGCTATCTCGCCGTCCACGGAGTACCCGTGTTGGAATAGACCCTTGAGCAGAGGGTTCATCCCGTCGAGTTGGATGCCTGCTACATGACCTGGGCGGCTCAACGCGTCTGCTTTGTTGTGTAGCCCGGGCTTGTAGATGATGTCGTAGTGGAAGTGGGTCTCCAAGAAATCCATCCACCGCACCTGTCGTCGTGAGAGCGTTGGCTGTGACTTCAGGTATTTGAGGCTGCAGTGGTCAGTATAGACTGTGGTCTTGGCTCCCTCGAGGTAACACCTCCACGCCTTGAAGGCTACAACTATAGCTAGGGCTTCCTTGTCGTGGATGGGGTAGTTTAGTTCTGCTCCGTGCAGTTTCTTACTGAGGTAGGCGATAGGCTGTAAACCGTTCCCGTGATCCTGCATCAGTACTGCTCCGACTGCCTGGTCACTAGCGTCTGCTTCAACTACGTAGTCCTTCTCGGGGTCTGATAGGATGAGTACTGGGGCTGTGGTCAGTGCTGTCTGGAGCTGTTCCATGGCTTGTTGATGCGGAGTATCCCATTTGAAGGGCGTATCCTTTTTCAGTAGGTCGGTCAGTGGCGCTGCAATCTTAGCGTACTGTGGCACGAACCTGTTGTAGTAGTTGGCGAATCCTAGTAACTGCTGCAACTCCTTCACGTTCTCCGGAACTTTCCACTTCTTGACGGCTTCGATCTTCCGCGGGTCCACGTGTACGCCCTCGGCACTCACCATGTGCCCGAGAAACTGCACCTTCTTCAGGGCGAAGTCGCTCTTCGACAGTTTCACGTAGAACTTATTCTTCCGCAGGATCTCGAACACCTTCCGTAGATGCTCCACGTGCTCCTTCATGTTCTTGGAGTAGATGAGGATATCGTCCAGGTACACCACTACGCACTCGTCCAGCAGGGGCCGGAGAATATGGTTCATTTCCGCCTGGAACGTTGCTGGTGCGTTGCAGAGTCCGAACGGCATCACCAAGTATTCGTAGGAGCCGTATCGAGTACGGAACGCCGTCTTGTGGATCGAGTTGTCCGCCATCTTGATCTGCCAGTAACCCGACCGTAGGTCCAACTTCGAGAAGACTGTTGCACCACGCAGTTGGTCCAGTAAGTCGTCGATGCGCGGTATGGGGTATTTGTTTTTAACTGTCTGTTTGTTCAGTGCGCGGTAGTCGATGCACATCCGTAAGCTGCCGTCTGGTTTTGGAGTGAAGAGAACTGGTGCACCGTAGGGAGAGGTGGATGGGCGGATCAGTTGTCTGTCCAGTAGATACTCTATCTGTTTCTTCATGTCTGTCAGTTCGGTCGGACTCAGTCGGTATGGTGCACGTGAGACAGGTTTCGCACCTGGTTCCTCCACGATCTCATGCTCGTGGGTACGTGCTGGAGGTACGCCTGCATGTAGGTCGTCGGGCATTATATCTTTGTACTGCTCCAAGACCTCCTTCACTGCTGCAGGGAGCTCGGAACTCGGCTTCTCCTCCTCTGCTGCTGCCATGACCAGTGCTAGGTAACCCGTGTTACTCTCGTTCACTATCTGTTCGAACCGTGCCAGTGTCGTCTCAGGTACGTCCCCTGTATCTGTCCAGCTTCGCAGTGCTATCCGCTTCCCGTTGTTGTAGATGCACACCTTGCTGTTGACCCAATCGATCTCGGGGTTGAACCGCTTCAGAAAATCTCGCCCCAAGATAAAATCTAACCCTTTGATGTTGGTGACTGGTAGCTTCGGCTTCCACCTCAACGCACCTATATGCAGCTGCAGTGATGCTTCGCCGTGGATAGGAAGCTTCGTACCGTCCACCATGGTTGCTGAAAACTGGGTCTCTTCCGCCTTCTCTCCTATTTTCTCCAATGCTCCACGGTCACACACCGAGTGAGATGCACCGCTGTCCACCAGTGCCTGGAGGCGTCGCCCATTGCATAACACCTCGAGGAGTAGTGGTGTCTGCTACGCTGAGTAGCCAAAGAGGGTCTCATTAATAGGATCATAGGGTACATTAAACTTAATATCTTCCCTTTTTCCTATACCCGACTCAGCACTTTCCAACTTCACCTGGGGGGTAGGAGGATTTTTCCGAGGCTTGTATAATTTCTCTTGAGCCTGGATGTCTCCTCTAAGCCTTGGCAGCTGTGTAGGCTTCACCTGTGGGCAACGGGGAGCCTTAACACTATGCTGCGGGGAGAGAATATTAACTCCACGGAACGCGCGACCCTTTTCTACGCTCCGTAGTACTTTGCCCAACTTCTCAGGTACCTGAATAATTTCTAAAGGCTTTTTCTTAGCCTCTAAACCTCCCCTGATTTTTTCAAAGGCTTGAAAACCACGAGAAGCAATATTCTTCGTTAGAGTATCTTTATAGGATACTTTTAACGAATTCTTACTTTCGTGGGTGTTCGGCTGGAGTTTCCCGGTCGGTGCAGAGTCTTTTTTCGCGGAGCCTCCATTCGCCTCGGCGATTTCCCCTGATGCCAGCCGGTCGTGACGTTTTTGATTCGCGCCATCATTTTCTCCTTTTTTCGCCCGCTCCGAAGTCACCACGTCGTCGCCTTTTCCTGCTTTTCGGATCTTTACGCGATCGCCAGGTCGATCCGCGGCTACTAGCGATTCCCGTTTTTTGACTTCGGGGGTGCTCCACTGTTTCCATCCCGGAGTGCCGCACGTGCTTTCTTCATTTTGTAGCACGACAAAAACTGATGCCCTGCTGCGCCGCAAAATTCGCATTTTGTCGGTTGCTGCTTCGCGTCGTATTTGTCGATATCCATCGGTTCGGCGAACGTGGGGGGTGCCGATCGCTCCGTGCCGAATGTACGGTTCGGCGTGAAGCGTCGTGTTTCGGGTTGACCTCGAGTCAGCGCGTCGTATCGCTCGGCAGCACGCACGATGTCCCTGTAGCTGTTGTAATTCGCCGCAATCACCTGCCGCCGAATCTCCATTTTTAACCCTTCGGTGTACGCCTGGATTTTTTCGCCTTCGGTCAGGTCGGTGATGCGGTTGAACAGTAACTCCATCTGCTGCGTGTACTGTGCTACACTACTGTATTGCTTGTGTCGGTGTATCTGCTGCCGCGCCATGTAGGTCGTATTAATTGGTTCGAAACGCTCGATTGAATCTGCCCGAAACTGCTGCCACGTTTTCTCCCCGCGGGCTACGTCGGTGTAGTAAATCCATTCGAGAGCCGGTCCACGTAACAGTGTCGCTGCGAGCCGAATCCTTGCTGCGTCGTGTTGCGGGGTCGAACAGCCAATGGCCTCGAAGTAAATTTCGAGGGTGGCCACAAATCGCCGGACGTCGGATCCCTTCGCGCTTGGATCGAACGCCTCAGGGAGCCTCGGTCGTGCTGCTTCGAGGTTCGGCGACAGTGGTGCCATCGGTCCGTGAATTGTCGGTGTCGCCACTGCTGCTGGAGTTGTCGGTGCTGCAGTCGCTGCGGTCGCTGCTGCTGCGGTGGCGAACCCTCGTTGGCTTGTCAAAAAAGCCTCGAGTCGACGAAGCGTCGCCTGCGTCTGCTCCATGTCGGTGCGGAGGCTCGCGATGTCGCTCGTGGTCGCGTAGTTGTCGCCTTGGCCTTCCATGCCTGACATCAACGCGTCCGAAAAACCGAATCGAGGGGGAGCGAAAAACACGGAACCGGTTTTGAGAAGATTTGAACAAGAATGAATGAACTATGAATGAAGTGAGTACATATAGGAAACCCTAATTGGGTTGTACCCCCTATGGGATACCCCACTATAGCCTACACAACAGCATAAGCTATATATATGTTCTGACACACCCCCATAGGCAAAGTGGGGGAGAACAAGGGGTCACAAGACCAGTCACGCAAAGCACAGCAAGCTCAGGGTGGATCACAAAGTCACCACACAGTCCGAGCACAACGACAAGGCCACAAGGCCAGTTCACATGCAGGAGTGCACATATATATATAGAGCTAGACAAGCAAGAGCAGGTATATATATGTGACAGTACAAGCAAGGTCAAGAGGAGAGCAAGTGAGGCAAGACAGGTACAAGACCCAGCTGAGTGCAGAAGCGCTGATGATCACAAGGCGCAAGTGCCTTGGTGAACACATCAGCAGTGTTGGCCTCAGAGGCCACGTACGCAAGTCGCAACTGACCACGCTGCTGCAGCTCACGAGCAAGAAAGTAACGGAGAGCAATGTGCTTCGTTCTGTGCTCCAAGCGCTGCTCTCGACACAAGGCCAGCATGGCCTTGTTATCTACGTACAGCACTGGAGGAGAACGAGGCGGCTCTCCAAGGTCAGTCAGCAGGTAGGTGAGCCAGCGAAGCTCCTGTGCAGCCATGGCCCCGGCGTAGATCTCAGCCTCACAACTGGAGCCGAGAACAGAGGACGAGCGAGTAGCCCGCCACGAGACAGAGCCGGAACCAAGACTGAAGGTGTAACCCTGCGACGACCGCTGCGTAGCCTGGTCGTCAGCCCAAGAAGCGTCCGCGTGCCCAGTGAGGACCACTGGACTCCGCCCTCCAAGCACTAGCCCCATGCCCGACGTACTGCACAAGTAGCGCAACACCCTCTTCGCTGCAGCCATGTGCTCTGGTCGGTGTCTCCCAGGAGCAACATAGCGTGCAAGAATGCTAAGAGGGTATGCAAGGTCAGGTCGTGTGCAGGTCATCAGGTACATGAGGCAGCCAACAAGCTCTGGGTACGGGCCACTCGACTCTACGGACTCATCCGAAGGCAGAGCTGAGAGCGAGTGGCGAGTAGACAGAGGAGTGGCCTGAGGCGAGGAGTACGTGAAGCCGAAGCGCTGAAGGACCTGCTGCACCATGTGTGACTGAGTCAAGGTAATGGTGCGGCGTGCTCTGTCCCGAGTGATCTGCAAGCCAAGGTAGCTGCGCAGTTCACCCAGGTCTGTGCACGTGTGTCTCTTCTGCAGCTCGGACTTCACGTGGGCGAGTCCAGCAGTGTCAGCTGTGGCAAAGACCAAGTCGTCGACGTACACGAGGATGTAGAACGGCGGCAAAGAAGTGTCGGTGCGCAGAAACAACGACGGGTCAGCCGTAGAGGGAGCAAACCCAAGAGCCGCAAGCGTAGTCCTCAGTGTGTCGTGCCACTCACGCGGTGCCTGGCGGAGACCGTAGACTGGCCGTCGGAGGCTCCACTGGGTGCCAGTAGGGAAAGTCCCAGTGAAGCCAGGTGGACGGCGCAGCCAGATCTCCTCGTGCAGGCTACCCTGCAAGAAAGCAGTGCTGAAGTCAAGAGAGTGGAGCTCGTAGTCGCGCTGAGCGGCTATGTGCAGCAGCACCCGAAGAGTGGTCATCTTCGGGGTGGGAGAGAAGGTCTGAAAGTAGTCAACTCCCTGCCGCTGACTGAAGCCACGAGCGACGTACCGCGCCTTGAAGACAGGTGGAGAGCCCGGCGGCCGCTTCACCCTGAAGATCCACATGCCACTGACGATGTTCGCCCCAGGAGGGGGAACCGCGTCAACGTAGGTGCCTGTGGACTTCCAGGACGCCATCTGTGCATCCATAGCTGCCTGCCACTGAGAGGAGTAGGGACCCTCTACGGCCTCCGCGTAAGAGCGCGGAGTCGGGATGTCTAGTGCATCCGGGTCTCCCTCAGGGGCAAGTAGTACGGACGCGAGATGAGGTGAAGCAGCAGCCAGACACTGGAACTCCTCCTGCCTGTCCTCAAGGACGTCCGTGCCAAGAGCACACTCACCCCCGACGGACGGAGGACAGACAGACGCAGACTCAGCAACAAGACCGGCAGCGTAGTCTAGACGACAGCTAGCAGCAAAGTCGACGAGCTCAGCAACAAGAGCAGACGCAGCAGTGGACTCAAAAGAGGGGTCAGTGACGACAGTAGCAAGGAGACGTGTGACAGTAGGACTAGCAGCACGAAGAGAGTCGGACTCTGGGTTGGTAAGTGCAGGAAGGGAGGACTCAGGAGGAGAAGGCAAAGGGGCACGCAGAGGAGCAGTGGACGGACGCAAAGACATCCGGTGCGTGCCAGGGACAGGAGGAGGACGCTGACGCGAACCGCGACCACTAGCGCGAGCAGCACGAACAGGCGACGCAGGACGAGACGCAGGCTCACGACGCTCAGCAAGACCTCCAGTGGGACCAGTGTAAGGAGAGGGAGCAGGAAGTGGGGAGGCGGGCTCTAACTGGGACTGTGACTGAACAGGCTGTGGACACGCTGCAGGAGGAGAAAGACCAAGAACCTGCTGTAGGAGTGGAACGAAGTACGGCCGAGGCCGCGCGGCGACTCCAGACACAGCAGGGACAGCACCCTCAGCAGCAGCACCAGCGCCAACAGCACCTCCAGCTCCAGTACCTCCAGCAGCACCAGCAGTACCCGCAGCAGGACCACCGCCAGGAAGGACAGCAGCAGTTTCAGCACCAACACCCGCAGCAGCTCCAGCTCCAGGCGGACCCGAGGGCCCAGCAGCTCCGGGACCAGCGGCACAAGTACCCTCAGCAGCCGAAGGAGCTCCAGCTCCAGCAGTACGTCTCCAGCGGCGAGCAAACCACTCGCGCAGCTCCTGTGGAGAGAGGGGCTCCCGCCGAGGCGAAGCACCCGGAGAACCGCCAGGTCCCGCACCGCCAGACGCCACAAGGGGAGGTCCAGTGGCCGCAGGCTCCGCAGCTCCAGGCTCAGTAGCTCCAGACGCAGCACCCCCTGGCTCAGCACCCCCAGTCACAGCACCCCCAGGCTCAGCACCCCCAGACTCCGCACCCCCAGGCTCAGCACCCCCAGTCGCAGTACCCCCAGGCTCAGCACCCCCAGACTCAGCACCCCCAGGCTCAGCACCCCCTGGCTCAGCACCCACGCGCGTAGCACCCCCAGAGTCAGCACCCCCAGGCTCAGCACCCGCAGCAGGACCAGAGTCACCAGCAACCTCGACCGGCTCGACTGCGTCTACCTGGGACACACCTGAAGGGGCAGGACCTTGAGGGGGAAGGGGGTCTACCGGGGGGGGACCTGGCACAAGGAAGTGCGGTGGCGGGGGGAGGGAAGGAGTGCGGTAGGGGAAGAGGCGGTAGAAGGGGACTGACTCGTCGAACGTGACGTCCTGGGAGGACAGAACACGACGAGAGGAGGGGTGGTAGAACTGCCACCCTGGGGCGTCAGGGGGGAAGCCGAGGAAGACACAGGGAGCAGCACGAGGGGACAGCTTGTCCGCAGACAAGTCGCGGACAAACGCCCGAGATCCCCAGACACGGAACGCAGACGCATCGCCGACCTTCCCCGTCCACAGCAGAGCTGGGGAGGTCTCCGGCCGGGAGACCCTGGGGTGAAGGTTGATCTGATGCGCCGCGTACCGAACCGCAAACGGCCACAGAAAATGGGGGGCAGCCGCATGCATCATGGACGTACGAGCGACGTCCATGACCATGCCAATGCGGCGCTCAGCAATCCCATTTTGCTGTGGAGAGTCCGGAAGCGTAAAGGTCTGGCGGATGCCTCGTGCACGACAGTAGGCTCGCAGAAGGCCAGAGGAGAACTCTCCACCTCGGTCAGAGTGCAGACGCAGAACAGGAAAGTCCGAGCCGAAGCTCCTCCTGAGCTGGAGACGAGCTGCGTGGATCCAGTCGATCAACACCTCAGTGACATCACCCTTGCTGCGCAAGGGGAAGACTGTGGTGTAACGCGAGTAGTCGTCAACCACCAGCAGGAAGTAGCGCTCGTGACCCTGCCCACAGACGCGGGCCGGGCCCCACACGTCCATGTGAAGCGTCTGCAGAGGAGCCTCTGTCGGGGGAAACTGGGAGGAGTGAGGGGCAGCCCGGAGCCGCCCCTCGACACAGGGGACACAGGAAGGTCCGGGTCCCGAAGGAAGGGGAGGGAGAGACCGGGGAAGACCAGAGACAAGGACACGGGAAGCCATGCCCCGAAGACGAGGCAAGGAGGGGTGGCCAAGACGGTGGTGCCACAGGAGAGTCTCCTGAGACAGGCGGCGACACGAGCAGGGGGCAGACTCAGGACCAGACCTGGACGCAGCAGCAAACACCTGACCCGACGCAGCTACCTGGCCAGACGCAGGGACAGGAGGAGACTCAGTGGTCAGGGTGTAGAGACTCGACCCCGGCCGACGCGAAAACGTGGCCAGGTGTCGGCCTGTGCGGGCGTCCGAGCAGTGGGTCACCCGCTGACTCGCAGGAGTAAACTGGTGAACCCCCGCATCCTGCAGGTCAGCACCACTCACCAAGTTCGTCGAGAACGAGGGGAGGTACAGACCAGACAAGGTGCCCGAGGGGGCAGCCGGACACGGGAGGACAGTGGAGAAGTGAGAGAGGACAGGACCCCCAGAGGGGTCAGCCAGGGAGACTGCAACCGGCCGGCCAAGCGGCGTGAGTGTGGTGCGGTCTCGAAAGAAGGAGCGAGAAGCCCCTGAGTCAAGCGTGAAGGTGAGGGAGGCCGAAGCCGACGCAGTACCTGAGAGCGCAGCCTCACCAGTACCTGAGAGTGCAGACGCACTGGCACCTAGAGCAGCAGCCGCAGAAGTACCTGGCGCAGCAGTACCAATGCCCGGGTCGGGCGGGAAACACCGGTAACAGTCACCCTCCTCACTAATAGTCACAGCATACATGGCAGCAAGGATAGCATCAAAGTCAAGATCAAAGATAGCTACGCCAGCCCTAGACAGCTCTCACCAACGGGGAATCTCACTGGCCTCGGGGAACTGCTGACGCCAAGCGTCCGTCAGGCGGCCAAAGCAGCGCTGGGTGGGGTGGGCACCCCCACACTGCTCACCCGCGCGGTCGCCGGAACGAAGGACGTAGGTGCACGGACCAAAACCCCCACCCCGCTGACGCTGCGTGTACCACTCACGGAGCTGCTGGGGCGGGGGGATGTCCCGCGAACGCTGCTGCTGCTGCTGCTGCTGCTGCTGCTGCTGACGCTGGCCACCACCAGAGCCGAAGTGGCGGGGCCGCAGTGAAGGGCCGCTAGGGCGGCTCGACGAAGTGAGGGCCCGGAGCGCGACTCGGGCTGAGCGCGCTTCGGGCAGGAAAAAAAATCGATGTGGTGGGCCCTAAGCACAGTTCCCAAGGGGGAACCTGCTCGATACCATGAGAAGATTTGAACAAGAATGAATGAACTATGAATGAAGTGAGTACATATAGGAAACCCTAATTGGGTTGTACCCCCTATGGGATACCCCACTATAGCCTACACAACAGCATAAGCTATATATATGTTCTGACAGGTTTTACGTACCCGAAATCGATGTTTAACTGCGTCGCCCCCGCGGTTTTTTGAAGACTGGTTTGTAGCGGTCGAAAGAACTTCGCGTGTAAACGGGCTCTGATTACCAAGTGTGAGGATCTAGGATCGAGCTCAGAAAAGAGAATGTGAATTGAATTGAATTGAATGAATCACCTGGGTACAACACGAGGCTACATATAGGCTCGACACAAGGCCCCGTAACCAGGTGTTACGCGAAGGTTCCGCGGGTCGCGAAGCGTCCCGAACAGATCCTTACCGAATTCGGTAGAAGGCAATTCGGTGGCCGCCGAAAAGCCAGAATTCGGTTCACGTAACCTAGCTCGGTGCTATAACTATAATAAAATATAGGAAAGCACCTAGCCTAGGAAAGCAAGCAATTCATGCATGTATATAATTATCCTATGCTAGAAATAGCATAATAAAGTAAAGGCAAGCAAGCATAGCTGGCATAAGCCGTCGTACTCTCACAGTTTCACTAGCAAACAATGGGATATATATAGCAAATCCTAACAGGGCTGTACTCACTATAGAGTACCCCACTGCAGACTAGAGAAATATAACATTCTGACACAAATAAGGAAGCTTTCCTAATCTTGCAACTTCAAAAGTTAGCCAAATAGCCAAATTGCTTACGTATCATACTACCGTGCCATCCTGGAGTCAGCAAGCACGCTTGCTCTGTCAAACTGTATGCTTGTGTTATCTCTAGGCTATAGTGGGTTAGCCTACAAGGGGTACAACACTTTAGGGCTAGGTACTTGTACTCATGCATGCTACCTAGTACATCATTCCTGCTTGCTTATTCTAACATGATATTAGAGCAGAATCGTTCCTAGGGCCCACGAACGTTCCGCCGTGCCCTACCCGTAAAAAAATTCTTCCTACGCTGCCCCTGCAGCCGCGCTGCCCTTGCAGCCCGCGCGCTGCCCCTACGACCGCGCTGCCCCTGCAGCCGTGCTCGCCCCTGCGACCGCGCTGCCCTTGCAGCCGTGCTCGCCCCTGCGACCGCGCTGCCCCTGCAGCCGTACTCGCCCCTGCGACCGTGCTGCCCCTGCAGCCGTGCCTGCCCCTGCGATCATGCTGCCCCTGCAGCCGTGCCTGCCCCTACAGCCGTTCCTGCCCTTGTGGCCCGCGTGCTGCCCTTGCAGCCCACGCGTTCGCCCCTGCAGCCCGTGGGCGCTGCCTCTGCAGCCTGCGCGCCGCCCTGCTGAGCTGCGCATCGCCCCTGCAGCCCGTGGGCGCTGCCCTTGCAGCCAGCGCGTCGCCCTGCCGAGCCACGCGTTGCCCCTGCAGCCCGTGGGCGCTGCCCCTGCAGCCCGTACGCCGCCCTGCCGAGCCGCGCGTCGCCCCTGCAGCCCGTGGGCGCTGCCCCTGCTGCCCGCGCGCCACCCTGCCGAGCCGAGCGTCACCCCTGCAGCCTGGGCGCCGCCCTGCCGAGCCGCACGCCGCCCCTACAGCCCGCGCGCCGCCCTGCCGAGCCGCGCGTTGCCCCTGCAGCCCGTGGGCGCTGCCCCTGCAGCCCGCGCGCCGCCCTGCTGAGCCGCACGTCACCCCTGCAGCTCGTGGGCGCTGCCCCTGCAGCCCGCGCGCAACCCTAAACCCTTAAAAAAAAAAAAAAAAAAAAAAAAAAAAAAAAAAAAAAAAACAAACAAACAAACAAACAAACAAACAAACTGCTGCTACTCGTGCTACTGCTGCTGCTGGTGGAGGTGCTACTAGGAGTGCTGGAGGTGCAGCCGCCCAGCCCCACTGAGCCGCCCTCCTGCTGCTACTATTACTGCTGCTGCTACTCGTACTACTGCTGCTGCTGGTGGAGGTGCTGCTGGGAGTGCTGGAGGTGCTGCTGGTGCTGGAGGAGCTGGAGGTGCTGGACCTACTCCTCACCGTCGCTGTCTGTCATGGCCACTATCGCGGCAGCTGCTGCGGCCAGGTGTGGACAGCAGCGGGCACTGCCTCTCCCGGACGACCCCACCCCTCAGCAGCTTCGTGAGTGGCCTGGTGGTGGAGGTTTTGGTTTTATGTGGCCTAAGCGACGTCGCGACTGTGCTTCTCAGCGATGTGTCCCTTGCTATGTAGAGGTTCCTGCTCTCGGTTCTAGTGAGTCTGCTGCCGCTCCAGGTGCTAGTGAGTCTGCTGCGGCTCCAGGTACTAGTGAGTCTGCTGCAGCTCTAGGTGCCCGTGAGTCTGCCGACGCTCTAGGTGCTAGTGCGTCTACTACCACAGGTCCTGCCTCAGCTGAGGTCTTGCACACTTTCACGCTTGACTCAGGCGCGTCACGTTGCTTCTTTCGTGATTGCACCACAGTCACACCACTCATAGCACCTGTCCCAGTCTCACTGGCTGACCCCTCTGGGGGCCCACTAGTTGCGAGAGCCTCCACAATCCTCCCTTGTCCAGGAGTCCCCTCCATCTCTCTGTCAGGTCTCCACCTCCCCATGTTCTCAATGAACTTGGTGAGCACGCTGCCATTCAGGATGTCTGGGTTGACACCTTTATTCCTGGAGGGCAGCGTGTGGCGATCTGTACATGCTCCCAGACTGGCCGTCACCTGGCTACGTTCACTCGACAGCCTGGGTCTAGTCCGTACACACTGACCACTGCGTCTGCACAGGTGGCTGAGTCAGGTCAGGTGGCCGCGTCGAGTCGGGCGTCTGCGTCGGGTCAGTTGGATGCGTCCTGCTTGTGCAGAGTATTCACGCACGAGACTCAGCGCTGGCACCATCGTCTTGGTCACCCCTCTCTGCCGCGTCTACGCAGCATGCAGTCTCGTCTCCTTGTCTCTGGCCTCCCCAGGACCCTGCCCCCCCTGCCGCGCTCGCTTGCCCTGCCGTGTCTTCCTTGCGTCGAGGGGCGGCAGCGCGCCGCTCCTCACTCCTCCGAGTTTCCTCCGACCACCGCTCCTCTGAAGACTCTCCACTTGGACGTGTGGGGCCCCGCCCCCATCGGTGGAACGAGTCAGGAGCGCTACCTCCTGTTGGTTGTTGACGACTACACACGCTACACCACAGTCTTCCCCTTGCATCGCAAGGCGGACGTCAGCGGTGTTTTGATCCCCTGGATCCGTGCTACTCGTCTCCAGCTGCACGAGTCCTGCGTCTGCACTATGACAGGGGCGGTGAGTTCTCTTCTGACCTCCTTGCTGGGTTTTGTCAAGACGAGGGCATCCGCCAGACGTTCACGCTTCCGGCCTCTCCTCAGCAGAATGGGATTGCTAAGCGTCGCATTGGCTTGATCATGGAGGATGCTTGTACCTCCATGATCCATGCGGCTGCTCCTTTCTGTGGCTGTTTGTGGTTCAATACGCTGCGCATCAGCTGAACCTCTGGCCCCGTGTCTCGGAGTCGGAGACCTCGCCCGCACTCCAGTGGACGGGGAAGGCTGGCGATGCGTCAGTGTTTCGGGTCTAGAGCGTGCTCTCTCTTGTTCGCGATACCACCGCGAGCAAGCTCTCCTCTCGCACTCTCCGCCGCGTCTTCCTTGGCTTCCCCACTGATGCTCAGCCGTGGCAGTTCTACCACCCGCCCTCGCGTCGAGTCTTTGCCTCCCAGGACGTCACCTTTGACGAGTCGGTCTGTTTCTACCAGTTACACCCGCACGCGTCCCACCCGGTTCCCCTAGCACCCCTCTTCCTGGTACCAGTCCCCCCCCCCGGTAGACCCCCTCCCCCCACAGGGTCCTGCTCCCTCAGGTGTGTCTCAGGTCGACCCACCCCCCTTGGATGAGCCAGTGGAGATCTCTTCTGACTCCTCTAGCCCAGCTGAGGGGGGTGACCCAGTTGCGGACGACACGGCGGCCACTCGCCGCTCTCCACGCTTGGAGACCCCCCCGGGTTTTCCGCCTCGACCGTCTTCGCCCCCTCCGCAGCCTGCTGCTATGGACTCTGGAGCTGAGACAGAGGGTGAAGGTTCTGGAGGTGCTGCGACTGGGGGTGCTGCGAGTCCTAGTGGCGGTGGAGTTGTGGGTGACCCTGTTGGAGGTCCTGGAGCTGGAGGTACTAGAGGTGCTTCTGGTGCTGGAGGTGCTAGAGCTACCACTACTGGAGGTGCTGGAGCTGACAGCCACCGCAGCCTGCTCGGCTGGAGACACTCTCGTCGCAGGCGATTCGTGCGTGGGTCGTTCGGCGAGGCAGTCCTGGTGGTGGAGGGTACAGTCCTGCTGGTGCTGGAGCTACTAGTCCTAGAGGTGCTGGAGGTGCTGGAGGTACTGCTGGAGGTACTAGAGGTGCTGCTGGTGCTGGAGGTACTGGAGTTGCTAGTCCTGGAGGTACTGCTGGAGGTACTGGAGCTGCTGCTGGTGCTGGAGGTACTGGAGCTGCTAGTCCTGGTGGAGCTGCTCGTGCTGGAGGTGCTAATGGAGCTGCTGACCCTGGAGGTGCTGGTGTTGCTGGTGCTGGAGGCGCTGGAGCTGGAGGTACTGGAGGTGCTGGAGCTGCTGGTCCTGGAGGTGCTCGTACTAGAGGTGCTGGAGCTGCCGAAGCAGGTGGTACTGCTGGTGCTGGAGGTGCTACTGGAGCTGCTGGCACCAAAGGTGTTGGTGCTGCTGGTGCTGGAGGCGCTGGAGCTGGAGGTACTGGAGGTGCTGGAGCTGCTTGTCCTGGAGGAGCTCGTACTAGAGGTGCTGGAGCTGCCAGAGCAGGTGGTACTGCTGGTGCTGGAGGTGCTGGAGATGCTTCTGGAGCTGCTGGCACTGGAGGTGCTGGAGGTACTACTGGTGCTGGAGGCGCTGGAGCTGGAGCTGCTGGTCCTGGAGGTACTCGTACCAGAGGTGCTGGAGCTGCCGGAGTAGGTGGTACTACTGGTGCTGGAGGTGCTGGAGGTGCTACTGGAGCTGCTGGCACTGGAGGTGCTAGAGGTACTGCTGGTGCTAGAGGTGCTGGAGCTGCCGGAGCTAGTGGTGCTGGAGGTGCTGGTGCTGCTCGTGCTGAAGGTACGGGAGCTGCTGGTGCTCTTCGCCACCTTCTTAGTCTTCCGCCAGGTGCTACTGACTTCCCTGTGGCAGGTACTACTCCTCCGTTACTGTTTCCACTGGCCGATTGGTCTCAGCCGCCACTGCTACCGCACTCCCCACTGCCTGCTCCTACTCCTTACACTGCAGTGACACAGTCCCTGTCTGAGCGTCGAGAGCCCGAGACTCGTGCTTCCACCCCTAAGCATCGAGAGCCTAAGTCTAGCTTTGACCTTGAGCCTGAGCCTAGAGCCGCTGTCCATACTCGTGTTCCTCGTGTTCGTCGTCAGCGTGCTCTGTCTGTCCAAGGCACTCACGATATGACACTCCGTCCTTCCTCTGTTCCACAGCGTGTTGTCCTCCCGTTACCTCCTGCGTCCTCTCTTCCTGACGTTGCTGACCCTCCGTCTGACCTTGCTCATGCGTCCAGTCCGACTGTTACTCGCTTTCTTGCTATGGTGGTGACTGACCCTTCGTTCTCGTCTCCTGCTGCGTCTGCCTTAGTCGCTGAGCTCGTTGACTTTGCTGCTGTGTACCGCCTAGACTACCTTGCGAGCCTTGTTTCTGACTCTGTCCCTGCCTGTCCTCCGTCCGTCGGGGGTGAGACTGCCCTTGGCTGTACTGCCCTTGGCTGTGACGTTCTTGAGGACAGGCAAGAGGAGCTGGAGTGCCTTGCGGTCGCTTCACCACATCTCACGACCATGCTGCTTGCCCTGAGGGAGACCCGGATGCACTTGACATCCCCACCCCGCGCTCTTACAGAGAGGCGATTTCGAGTGAGTACTCTTCTCAGTGGCAGACAGCCATGGACGCAGAGATGGCTTCCTGGAAGTCCACAGGCACCTACGTCGACGAGGTTCCCCCACCTGGGGCGAACATTGTCAGTGGCATGTGGATTTTCAGAGTGAAGCGGACGCCGGGTTCTCCGCCTGCCTACAAGGCACGTTACGTTGCTCGAGGCTTCAGTCAGCATGCGGGGGTCGACTTCTTTCAGAGCTTCTCCCCTACCCCGAAGATGACCACTCTTTGGGTGTTGCTGCACGTTGCAGCACAGCGCGACTACGAGCTGCACTCCCTCGACTTCTCGACAGCTTTCCTACAGGGTAGCCTTCACGAGGCCATCTGGTTGCGCCGTCCAGAAAGCTTCACTGGGTCGTTTCCTGAGGGTACCCAGTGGAGCCTACGGCGACCAGTGTACGGCCTGCGTCAGGCGCCCCGCGAGTGGCACGACACACAGACGACACTTGCTGCTCTTGGGTTTGCTCCTTCGACTGCTGACCCGTCGCTGTTTCTACGCACCGACACTACTCTGCCGACGTTCTACATCCTCGTGTACGTCGACCACTTGGTTTTTGCTACTGCTGACGCTGAGGCACTGGCCCTAGTGAAGGCGGAGCTGCAGGAGAGACACACCTGCACTGACCTGGGTGAGCTGCGGAGCTATCTTGGCTTGCATATCACCCGGGACAGAGCACGGCGCACCATCACCCTGACTCAGTCACACATGGTGCAGCAGGTCCTTCAGCGCTTCGGCTTCTCGTGGTCCTCGCCACAACCCACTCCTTCGTCTACCGGCCACTCGCTCTCAGCTCCACCTTCGGACGAGTCCGTAGAGCCGAGTGGTCCGTACCCAGAGCTTGTGGGTTGCCTCATGTACCTGATGACGTGCACACGACCTGACCTCGCGTACCCTCTCAGCCTCCTGGCTCGCTACGTGGCACACGGTAGACACCGAAAGGTGCACTTTGATGCTGCGAAGAGGGTACTGTGTTACTTGTGCAATACATCGGGCATAGGGCTCATGCTTGGAGGACGGGGTTCGGTGGTCCTCACAGGACACTCTGACGCTTCTTGGGCCGATGACCAGGCGACTCAGCGTTCGTCAAAGGGTTACACCTTCAGTCTTGGCTCTGGTTCTGTCTCGTGGAGGTCCACTCGTTCTTCTTCTGTGCTTGGCTCCAGCTGCAAGGCCGAGATCTACGCTGGGGCCATAGCTGCACAGGAGCTACGCTGGCTGACCTACCTACTGACCGACTTGGGGGAGCGGCCTCGTTCTCTTCCAGTTCTGTACGTCGACAACAAGGCAATGCTTGCCTTGTGTCGCGAGCAGAGACTGGAGCACAGAACGAAGCACATTGCTCTTCGCTACTTCCTTGCGCGTGAGCTGCAGCAGCGTGGTCAGCTGCGCCTTGCTTACGTGGCCTCTCGGGCCAACACTGTTGATGTCTTTACCAAGGCCCTTGGGTCTGGTGATCATCAGCGTTTCTGCACAGGTCTTGGGCTTGTGCCCACTCCGCCTCACCTGCTGGTTGCTTGACTTGCTCTTGTTGTACACGGATATATATCTTTGTACCTGCTTGTTTACTCTTGCTAGGTTGTGATCAGTGTATTGCCTTGCTCTTATAACTCTGCATGTGAACTGGCCTTGTGGCCGCTTGCTTGTGCTCAGAATGCGTGGTGACCTTGTGATCCACCCTGGGCTTTGCTTTGCTTTTTTCTCTTGCCTGACTGGTCTTGTGACCGTCTGTTGTGTTTGCTCTCTCCCACTTACCGTCATCGCCCGGATGTAAGACAGTGTTGAATAGTAGACAGGGGTTGTCTACTATACGGGTGTCTCTTATAAACAGGCAAGCCTTTTTATACGACACCTATTTGTGTGTACGAGATAAGACATATATGTCTTATAATCAGAACCGGGGTTTAGGGGTTTTCTTATAAACAGGGGGTGTCTTCTAAACGAGCCTACACTACTTTAGGGGGGTACATCCATACATTCATGAATCCCTACTTCTACCTAACCCCCCTCAGTAACCGCCTCCTCTGCAGCACTAGCAACAGGCTCTACGCCCAGGTCTGGCACTCGCCAGGCATGCCTAGCCGTCTCCCTTGGCTCGATCATGCGGTCAGCCTCGGCCGCCGCTCCGCGGTAGTTGGGGGTCTCCTGGTACAGCACCTCCAGGCCAGTTGCCACGGCCACCTCCCGCACGCCCTCCGCCTGCATCGCCTCCTCCTCCTCCTTCTCCTCCTCCTCCTCCTCCTCCTCCTCCTCCTCCTCCTCCTCCTCCTCCTCCTCCTCCTCCTCCTCCTCCTCCTCCTCTGGAGCCTTCCGAAGCAGGCGCGTGTTGTCGCCTGTGGTCCCCCCGAGGGACATGTCCTCGGAGACATCGGTGGTGCTCCTGGCGCGCAGGTGAGACATCACCAGGTGGTTCTCCGTTCCGTCCAGCTTGCTGGAGATCCCACAGTGGCGGAATGCGTCGATGATGATCTGCCTGGGGACTTGATCCCAAGCCTCCGCGATCCACTGCAGCACCACGGGGTGCGGAGGCCTCCGCAGGTTCCCTGCGGGTGGGACAGAGGACACGGCAGCGAGATGTTAACGATAAGGACACGAAACAGAGCAGGAATTTAAAATGAACAGCCAACTCACCCTTCTTCGTCTTCAGGTGAATCCCTTCACGCATGAACCACCTGGCGTAGCGCGCTCGCACGGCAGCCTTGAAGCACCGGTTGATGGAGACGTCCAGGGGTTGAATCTGGCTCGTACAACCCGCTGGAATGACTGCAGGGGTGATGCTGTGCGTGCGGTACGACTGAAGCATGGTCTGGGTGATGTGGCCGCGGTAGGAGTCCAACACCAGCATCGCACGCCTCGTGCTCTTGCCGCGCTGGGGGTTCAGATGGGGAAGCACCTCCTTGGACAGCCAGGTCTGCACAGCGCTCTCGTCCATCCACCCGTTGTCCTGTGCTTGGACCACGATTCCTGCCAGGCACATAAGGGACAGACGGACATCAGCACAGTGGGGCACGCTCATGAGGCAGGGGCAAGGTTGAAGTCATGGCGCTTACCGTCCGGAATCTCACAGTTGGGGACGTTCTTCATCTTGAACCACACCCACGGCCGCAGCTTCTCCCCGGATGCAGTGCACGCGAGCATCACCGTCAAGCGCGTCTTCTGGTAGCCTGCAGTGCGGATTGGGACCGAGCGCGCGCCACGGTGCTCGATCGTCCTCTCGGCCGGCATCTCCACGAACAGTGGCGTCTGGTCCGCATTGATGATACGGGCCAGGTCGATGTTGTGCCGCGCCCTGTTGATGCGCACGAACTTCCAGAAGGACTCGCAGTCCTTCGCGCACTCTGCAAACGGGACAGGAACAGAAGCGAGGGACGGTTAGACAACGAGCAAGGTAAGACATGCATACAATGGGCCGTGCGCGGCACGAACTCCTTATCCACGCACCTGCCGACAGACGTTGTCCGACCTTCGTCTTCACCCGCATCACCAGGTTCCAGCGGTCACGGAAACGCTGGCTCCAGTGAGAGCTCGCGTTCCAGTTCTTGCCGGGGTAATGCTTCTTCATCCACTCGCGGCTCCACTTTTGGGTGTCCTTCACCGAGATGGCCACCCCGTTAGCGCGCTGAAGGCAGATGTAGCGGTACAACGCTGCCTCCATGTCGGGGTAGTGTGCGTGGCGGCCCCCCCCGTGCATCCGCTTGCGGCAGTTAGCCGCGCCCTTGTAGATGCCCGCAGCCGCCTCCGCGCACCAGTGTCTGATGCAGGCGACGCTCGCGGTTGACTCCAAGCTAGTCTTCTTCAAGGAGCCGAGCTCCTGATAGCGGCGCGCCCACTTAACCTTCTCACGCACGGTCCAGCCGCGGCGCTTCTTCGTAGTGTCTTTGCTGCGAGGGGAAGGTGGGCGGGTGTTGGGATTATGGAGGGTGGGGTCCTTCGGCGCCTCCTTCTCAGGGAACGTGGGAATCGGGCCCGCCGCCGCCGCGTACTCATCGTCGCTGCCCAACGCCTCGTTGACGATGATGTCGTCAGGATTCGGCGCCTTCTTCGCCTTTTTCTTTGTTGCACCCTTGCTGGATCCAGGGTCTCCGTCGTCCTTGCGCTTCTTGTTGCTTGTGCGGCCACGAGCAGGGGCCTTTGCAGGGGCCTTAGCAGGGGACTTAGCAGGGGCTTCCACGACCTTTGCCTTTCCCTTCTCCGCAGCGGTGAGTAGGGGGCGACGCTCCTCCCCGGGACTGTCGTCGTCACAGAGCACCACGCGGGCGCGCTTCGTCGTGGACTGTAGGCGATGGCGCAGCCTCCGCTTCAGTAGCGGAACGTCGTCGTCTGTCCCAAGGCTCCACGGGTCGTCGTCGTCGCCCTCACCCTCAAATAAGACGGCATCCGCAGCCACCTTGTTCGCCTCCGCCACCGCGTCCGCATCCGCACGCGCCTCTGTCTCGAGTTCCGCCGCCGCCTCGTCGGCAGCCTCATTCGCATCCACCGCCGCTTCCTGTGCCTCCGCGTTGTCACCGCCAGCATCTTCACCTCCGTCGTTGTCGGAATCACCAGCCCGCCACTCTTCCACCTCGTCGTCGCTCCCGACCGGCTGATTCCACCATTCGTCCTCCTCGATGTCGGCAGTACCAAATTCGTCGCCCGAAGCGCTGTCATCGTGGCCGTTCTCCGGCCAATCCTCCTCGGCGTCGTCGCCGTGTGCTTCGTCTCCGTCTTCCCCGTCACAGCTCGCACCGGAGGCGGCGGTAGGACTTCCCGCCTTGCTCGCGTTCTTCGCCATGGCTACACGGATGTCATCGCCGGGCGAGTTAATTCGCCCGTAGTTATTCACCTGCACGTGAGGACGAGGTGAGGACTTGCCTAGGGGTACCTTGCTGCGCATGGTTAGAGAGCCTGCCGAGAGCAAGGTTGAGGTGAGAATTCAACCTCCATGAGCACCAAATGAAGTGAAAGCCCGACTACCCCCCCCAGCCAGAGTGCCCCATCCACAGGTGCCGAGCCGCTCCTCTACGAGGCATCTCCTCGTAGAGGACAGCCTGACGCTGCCAACGTGCTGCCAGCAGCGTTCTGGAAGCTGCCATGCGCTGCTGGCAGCAAAACGACGCTGGCAGCATCATTAGATGCTGCCAGCACAGAGGAATCTTGCCAGCGGTGGCAGCTTTGCTGCATCACCACCGAGGTCGGCCTGTTTCAATGAATCTGGTCCCTGGGTGTTTTCTACACACTTTGCAAGTGTTACAGTCAACTTATTTTTTTTTCCATTTATAAGAATTATAAGACACCCTAAACCATCCCGTTTACAAGATAACTAGCATTTTTGCCCGTGTACGAGATAAGACATATATGTCTTATATCCGGGCGATGACGGTAGCCTATGGGGGTGTGTCAAACTGTATGTTTGTATTATCTCTAGGCTATAGTGGGTTAGCCTACAAGGGTTACAACACTTTAGGGTTACTTGTACTCATGCATGCTACCTAGTCCATCATTCCTGCCTGCTTATTCTAACATGCTCTGCCAATTAGTGTCTTTTCTAACCTTGTGATCTCAAATTGGACCCAAATAGAAATGCCGGTACGTGGGGGACACAACTTTTTCTACTGGCTAATGTACAGAGATAACCAGAATGTGACCTTTTTACGCACCAGCATCGCATTCTACAGTAACAGCAGCAGCACCACAAAGAATCTACATAAGAGAGCGAAATCTAGTACTGGCACTAAACAGTCTGAAGATGCTTCATCTGGGAAGCCTAGAAGGGACTTGAGACGAGGCCATCACACAAGCTGGCCAACAGGAGCTTCTGTCATCCATAGATCCTGAATGAAATTGTACAGCCTGTCCGTCACACTTATCTGCCACACGGAAACCATGAGCACACCATGCATGTGTGGGAGCACAGAGGCACGTAATGCATGCATTGATGCGAGAATGTTGGAATACAGAGACAGACGCATCCACAAGCATGATGGACGAGCATCCAACAGTGCATACCGTACAGCCACACTCTCCCGCCCTTTACAAAACATCACAAGCAAAAACTCATACATCCAATCATCAAGTGCATGCACGTGTTCCAGTGGGTCCCAGTGTTCAAACAGCAACGTGCGGGGAGAGAGGCATCACCTTGTAGGGCGTGGGGTTGAGCCCGCGTATATGGTCGGGGCGCAGCCCTGTGATCTGCTGCCGGCACCGCTCCCTCACCTCCACCAGCGCTGGCAGCCGCTCCACCCCCACACTCTCCTCCTCCACCTGCCCATCCGGTAATGCTGGGGTGGAGGGAGCGCGAGGCAGAAATGGAGGTAGGAGAGGGGGAAGAGAGAGGGAGAGACACAAAATGGGGGACAGGGCAGGAGCAGAAGATGGAGCAGGAAAGAAGCTCACTTCCCTGGTTATAGTCCCCATAACAGCCCTGGCTTGCACTTACAGAATTGCTTTCCCCGCCAGAAGCAGCGGTAGAGTGGCTCGACTCGGTGCGGCACCACGTAGGCCCGCTTGGACTGGCTGAAGGGGTGCCGGCACAGGATGCGCTCGCCCACCTGCACTCACCCGCACCCGTTCCACGGGGATAGCATGGCATAGTGCCCAGGGGAGGAGACAACGATGAGCAGGCTGCTGACAAGCCTTGACACGCACTATCATGGCAAACTTGCAAATGAACAGTGGCAGCCATGATCATGGAGCACCAGTGCTAATGGCACGTGCATGCTGTGCAGAGTACTGGCGGCATCCACAGGCATGAGCAGAGGGACACGGCGACACGGTGGTACAGCAGTGGTGTGCGCATGTGTGGTGAGGTGACCTGAGGGCGCGGGTCCGATGGCATCATGAGCAGGTCCACCAGAGGGTAGCCCTCCCTGCCGTACAGCCGATAGCACGCCTTCTTGCCCGGAATCGTCACCTGCATGTGGGCAATGGCAGGCAGCATCAATAACAAGGCACAGCGACAGGGACACCTTCAGATCTCCATCACAAGGAGCACAACACGTGTGCTTCCTGGAGGAACAGAAAAAGAGCCTGCTGCACTCGCAGCATGAGTTGCACGCTGCCATGCACCCTAACCCCACCCTCTCACTCACACCCTACTCCCTCACTCTCAATCACATGCACCCCAACCCCTCCCTATCACGCACAGTGGACCCACTCCCTCTCAGCCGTGGAGCACCCAGTGCGTGCTCTCCCTGCAAATCACCTTGTCAAAGTCCTGGCTGAGCTTGATGCGCGGCTGGCTGTTGATCTCCACCAGCTTGTACACGCACCCCAGGGCTGGCTGCTTCGCACATGTCACCAGGTGCGTGCCGATGCCAAATGCGTCTATCTCATGGCCCTGCATGCGCATGCACACGCCCAAGCACAGCTAAAAAAAAATGAGAACGCGAATGGCACGAAAGAACGTAGTAGCGGCGCATGTGGGGCATGGGCGCAGTGGTCGCAAGAAGCAGAGGCTGGTGGCGGAGAGGCGAGTACGGGGAGCGACCTGCTTGTTGAGGGCCTCCAGGGTGGCCTCGTTGATGTCGCTGCTGGCTGTGATGACGGCGCTGCTGAGCCCGTGCGCATGGAAAAAGGCCTCGCAGTGGTGCAGAAAGTGGCGTGCCTGCTGCGACAGGTATGCCAGGTCGCCCGAGTCCAAACGAATGCCCACCGCACGGTACCTGCCACATGCAGCGCGAGAGTGGGCAGGGCGGCAGTGGGCAGGGCGGCAGTGGGCAGGGCGGGAGTGGGCAGGGCAGGAGTGGGCAGGGCGGGAGTGGGCAGGGCGGGAAGAAGCATGGTGAGAGTTGAAGTGGAAACGTGGGTGCATGCAGACAGCGTGTGAGAGTAAAGCAGGTCAGTGCAGCGAGTTGAAGTTGGTAAGTTGCACACTTCCAAACACAAGTTGTGTGGGTTGCAGCAGTGGCTGTACACCTGTTCCCCACCTGCTCCGCGTGGGGTGCTTTATAGCCATATGCACACACCATGTGGCAATGACCAGTCGGTGCCAGAGAGGTGAGAGAACCACTGCGGGCATCAATCACCACAACGCACCAGCTAGCAGTTACCCTTGGGTGATGCCCGTGCCATGTGGGCCAGCCTGCCAGCACACCAATCTATTACTCCAGCGTGCGAGCCTCGTAAAGGTCTGACAGTCACATGCACAGCCCAGAAGCCGCTACACATGGTGTTGTGCGAGACCCATGTGCATGACAAACGACTAGGTGCAGAGAGCAGCTTGCAAAAGGGGACAGAGCGAGTAGGCAGGCATGTGATGCGATGAGCGAGGGGCAACGCAGGAAGGCGCCCACCCCAGCTGGTGCAGTGCGAGGGCAACCGCACAGTAGTTGGGCACTCCACTCCGCAGCACCTGGGAGAGCCGGGAGGATGGCAGCAACGTGACCAGATGAATGTTGGCTCAAATCACTCAGAAGGAAGTGCGGCTCTCATTTACCCATTAATTTGATAGCATACTGCACACGGATGACGAGAAAAGAGTGCAGTGAAATGAGGGTGAACTGCCACACCGGGTGGGCATGCCAGGCTTCACCACACACATGACAAACTGCATTACCCTGCCAAGCAGACGGCCGTTTTATCCAAGCCCTTGTATCCCCACACACGAGCCCCTAGCATGGCAGTGCGCACAATGGCAGCGCCGCAACCCAAATGGTGGATCCATGACAGCCTGACTCGGTCAACGCAACGCATCTGAACAGGCCACACCCCACCATGCCGGGCGCTTACTCACCCATGTGACGACCTGCACTTTTGCCTTGAGGATCCGGGTTGATGGAACAGCATAGCACATGGTGCAAGCAGGGCAGGCACTCACATCGTAGGTGTCGACGAGCGCCTGGAAGTGCGTGGGGAAGGCGAGCGCATATGAGGTAAACGCCGCCAGCTCGCTCTGATTGGTCTCTGCAAACAGGTCCCTCAGCTTCTCACTCTCCTGCAGGGCAGCACGGCAGCAATGGGTGCATCAGCGAAATAGCAGCAGGCAGCACGTGAATGGGCTACAGCGACGAGCAGGTGCACAAATGGCAGCAGGCCAAGAACAAAAGTGACAGTTGAGGCGGCAGCGACGGGTGGCAAGGGGCCAGCACAAGGAGCAGCGAGGAGGGCGAAAAGAGGGGCAGCAATGGGGCGACCTGCATGCGGTGCAGGAAGGAGAGCACGAGGGCCACGAAGTCAGGGCACACGTGGGAGCCATCTGCTGATGGCAGCGCCCGCTCCTTGATCTCATCCAACGCCTGCACACCCATGCCCGCTCATGGGCGACGGCCGTGGCACACATGGGGAGACGTGCACAGAGAGAGAGAGAGAGGAGGGCGTGGCATGGGAATGGGCAGCTGGCGAGAGGGTTGGATGGCAATGTGCGTTTGTGCGCGAATGAATGGGCAGAGCATGACAGGAGAGCCGTGAGAGAAGCAGGTGAATAAACATGTGAGCAGCGGTGGGTGGAAACTCATACAAGGACAAGGCGAGGCGAGGGAGTGGGCATACGAGGAAGGAGGAGACAAAGGCATGCGAGTGTGTGCCCTTGACAGGGATGTTGAAGATGCGCCCCGCCTCTACATTGCTGCTCCCAGCCACCACACAGGCGCCACACACATAGCGGTGGCAGAGAGGAAAAGGGGGGTAGAAAAGGAAAAGGTGACCAGAGCCAATGAAACGTGGACAACAAGTGAAGGAGGCATGGAGAAACGGTAATCGGTTGAATATTTAACAAACACAAGGGCAGTGGAAAGTAGGGATGGAAACAAGAACGAACAGAGCTCCAGGTGGAAAAGCTGGACCATGTAATGTGAGTGAGAATGCAAGGCAAGTTGCACGTGGTGGCAGTCTGGCGGGCCTACCTGGTGGCATCGAAGCCACCCATGAAGCAATAGCGCGATGCCGACACCGCACCATCGGGACCCTGCCAGGCACACACGAGGTCACAACAAATTTACAACAGAAAGAGGGTTTCAGTTGGGACCGACATGCAGTGGCCTGCCTCAGTCTTTACATTGCAATGCGCTGCTTGGCATGCTGCTTGGCATGCCGCTTGGCATGTGCTGTTTGTCATGTGCGGAACATATAAGTGAGCGCATAAAAACGCAGTTGGGTACGAGCAGTGAGAATAAGATAAAAGGCAAGGTGCGGTAGGGAGAACAAAGCCCCATGGGGGAGTGGGTAGGGAGGTGAAATAGTGGGTTGCGAGCGGATGGCAAGCAGCAGTGGGCCCAGCAGCCCAAGTGCAAGGGGAGTGTGGGGGAGCAGGCGGGCGACCTGGGCGCGTCGGAGGCCGAATTCAAATAGCATCTTGTTGGGCCCGGCCACTTGTCGGTGGCGGGCGGCGTTGGTGGCGACGAGCGAGGCGTAGTTCACGAGCACCAGCAGCGTCGTCTCCAGCAGCTGCGCCACCTGCCACCCATAACAGGGACAACCAGAGGCGCGTGCACACACAGTCATAATGTGGCGCATGGCTGGCAGGCAGCAAGGCTAGAAGTGGTAGAGCGGATAAATGCACGGGAAGCGACTGCTGCCTACTGCTGCTGCAAGAGGAAAGGAAGGAGGTGGGGGGGAGAGAGCAGGCAGGAACGTACGAGGAGAGGGCCTTCGACGCGCATGAGCGGCACACGAGGGAAGGCGACGTATCCCTCTGGCAGGGCCATGATGCGGATGGTGGAGCAGTCGAGCGTCAACAGATAGTCAAAGAACGCGTCCTGCCATGCCCCCTCCGCACCGCACCGCACCGTGCACGCACACACACACACACACACACACACCCCCTCCTCTCCCCCCCCCACCCCACACACACACACACATGCACACGCACCAAAAAGGTTTTGAAAAGGGTAACGTACAAAACAGGGAAAGCAGGGAAGTGACGGGCTAGGAGTAGGGAGCAGGCGAGAGGGAGAGAAAAGGTGAGAAACAGGGGAACAGGGGGGAGACACAGAGGGGAAAGTTGTCTATGATGTCGTGATTCCAGTTAATAAGTAGAACAGGGGAGACAATCGCGCACTCCTCCTTGAGTGCGAGTGGGGAAACCCCTGATGGCGGGTGCGCGGGAGAGAGTGGCGGAGGTGGTGGGGAAGCGAGGGGAGGAGGGCTGCCATCAGAGCACGCGCGGCCCACTGCACGGTGCCCGCCCGCTTGACATTGCCACACGTGGGTAGGGGAGAGGCAGGGTGGGCGGCGTACCTCGCACGAGGGCGGCATGATGGTGCGCAGGTAGGCGACGTCAGCCTGTGAGAATCGGAAGTTGGCGACGAATCGCACGCACTCCTCGAGCCCCGCGAACAGCGTGTACTCGCCGCCGAACGGGTTCTTGCGGAACAGCAGGTCGAACCTGCAGGGGGCGCGCCGGAGCGGTGGACGCGCATGGACACGGTCGGGGCGGAGAGGAGGACGAGAGGACACGCGGTGGGTGCGGGATCTCGGTAACGCGGAGCGCACAAGTGTCGCGCGCAACAGAGCACGGCGAGGTCAGGCGCGAGGGGTTTGGCGGGATGATGATTGGACGCAGGTGAGGGTTCGAGCGGGAGGGAGAAGCGCGGGAGAGCGCGTACACGGCGTGGTCGTTGTGCTTCTTCGCCTTCCAGTAAGCATACGCCATGGTCAGCTGGTACATATCCGTCAGCAGTGACGTCACCATCGGGTCGGTTGGCGGCAGCACGCGCCGCTCCTCCGTGTCAGGGGAGTCGGAGTGATCGAGAGCGCCCGACAGCCGCGCGACTGTCAGCCCGTCCGTTACGTGCTCTGCCGCCGCTAGCTCGCTCGAAGGACTCTGCCTCTTCGCCCGCCCTTCCACGCTGCCGTTGCTGTTCGATAAAAAAATACTGTCCATCGCAAGTGCTTAGAGAAAACGGAGGCGCAATGAAGGGACGTCCCAGGGACGGATCCCCCTGAATGGATGGTTCTACAAGGCGACGGCGAGAACCGAGCTTGGTTAGCAGCTGAAGTGGGAATCAGGTAAGCAAGGAAACGCGTTGGCAGCGATGTTCTGTCTAACATGCAGAGCAGAAGGGCATGCAGATGCAGCAGTAGCATGCAGGAACCCAGGGTAGGAGGGGTGAGGTGAGTGGTACACCTTCGCTTTTGCGAGCAAATCAAGGCGGCCGATAACAGCGAGGATGAAACCGAGGCGAGGGAACCTGGGGACGAGATTGATTGGACACAAAAACATCAGCTCCCGTGGCGGCAAAACTGACAAAAATAAGGACGCGTCACCTGAAGCGGATCGTCTGAAGATCGGCCGACCCGCACCGATTGTCATTTCGAGCCCAAGCTCGGTAGAGATCGGTGCCCATGACTGCGCAGCTACGGCGCACCGATATACAGGTGACAGGTTCGGTATGGCAGGTTACGGGGTTGTGGTAACCTAGCCTGCGACAACAGCAATATTGTCGTGCGCAGAATCGCACTGGGAAACCTAGGGTATACGATGACGAGCGAAAACAATCGAAATTTACTGTCACTTGTGGCGCGAAATTCCACACCCCGCCACCCAATCTCACGCTCGATATTTTTACTTCGCTGTATCGATCAGGGCTCCCGTAGGTGACAGGTTCGTGTGCATATTTTTACTGTACATTCACGAACATTCACGATATTTAGTTACCTTGCTGATTACGACGCTACAGTGCTACACCCCATGCGCAAAACCGATCTTCCAGCCGATCGATCCGCTTCAGGTGACGCGTCCTAAGGCAGGTTGGCCTGGAGATAGCTGAGAAGAAAATGTTTGTATTTTGATACTACACCTAAGGGCGGGTCCAACTCGTTTCGTTTCGGGGAATAACACCCCTGTAACAAAATGTTGACTGTCCGGATAACAAACACCCAATTCGAACCTACACACGTGCAGCGTCATGTTGACCCCAGGCGGGCACAGCACCTGCTCAAACGAACTGGTGTACCATCAACACAGACACAACATCCCTCCCGTATGAACAGAAGTTGATGGGTAAAAAAATCATGCGTGCAATCGGCAGACTTCGTCAGGGGTTTTTGTGGGAAGACACTCTAGGAACTGGAACTGCTGCGAGACAGGTTACCGTCTGACGAAACTAATACAGTTCGCAATCACGAATACACTCTGTTACTGGGATGTGTGTGTGAGAAAGTTTGATTTGCTCTTGCTTACCAGTTCCCTAATATTTTCGGAAAATTTTCGAGTTTGAAATGTGTTGTGGCACGAAACTCGTTTTGCATGGCGGAAAACCGAGCGCGTCATCCCGGCTAGTCTCATGATTTGACGCGGTCACCCTACAGAAAAAGGTTACAGAGGCTAATATTGACCTGAGCTGTGATGAGTTGGACCCGCCCTAACCCCCTTCTATTTCAACAAGTCAACTTCAGAATCTGCTAGAATTTGCCAAGGATAGACTGGACAAGATAAGGTGCTAGGATTTCATGACAATGGAAGTCTCAAAGGGTCCTTAACATAGTGAATATAAATAGCATTATGATAAAGTCGTGTAATACCGTATGGCCCTCGATGTAAGCATAGGTGCGCTTGAAATAAAATGTGCCTTTTTATGGGGTGGGCTTCTAATTGAGTAAAATGTATAAGCGTGTGCGTTTGTCAAACGTAAAAAAAATAAAGATATATATATATATATATATCTATGTACCAAAATAAAGCTCTCACTATGACAAACACACCCAAAAGTTGTTTACGTGGGTTCGTGCATGAAAAAACCGTTAGATAAAACTGTTCCTGCATGACAAAACCGATTTGGTTTCCCATCGCACAATTCAATCCATAACCATCGAACCCGCCGTCGTTGACTCAAAACTTGCCTTGCGGCCCAATCACATAGTCATGCGCTGCCAGGCTGTTGTAATATAGCCGAACCCTCTATAAGAGGGTCAATCAAATAATCCCTCCCAGCGCAGCGGATTTCGTGCCACGCAGGCTCTTCTATAGGTTCAGGCGAAGTTTCCTGTCATTCATTGTGGAGGACAGGTCCCCTCCGTTGTTTTTTTTGTTTTTTTTTTCTTCGTTCTTTCTACCTCTCCCGCATGGCTGCGGAAGCCATGCCGGAATTTACAGGCAACCACTTCCTTTTCAATCAGCGCCTTAGACATATTTGGCAAGTGTCCGAAGACGGCTGGTATAGCTGTGTCCCACCTGAGCCACTGGAGCCACCACAGCCTCTTGCGCCACCTGCAGCCTTTGCTCATCCTGCTCCTCGAACGCCTCCCGCTCCTCCTGCTCCTCCGAATTCGCCTGCTCCAACATACACGGGCAATCACCCCGTCCTCACGTTCCTACTGCCTCCAGCATCGGCCTTTGACGAGTTCCTATCGGAACCGGATTCAAACAAGGCTCCAAACAAGTGGACCGCAGCTCCGGCGTTGGCACCACGTTGGGGTAAGCCTAAAGAGTGCCTATGGGACGAGTCAGCCGTGGGCGTCGAGGACGATGTGGGCGCCGATGACGAGCATCACGCCGAGGACGACAAGGGCTCCGAGGCTGATCTGGGCGCTGCGGATAGTGTGGGCGCTGAGGACGACAACGCCGAGTACTGTTCCCACAATGGCTTACCAGGGAAGCTGCTGGTTCTTTCATTTCTTCCGACTAATCGAAGATGTCAGAATCCCAACCACTAGACCCATTGGGATAAAAGGGCTTGTTAAGTAGCGGGTCAGTGCGCCCATAACCCCTCAGGTCAACGAGCTTGTAACCCTTCCCTAGGATCAATCGGGGATCACCAGTAGACCTCTGACACCCCCCGCACTGGGATGCCCGAAGTGCACACACTGGGATTCGAACCCGAGACCTTCGCTCTGATACCATGTTAAGAACTAAGGCAAGAGTGAGTGAATTAGGTGGAGATTAGGGTACAAGACTAGAGTGTCAAGGTTGTTTTTGTACCCTCTAAGGCTAACCCCACTACAGCCTACCCAATTATAATCATGCAAGTATGTTTGACAGAAGAGTCCCCACCTCTCTGTTAAGAATCGTGCTGCCAGCCCCCCCTCTCGTAGGCACAAGCCAACGTAACATAAGCGTCAAGCTTATACGGCCCAAGCAAAGTCACGGTGGCTCGTGCGCCTGGAGGTTGCGGCTTCGATGAGCTAGGTGGCGCGGGAGTCTGGCATCCACCGCAAGTGTTTGGCATCCACTTGATGCCAAGTGTCCATGGTGATGTGCAAGCTAAAATAATTGCGCAGCTCACCAAGGTCAATGCACGTGCGTCTTTTTTGCAGTTCGGACTTCATTGAAGCTAGAGCAACCCTACATGTCATGGTGAAAACCATGCCATTGACGTACACGAGGAGAAAGAAAGGAGTGGAACAAGAACGCACGAACAGTGACGGGTCGGTGGACGAAGGACGAAACAAGAAGTCAGCAAGCGTAATGCGCAGAGTCTCCTGCCACTCACGAGGTGCCTCGCGCAGTCCGTAGACTAGTCGTTTCATGATTCACTGAATCCCAAGCGAAAATATGTCAGTGAAGCCAGACAGCGGACGGCGTAGCCAGGTCTGCTCGTGCATGCTACCTTGGAAGAAGGCAGTGAAAATGCAGCTCATAGTCTCGATCTGCTATGACTATGAGTGGTCATCTTCGGGGTGGGGGAGAAGGTTTGGAAAAAGTCTACTCCCTCGCGCTAACTGAAGCCTCTCACTACATAGCGCGCCTTGAAGATAGGGTCCCTTCACCTTGAAGATCCTCATGCCATCGACTACATTCGCACAAATATGGGGATCAGCGTCGACATACATGCCTGTGAATCTCGAAGACGTCATCTCTAGGTCCATGGTTGCTACCCACTGAGAGGCCCACTGTCCTAACATTGCCTCAGCGTAAGTACGAGAAGTCGGGCTGTATGGAGCATCAGGGCCTCCCTTAGGGCTAGCAGCGTGGCACAGAGATGGGGAGAAGCGGCGGCAAGGAACTCCAGCCCCAACTGTCTGTCCTCAAGGACGTCATAGCCAAGGTACCCCCTGCAGACAGAGGACACGTAGGAGGAATGGACACCGAGCAGGTGACGTAGTCAAGCGGGCGAGTGCGGTTAAGTCAGTGACAGCGGCAACAAGAGCCGAGACAATGACGGCGAGGCAGTAGGGTCTATGACAAGAGAGGAGAAAACACGTGAGACATCAAGGCGTGTAGTACAATAATAGTCAAGGGTGGGAGGAAACAATAAGGGTTAATAAAGGAGGCAACGTGAGGACAGACGAAGGCAGGGAACGAGGAGGGAGAGTACAAAGGAACAAACAGTGGAGGTCCTGAACAGGAGGCAAGTGATGAGCACCAGGGTGATGATGAATGATTCAAGGGGACTGGACAACTAGACTAGACAGTCGTGACCAAGGAGGAGAGAGAGCCAAAGACGGGTATGGAGGAGGAAACGGAGGACCACACACACGAGGAGATGGCGAGTGGTTTGGAGAAGGGAAAGAAAGCCAAGGGTCCAAAGTCCACTCACATGTGGTGACGATTGCTGCTGCGGCTCCTCTTGCTGCACCTGCGGCTGATGCTACTGCTGCCAAAGAAGCTAGATCCTGGTCAAGTAACGGGGAAAGATTTTTGTGTGATGCAATCATATGCATTTACGTATGTCTACCTCCCATCATATGTTCGTGCATTGCATGCGTGGTGTGAGCGTGTGCAATAATTTGTGTTTGGTGTGGTTTGGATATTCTGGGTGTGTGCAAATGTTATTTGGCTTGAGCAGATATCTGAAGTGACTACTCAAGAGCTTTCCGTCGAGCCAAGTATCGCTTCAATCGGAGCACGAACAAGAAAGTTACGAACATTTGAAGTTCGTATGCTTTGGATATTTGGTTGTGGTGACTATGGGAAGTTGTGGGGTTGATTCCATAAGGGGTACAGACCTTTTGGGGTTGGGAAACTCGTCCCCATCACTGTGGATGCTGCCAAGTGGTTGGGAGAGACCAAATTGGGTTGGCAAGTGTGGCCAACTTGGGTGAGGTGGATTGTGGAGGTTGGGAAATGGACAAAGGTCAAAGTGGGATTCCCATAGGGAAGGGATTTGTTGTGCTTATGGGGTTTCCTTCGTTGGGGACTCCTTGGGGACCTCTCCCTCGTCCTCCTCTTCCCCTCCCACCTGGTTAATTGTAACTCCAACTTCCTTGTGTGGTACTTGTGAGTCAATTGTGATTGAGTTAAGCTTTCAGTGGCAGCATACCCCCTAGTGCGCCGAAATTCATAACTCAAGAAATACTTCACCTTATCGTACGATTCGAATTGGGAATTGTAGCGACGGACTAGAGCTAAAACATATCTGACATTGGTGAAGTTTCAACAGTGCAATTTTCGTCGACAACGTTTCCTGTGAAGTCGACAATTCTGTCCAGAGTTCCAAGCCAACGATTTTGAGATATTTCGGATCCCAATCT
This sequence comes from Closterium sp. Naga37s-1, assembly GCA_947471745.1. Lineage (NCBI taxonomy): Eukaryota > Viridiplantae > Streptophyta > Zygnematophyceae > Desmidiales > Closteriaceae > Closterium > Closterium sp. Naga37s-1. The sequence continues at coordinate 4,047,428 of CANJKZ010000051.1, read as the reverse complement.
TCCTAGACTCCGTCATTATTAGTCTCTAACAAGTGGTATCAGAGCTGATTAAGGACTTTGTGGAGAGTCTACTGAAGCGTGAAGACCCTCCTAGACCCACCATGGCCTGTGGGTGTGCCTAAGTGGAGTTCTGGAGGTTGCATGTGACTTCCGCTAAGGGGAAACTCTGCCGAAATTTCGTTGGCGCCGACACTTGTGAAGATTTTGTGGATCTACATTGTGACCAGCAAAGGGGGGAGCTGAAATTTGTGATTGGGAGCAGAGGAAATGAGTCAAGGGAGTGGAGATGCAGCTGAGAAGAGGAATGAGCCGCCACCATTCAAGATCGAGGCATTGGATGGCTCCAACCATGAGGAATAGAGCGGGCAGATGCGGAGTGCGTTTAAGCGCTACAAGCTGCTGAAACTTGCAATGGGTGAAGAGAAGATGCCGGAGAAAGGCGACGCCCGCGATCGGTGGATTGAGAAGTGTGCGGTGCTGTACGACCTAATTCTTCAATCGGTCAACAACAACATGTTCCAGCACATCAAGGATTTGGTGGAGCTCGATGATTCGGGACCGAAGGCGTGGAAGCTGCTGCGCGACGTGATACAGCCCAACACGCTGCCGGTGGTGATTGTGTTGGAGAAGGAGCTGGCTACCCTCTCCATGCGATCGGGTGATGATGTGAAGCTGGTCCTTGACAAGATCAAGGACACCTATGCGACGATGGCAGCGGCGGGCAGGAACGTGTCACAGATGCAGCAGTGCACCAAGATCATCTCGGTGCTCGACAAATCGTGGGACAACCTCATCCCCACCCTCAACACTCAGCAGGATTAGTGGACGCCTGAGTGGCTACGGCAGCAGATTCTGCAGGAGGACTTCCGCAGGCGCCACACGGGAGGTGGTGCTGCCAACAAAACTGCTGAGGGGTATGGAGCTGCAGGAGGCAGCAGAGGAAGAGGGGGTGGGAGAGGCTGAGGCCGCGGGAGAGGCTTTGGCAGAGGGAGAGGCCAAGGTGACTACAATGAGGGGCATGGGAGCTCTGGAGGCAGGGGAGCACCCGAATGGAGGGTGCGTGCTGGTACTGCAAGAAGGCTGGACACCCATGGTTCAAGTGTTTCAGCCGGCCTGAGAGATGGGCGCCTCCAGGCATGAAGCCGCCAAGTGGAGAACGTGCACGAAGTGGCGCTATGCAAGGTTCAGGTGCACAAGGTGATGGTGCACAAGGTAAAGCCGACCATGGGATGTTCCTCATGGTTGAGGATGTGAAAGGGAGTGAGGGTGATGTGGGCTCGGTTGGGAAGGTTGTGATGCACCCCCTCACTCACTGGGTGATTGATTCAGGTTGCACAAGTCACATGACCCCACGGGCAGATTTGCTTGACGAGGTAAAACCCCATGGGAAGATCAAATTTGTGGCTGCCGCTTCAGGTGCCTTGCTCCCTGTGATTGGTGTTGGGAATGCCAAGGTGATGGGAGCCAAGGGGGAGCTTGTGGGGCTTGGGAATGTGCTGTTGGTTGAAGGTTTGTCCGCTAACCTCCTCTCTGTGCGCCGGCTGCAGAAAGGCAAGGCCAAAGTTACATTCGGCCCAACCAGCTACCGTGCAAAGCTTGGGAAGTTGCTGCTGTGGGATTTGGAAGAGAAGACTAGTGGCATCAAGGACCTGTGGCAGTTGCCCATCATCCCTTGGAATGGGAAACCACCAGCAATGGCAACGGCAGCGGCTAAAGCAACTGCGGAAGGAGAGGAGACTGCACAAACTGCTGGGGCCCTGGATGCAGTCAAGAAGGTGCCGGAGCCACAGCAGCCACATGGTGAGGTGCTTGCTGGTGTGGATACGAGAGGTGCATGGGCAAAGGATTCACCTGGGAGTGGGGAAGCCTATTGGGAGACATGGCACGAAAGGATGTGTCATGTGACCTTTCCAATGCTGCAGAAGTTGGTGAAGGATGGGAGCTTGAAGGGGCTAGAGGTGAAAGGGGCAGCAAAGTAGATTGGGAGCTGCCCTACATGCCTTGAGACCAAATTCACGAAATTTCCCTTCAGCAGCAGCACGGGACCAGCCAAGGCACCACTAGCGCTTGTGCACATGGATGTGGTGGGCCCCACGAGGGCCCTTTCTCTCTCGGGCAGCCGCTACTTCTTGACCATTGTGGATGACCACACGCGTGCGGTGTGGGTCTACCCTCTGAAGACTAAGGGGGAGGTGGCAGCGGCTATTCTTAGGGAGTGGATGCCAAGAGCTCAAAGGGAGAGCGGACACAAGGTGAAGGTGATCCGCACTGACAACGCGGGAGAATTCATTGGCGCTGATTTTGAAGCGGTGCTGAAAAAGAAGGGGATCCAGCATCAGCTCACGGTGTCCTACAACCCTCAGGAGAACGGCGTGGCTGAGCGGTTCAACCGGACCCTACAGGAAGGTGCCCGCACTCTTCTTGGGCGTGCAGGGCTGCCGGATCCGTTTTGGGTGACGGCACTGCGGCAGGTCACCCTTGTGAAGAACAGGGTACTGGCGACTGTGGGGGACAAGCAGTGGGTCCCCTACACCAAGTGGTATGGGGGTGCACCAGCAGTCAACATGCTGAGAGCCTACGGCTGCATGGTGATGTTTCATATGCCTAAGGAGAAGAGGGGAAAGCTGGAAGCTTCTGGAAGATGGGGTGTGCACTTAGGGCTTGCGAAGGACCACAAGGGCTGGTTGATATGGAACTTGACCAGCCAGCAGCTGACTGTGTCAAGGAATGTGAAGTTCTTTGAGTCCTTGTACTACAAGGAGTGGAAGCAGCAGCAGCAGAAGCTTGCTACTACACCATTGATTGTGGAGGCCGATGAGGTGCAGCGGCCTTCGAGGCAAGTGGAGGTTTCTGTCTCCGAGGAGGAGATTTCTGGGGTGACCGAGGATGGGGGAGAACCTGAGGTGGAGGAGCAATCGCAGCAGCAGCTACAGCAGCCGACAGCAGCAACAGCTACAGCAGCCGCAGCAACAGCAACAGCAGCCGCAGTAGCAGCAGCAGCAGCAGCAGCAACGGGCTCCACCACGTGCCCCACGCCCGCCTGAGCGTCCTAGGAGGGATGTGCGCCCACCTGTTAGGCTGAGCTATAATCGCAGTGGCTCACAAAATGTGGAGCATGCTGGAAGTGTGGCTGAGCAGTGTGATGAGGAGGAGATAGCACACTGCTACTGGGCAGCCGTCCCTAAGCCCAAGACGCTAGCTGAAGCATTGAGCGGGCCAGATGCTGAGAAGTGGAAGCAGAGTGTGAAGGAGGAGTACGACTCTCTGCTGGAGAATGAGACTTGGGAGCTGTGTGAGCTGCCTCCCGGGAAGAAGGCAATCTCTTCGAAGCTGATCCTAGGCATAAGTATGGACCAGATGGGGCGCTAACCCGCTACAAGTCAAGGCTAAAGGGGTTTCAGCAGACAAAGGGGAAGGACTTCGATGAGCTCTATGCTCCTGTTGGGAAAGGGACAACAGTGAGGGTGATGTTGTCAATGGCTGCAAACCGTGGATGGAGGATCAAGCAGATGGATATCATAACTGCCTTCCTCAACCGGATCATTCTGGAGGAGCTGTACATGCTGCAGCCTGAGGGGTTGGATGATGGGAGCGGCAGGGTGTGCAGGCTGAAGAAGGCCATCTATGGCTTGAAGCAGGCTCCTCGCGCATGGTACCACAAGCTAGAGGAGACACTGCTGGCTGGGGGGTTCAAGAAGAGTGAGTGTGACCACAGCCTGTTCCTGGTGCAAGAGAAGGAGCAGTTTCTCATGCTCCTGGTGTATGTGGACGACATCCTGCTTTTCTCTGAGTCATCTGCAATGATTGACCGTGTGGAGGAGATGCTGGAGATGTAGTTTAAGTGTTCTAAGATGGGAGATGTGAAGTACAACCTGGGGATGCATGTGGAGAGGGACCTTGACAAGGGAGTGTTGAGGTTGCACCAGAGGAAGTATTGTGAGGGGCTGGGTGAGAAGTATGGGCTGCAAGATGGAGGAAAGCCAGCAACCCCACTGCCTTCGGGGTTCACTGTGGAGCCTTGTGCTGATGAGGAGGTGGTGGGTGAGAGTGACAGGAAGCTGTTTCATTCCATGGTTGGGGTGCTCAACTATGCGGCCAACCACACCCGGCCTGGCATTGCATTTGCAACATCCAGGCTTGCTAGTGTGGTCTCACGCCCCAGTCATGAGCAGTTGGATGCGGCCAAGCGATTGGTCCGCTATGTAAGCGCTACGGCATCAGTGGGTTTGGAGTACAGTGCAGTGCAACAGAGGCTGCAGAGGGGTGCAGCTGATTTGAGCAAGGGGGAGATGCTCTTGACCTGCTACACTGACGCTAGCTTCAACTCAGTGAAGGCGGATGGCACCAGCATTGGAGGCTATGTGTGCCTCTTTGGAGGTGGTGCAGTGAGGTGGGGCAGTCCTCGTGTGAGACAGAGTACATGGCCCTGCATCATGGGGCAAAGGAGGTAGTGTGGCTGAGGCGTTTGTTGGAGGAGAATGGAGTTGGTCAGAGGGAGCCGACTATCACGTTCTGTGACAATGAGTCGGCAGTGAAGTTAGCCAAGAATGCTTTTCTTCATGGGCTGACCAAACACATCAGGCCTAAATGACATTGGGAGAGGAGGCTCCCGGACAAGGAGGTTCGACTGGAGATTGTGAAGACCCATCAGCAGGCGGCTAACATTCTCACCAAGCGACTGGCTGAATCTGAGCATTGGAAGGGCATGAAGCTTGCTGGGATGAGTGTGCATTGAGGGTGCATGATTGAGCTATGGCATGTGGAATGATGGAAGGCAGCCAGAGGGGGAGTTTGTTGTATGATGCAATCATATGCATTCACGTGTGTCTACACTCCCATCATATGTTCTTGCATTGCATGCGTGGTGTGAGCGTGTGCAAGAATTTGTGTTTGGTGTGGTTTGGATTTTCTGGGTGTGTGCAAGTGTTTTTTGGCTTGAGCAGATATCTGAAGTGACTCCTCTGCTCAAGAGCTTTCCGTCGAGCCAAGTATCGCTTCAATCGGAGCACGAACAAGAAAGTTACGAACATTTGAAGTTCGTATGCTTTTGATGTTTGGTTGTGGTGACTATGGGAAGTTGTGGGGTTGACTCCATAAGGGGTACAGACCTTTTTGGGGTTGGGAAACTCGTCCCCATCACTGTGGATGCTGCCAAGTGGTTGGGAGAAACCAAATTGGGTTGGCAAGTGTGGCCAACTTGGGTGAGGTGGATTGTGGAGGTTGGGAAATGGACAAAGGTCAAAATGGGGTTCCCATAGGGAAGGGATTTGGTATGCTTATGGGGTTTCCTTGGTTGGGGACTCCTTGGGGACCTTATCTCTCGTCCTCCTCTTCCCCTCCCACCTGGTTAATTGTAACTCCAACTTCCTTGTGTGGTACTTGTGAGTCTATTGTGATTGAGTTAAGCTTTCAGTGGCAGCATACCCCCTAGTGCGCCGAAATTCATAACTCAAGAAATACTTCACCTTATCGTACAATTCAAATTGGGAATTGTAGCGACGGAATAGAGCTAGAACATATCTAAAATTGGTGAAGTTTCAACAGAGCAATTTTCATCGACGACGTTTCCTGTGAAGTCGACAATTCTGTCCAGAGTTCCAAGCCAACGATTTTGAGTTTTTTCGGATCCCAATCTTCCTAGACTCCGTCCTTAGTCTCTAACAAAGATCGGGGCAGGTGCCGCAATTGGTGCACCCCTGGAACCTGCTCCTTAAGCTCCAGTGTCAAGTTTATATGCTATGGTCTATCTAGGCTGTAGTGGGGTAGATACTATAGGGTACAACATTTCTAGGTTTTCTACTTGTACCCACATTTCACCTAGTCATTTTCATTCCTCGTTCTTTCACATGGTATAGAGCAGGTTCCCTAGTGGGAACGTTTCCTAGGGCCCACCACGAAAATTGATTTTTTTTTCCTTGCCCGGAGCGCGCTTCGCTCCTGCCCGAGTCGCGCCCCGTGTGCCTGCCCTCCCGTCGCGTCCCCTGCCCTTAGCGGCCCGTCGCGCCCTCTTATGGCCCCGTAGCGGTCCCTCTCACGGCCCCTCGCGGCCCCTTCACGGCTCCCTCGCGGCCCCTCCGCGGCCCTTCGCGGCCCCTCTCACGGCCCTTCGCGGCCCCTCGCGGCCCCTTCGTGGCCCCTCGCGGCCCCTTCTCGGCCCCGTCGCCGCCCTTCGCGGCCCCTCGCGGCCCCTTCTCGGCCACGTCGCCGCCCTTAGCGGCCCCTAACGGCCCCTTCTCGGCCCCGTCGCCGCCCTTCGCGGCCCCTCGCGGCCCCTTCTCGGCCCCGTCGCCGCCCTTCGCGGCCCCTTCACGGCCCTTCGTGGCCCCTTCGCCGCCCTTAGCGGCCCCTTCTCGGCTCCTCCGCGGCCCCTTCTCGGCTCCTCCGCGGCCCCTTCTCGGCTCCTTCACGGCCCTGCCGCCCCGCCGTCGCCGCCCCAGCAGCAGCAGCCGTCGCGCCGTAACAGCCGCCGCCAACACTGCCGGGGCCGCCGTAACAGCTCGTCTCCAGCTCAGAGAGAGTTTCGGCTCGGACTTTCCTGTTCTGCGTCTGCACTCTGACAGAGGCGGAGAGTTTTCCTCTGGCCTTCTGGGAGCCTTCTGTCGTGCACAGGGCATCCGCCAGACGTTCACGCTTCCGGCCTCTCCACAGCAAAATGGGATTGCTGAGCGCCGCATTGGCATGGTCATGGACGTCGCTCGTACGTCCATGATCCATGCGGCTGCTCCCCATTTTCTGTGGCCGTTCGCGGTTCAGTACGCGGGGCATCAGATCAACCTTCAGCCCCGGGTCTCCTTGCAGGAGACCTCCCCTACTCTGCGGTGGACGGGGAAGGTTGGCGATGCGTCTGCGTTTCGTGTCTGGGGATCTCGGGCTTTTGTCCGCGACTTGTCTGCGGACAAGCTGTCCCCCCGTGCTGTCCCCTGCGTCTTCCTTGGCTTCCCTCCTGACGCGTCTGGTTGGCAGTTTTACCACCCCACCTCGCGCCGTGTTCTGTCCTCCCAGGACGTCATTTGACGAGTCGGTTCCTTACTACCGTCTCTTCCCCTACCGCACTGCGCCCCTCCCCCCGCCGCCGCTCTTCCTCGCGCCAGGTCCCCCCCCGGTAGACCCCCTTCCCCCTCAGGGTCCTGCCCCCTCAGGTGTGTCCCAGGTAGACGCAGTCGAGCCTGTCGAGGTAGCTGTTGACTCTGGTGCTACTAGGGGTGCTGAGCCTGCGGGTGCGGGGTCTGGGGGTGCTGAGCCTGGGGGTGTTGAGTCTGGGGGTGCTGAGCCTGGGGGTGCTGCATCTGGGGGTGCTGAGCCTGGGGGTGCTGAGACTGGGGGTGCGGAGCCTGAGGGTGCTGGGCCTGCTCGTGTGGAGTCTGGCGGTTCTGGGTCTGGAGGTCCTTCGGGTGCTTCATCCCGGCGGGAGCTACCCTCTCCACAGGAGCTGCGCGAGTGGTTTGCTCGGCGCTGGAGCCGTGCTGCTGGAGCTGGAGGTGCTGCTGGAGGTGGAGGTTCTACTGCTGCTAAGGGTGCTGGTGCCACGGGTCCCGGAGGTGCTCGTACTGGAGGTACTGGAGCTGCTGGGCCTGGGGGTGCTCCTTGTGCTGGAGCTGCTGGTGGTGCTGGAGCTGGCGGTGCTTCTGGAGCAGGTGCTGCTGGAGGTGCTCGAGCTGGGGCTGTTGAGTCTTCTGGTGGTCCGGCTGGAACTGGAGCTGCTGGAGGTGTTGGCGCTGGAGGTGCTGCTGGCGCTGGTGCTTCTGCGGGTGCTGGAGTTGGCGGTGCTGCAGCTGGGGGTGCTACTGGTGCTGGTGCTGCCGCTGGGGGTGCTGGTGCTGCCCCTGCTGGCTCTGGAGGCGCTGCGCGGCCGCGGTCGTACTTCGTTCCGCTCCTTGAGCAGGTTCTTCGTCTCCCGCCTTCTGCTGGTCCTGCTCCTTCCTTAGAGTGTCCGCCGCCTGTCCAGTCTGAGTCGCAGTTACAGCCTGCCTCCCCACTGCCTGCTCCTTCTCCCTACACTGGTCCTACTGGAGGTCTTGCTGAGCGTCGTGAGCCTGCGTCTCGTCCTACGTCGCCTGTTCGTGCTGCTCGCACTAGTCGTCGTGTTCCGCGTCCGCGTCCTCCTGCAGTCCCAGGCACACACCAGATGGCACTGCGTCCTTCCATTGCTCCACTGCGTGTCCCTTTGCCGTCTCCTCCAGAGTCCTCTCTTCCTGCTCTTGCTGACCCGGAGTCTGACTCCCTTCGTGCTGCCAGTCTTACTGTCACGTGTCTCCAAGCTACTGCTGTCACTGACCCTTCCTTTGAGTCCACTGCTGCGTCTGCCTTAGTTGCTGAGCTTGTCGACTTTGCTGCTCACTGTCGTCTAGACTACGCTGCTAGTCTTGTTGCTGAGTCTGAGTCTGTCTGTCCTCCGTCCGTCGGGGGTGAGTGTGCTCTTAGCACGGACGTCCTTGAGGACAGGCAGGAGGAGTTCCGGTGTCTTGCTGCTGCTTTACCTCATCTCGTGTCCATGCTGATTGCCCCTGAGGGAGACCCGGATGCACCAGACATCCCGACTCCGCGCTCTTACACGGAGGCGATAGAGGGTCCCTACTCCTCACAGTGGCAGCCAGCCATGGACACAGAGATGGCTTCCTGGAAGTCCACAGGCACCTACGTCGACGAGGTTCCCCCACCTGGGGCGAACATCGTCAGTGGCATGTGGATTTTCAGGGTGAAGCGGCCGCCGGGTTCTCCGCCTGTCTTCAAGGCGCGTTACGTGGCTCGAGGCTTCAGTCAGCGGCAGGGAGTTGACTACTTTCAGACCTTCTCTCCCACCCCGAAGATGACCACTCTTTGGGTGCTGCTGCACATAGCCGCTCAGCGCGACTACGAGCTTCACTCTCTTGACTTCAGCACTGCTTTCCTACAGGGCAGCCTGCACGAGGAGATCTGGCTGCGCCGCCCACCTGGCTTCACTGGGTCGTTTCCTCCTGGTACCCAGTGGAGCCTCCGGCGGCCAGTCTACGGTCTCCGCCAGGCGCCCCGTGAGTGGCACGACACACTGAGGACTACACTTGCGGCTCTTGGGTTTGCTCCTACTGCCGACCCGTCGCTCTTTCTACGCACCGACACCTCTTTGCCGCTGTTCTACATCCTCGTGTACGTCGACGACTTGGTCTTTGCTACTACTGACACTGCTGGACTCGCCCACGTAAAGTTCGAGCTGCAGAAGAGACACACGTGCACAGACCTGGGTGAACTGCGCAGCTACCTTGGCTTGCAGATCACCCGGGACAGAGCACAGCGCACCGTTACCCTGACTCAGTCACACATGGTGCAGCAGGTCCTTCAGCGCTTTGACTTCACGTACTCCTCGCCTCAGGCCACTCCTCTATCTACCCGCCACTCGCTCTCAGCTCTGCCTTCGAATGAGTCCGTAGAGCCGAGTGGCCCGTACCCAGAGCTTGTTGGCTGCCTCATGTACCTGTTGACCTGCACTCGACCTGACCTTGCATACCCTCTTAGCATGTTGGCACGCTATGTTGCTCCTGGGAGACACCGACCAGAGCACATGGCTGCAGCGAAGAGGGTGTTGCGCTACTTGTGCAGTACGTCGGGCATGGGGCTCGTGCTTGGAGGGCGGCATTCAGTGGTCCTCACTGGTCACGCAGACGCTTCTTGGGCTGACGACCAGGCTACGCAGCGGTCGTCACAGGGTTACACCTTCAGCCTTGGTTCCGGCTCTGTTTCGTGGCGGTCTACCCGCTCGTCCTCTGTTCTTGGCTCCAGCTGTGAGGCTGAGATCTACGCAAGGGCCATGGCTGCACAGGAGCTACGCTGGCTCACCTACCTGCTGACTGACCTAGGAGAGCCGCCTCGTTCTCCTCCAGTTCTGTACGTAGACAACAAGGCCATGCTGGCCTTGTGTCGGGAGCACAGACTGGAGCACAGAACGAAGCACATTGCTCTTCGCTACTTCCTTGCTCGTGAGCTGCAGCAGCGTGGTCAACTGCGCCTTGCTTACGTGGCCTCTCAGGCCAACACTGCTGATATCTTCACCAAGGCACTTCAGCCTTGTGACCATTAGCGCTTTTGTACGATGCTAGGTCTTGTGCCTACTTTGCCTCACTTGCTCACTTCTTGACTTTGCTTGTACTGTGATCTATCTATACCTGCACTTGCTTGTTTACCTTTATATATATAATCTTGCATGTGAACTGGCCTTGTGGCCTTGAACTTGTGCTCGGAATGTGTGGTGACGTTGTGATCCACCCTGAGCTTGCTGTGCTTTGCTTGACTGGTCTTGTGACCTCTTGTTCTCCCCCACTTTGCCTATGGGGGTGTGTCAAGTTTATATGCTATGGTCTATCTAGGCTGTAGTGGGGTAGATACTATAGGGTACAACATTTCTAGGTTTTCTACTTGTACCCACATTTCACCCAGTCATTTTCATTCCTCGTTCTTTCACACAACACACCCCCTGGCTAGGTGAAGCTCTGAAACAAAACACCTAGCGAACCGGAACACCCCCAGAAGTGGCGAGACGAGTGATTCCAAGCGCGCGCACGTAGAAACGGTGTGGCGCACGAAGTAGGGCCTTAGTGAAAATATCAGCAAGGTTCGCAGTAGCGGCCACCTTGCGAAGGCAGAGGAAGCCAGACGGCACCAACACGCGCACGAAGAAGTAGCGGACCTCGATGTGTTTGCTACCAGCGTGATAGGTAGGATTTTCAGTGAGGTTAATCATGCTCGCACTGTCATAGGAGAGCGTCACAGAGGGCAGAGAGTGACCAAGCTGAGCAAGGAGAAAGGAGATCCAGCGAGCCTCCTGAGCTGCCAATGTGCCTGCGCACAACTCAGCCTCGCAGGTGGAAAGGCAGACAGAGGATGAGCGAGTGGAGTGCCTGCTGATGAGACCACTGCCAAGAGTAAAACCATAACCTGAGAGGAGCGGCAATCAAGGCGAGAATCAGCGTAGGAGGAATCACTGAAACCAGAACTAACAAGAAGAGAGGAGCCACCATGAGTGAGTGCAAGATCAGAGGTAGCGCGGAGATAACCGAGAACGCGCTTGGTAGCCGCCCAGTGCACGTCAGTGTGGCGACCAAGGCCAACAAAGCTAGAGAGGACACTGGGGCAGTAAGCAAGATCGGGGCGAGTGCATATCATAGCATACATGAGTGATCCAACGAGCTCACGATAGGGTCTCAATTCTCATGAGGGAGCAGGAACAGTAGGGGCAGTAAGCTGATGGTTAGCGGGAAGAGGAGTGGAAACTGGCTTGACCTGCAACATTTCAAAGCGCTCAAGGATGGAGTGAATGTAGAAGGATTGAGAGAGAGAGAGAGAGAGAGAGAGAGAGAGAGAGAGAGAGAGAGAGAGAGAGAGGTGGAGGAAGGAAGTGTGGGACCTGGGAGTCTAGAAGGCTGGAGAGAAGGAGCCGGGGCAAGATCAAGGCCGCCTGAGCCACCATGGGGGCCTAGTGATAGGTGCTTGCATGCCTAGGCAGCCATGTACCAAGGAAGGTAGGAATAGTACAAGCAATGCACGCCAGGATTGCCTATGCTTCTAGGACAGCATGTATGCCAAACTACTCATGCCATGCTTGTATCCTATGACCATTATCAATACAGGACTGCTTGAGAGAGAGAGAGAGAGAGAGAGAGAGAGAGAGAGAGAGAGAGAGAGAGAGATAGAGAGAGAGAGAGAGAGAGAGAGAGAGAGAGAGAGAGAGAGAGAGAGAGAGAGACACCTAGCCTCTGCCCTCTCCCTTTGCCCTCTGCCCTCTCCTCTGTGAGCTACTTAAGAGGCCTTCCTGGCCTCTTCTCCTCATTGTTGGGTGGGTTCAGATTTTTTCGCTCGTTCGAGAGAGCGAGAGAGAGAGAGACACCTAGCCTCTGCCCTCTCCCTTTGCCCTCTGCCCTCTCCTCTGTGAGCTACTTAAGAGGCCTTCCTGGCCTCTTCTCCTCATTGTTGGGTGGGTTCAGATTTTTTCGGAGTGGACGGCAAAGGAACACGCACAAGAGTGACTATAAGCAACGGCATACAAGCGATGGCATTCCCTACGTCAGCCTAGACAAGTGAAGCGACCATGGGGCAACCGGAGCCCGCGCCTACATGCGGTGCGCTCTAAGGGCGTGAAGTACGCCCGTCAGGGAGCGCCACAACTCCCGGACCACAAGCGTGCTTGCGCCGATCGCCGCGGCTCCAGATCCAGCGCGCAAGTGCCGCCTCAGGCCCCGGACAGCCTCGTCAAGCTGTCCCGCAGCAGCAGCGCCTCCCTCCGCGGGCGCAGCCAGCACGGGCGCCAGGAGCACCGCGAGCTGGTTTGCCGCGTCCAGGCAGGTGTCACGCTGGCGGCCACGGAATGACTCAGGAGGGATTACGGGGAGAGACGAATGTGCAACCACCTGAATCAGCAGCAGCGCGTGAAGACTCTCAGCGAGGCGATGGAGTTGGCCGAGTGTCGCCTCCGGAACACGAGTCTGCAGAGGCTGAAGCGCCTCCGCCAGGAACAGGAGCGGCTGATCCTCATCAGCGGGATGCGAATACTGCGTCGCAAACGCGCCGCCACCAGCGGCCGCAAATTCCACCCCCGCAACAGGCGGAACCGGCGGCAAGCGAAGACGCGCTCCAGAGGCGGGCGCGGACGCAGCAGGAGCAGGAGCCGTTGGGATGTGAACCTGAGGAGGGGGTGCAGCGACAGGCGGTGGACTCGACGGGAGCACAGGCTGGCGTGGAGCCTCTTGGGCCGGCGAGGCGCGCATCGAACTGCTCTGGCTCTGCGACGCCCTCTCCTCACGTACCGCCCTCGACACTTCCCGCTGAAGATCTGCCATCGTCACCGGCGGGCGGCACCCCCCACCACCACCGCGCCCGCGAGGACCCCTCCAGTCCCCCTGACCACCGGGGCGAGCAGGCCAGTGAGGCTGCTGCTGGTATCGCCGCGGATAATCACGACGGCGACGAGACGACTTGCGATCCTGGTGGGGCGAGGGGGAATGAGGGCGAGACGGTCGGCGGTCAGGCGACGGGAGACGTAACGGCTGACCTGCCGGGGCCACCGGCGCCACAGCAGGCGCGGACTGCCCTGCCGCTGAGGGCGCAACCGACGGGGCCGGGCCGCCAGTGGTGGCGGACGCCGCTTTTGTCGACGAAACAGAAGCCGGTACAGGCGCGTCGGGGACGGAAGCAGGCGGTGCAACGGGCGCGCCAGGGACAAGAACTGGGGGATCAGCAACACCCCCAGCAGGAGCAGGCACCAACGGCTCGACGAAGAGGGCCAGGGGAACAGGAGCAGCCGGCGGAGCGGACGGAGCAGCTGCAGGAACAGACGGGCCAGCCCCCGACACGGCAAGGGGATCCGCGGGTGCGTGGGGAAGAGTCTTTTCAGCGACTGTTGTCGAGGGCGTCGGAGCCGGCGGTACAGGGGGCTCCGTCGGCATGGTCGCCTTTCCGGGCCCCGACTGAGGCTGGGCGACCACAGCCGACCAGGCGGCAGCGCGCACTGGCGATGACTCAGATGCACCAGCAATCACGATCTGGAGAGCGGGGAGGCAGCGGGGCCAGGAGGCAGGTTACGAGCGGGACAGGCGGAGGTCCGGAAAACGGGTATCAAGCGGCGGGGCGTAGGGCTTTAACGGCTCTGGAGGCAACTAATGAGGATGACGAGTTAAAGGACCCATCTTATAGGGAAGAATCCTTCCCTCCAAGCGAAGACGAGGGGATCGAGGACGAAGGCAGTACAAGGGAGGCAGCGGGAAGAGGAGTAGCGAGGGTAGGGCTCTCGGCCACGCAAGCAGCACAGGCGGATCAGCGACCGTCCGATGTCAATCGAACGGGTGAAATTCCAACCCCAATCCTGCCAGGGCGGACGGGCCGCGCTCGACGAAATCGGACCGCTACTACCAATGTCGCGACGCGCCAAACCACTCCGACTCCCCGTTATTTTTCCCCTGACGAACTGGCGACGCGAGCAGACCTGTTCGCAACCATCTCGAGCTGGGACATCGCGGCACTCTGCGATAGTCGCCAGCCTTCGCTGACACGCCGTTTACCGCCTAATCTGTGCCAACTGTTCTCGCTGGCGCTACTGACACCGTTACTCCACCTATCGCGAAACCCCGAATCCGAGGAGGGTTGGCGCCTGTTGCTGTTCCTCCCGCGCCTAACACCTCGCCAGACCTCGCCACAACGACCGAAATGGCCGGGGGTCAAAGCCCGGCTCCGAGCCTTTCAGCGCGGCAAATGGGGGCAGCTGTACCAGGACGCGGTCGACGCGGTCAACACACCCCCACCGCCACGACACCAGCCTGACACGACCGGAGTCATCAGCCGAGCCGAGGGCCTGGCGAAACGTGGCAGCCTACGCAGGGCCGTGCTGGCCCTGGAGTCAACACCCATCTGCACCCCGAGCCAGGAAATATTGGAAGAGCTGCGTCAGAAGCACCCGCCAGCAGTACCCGAAGCAGTGACCTGGCCCGAGCCACCAGAGTCAAAACTGTCCATCACCCATGCTGAGTTCGCCAAGATTCTTGGAAGGTGCGAGAACGGGGTGGGGGCCGGACCTTCAGGTACGACATTTGAGCACCTACGCGACGCGGCGATCACCAACGGAATGGTCAGCACCCATCTGCACGCCTTGGTCAATACCATGCTCGGAGGGAATTTGCCAGGCCCGGTCGCAAAAATCCTGACTGCGTCACGGCTCATAGCTCTGGCCAAGCCTGGGGGAGGAGCCCGGCCAATCGCGATAGGCGAATGTTTGACAAGGCTGACAGCCAAGGCAGCCCTGATAGCCATGGGAGAAGCTGCCCGCGAACATTTCCTGCCAATTCAGTACGGCGTGGCAGTGCCAGGTGGAGCAGAGGCGGTAATACACGCAGCCAGGGCATTCTTGGATGCCCGTCCCGACAGCCTGGTCCTCCAAGCCAATATTTCGAATGCATTCAACAGCATTTCGCGACGTGCCATCGCCACTGCGTTACAGGAGCCCGGACTCTCGCCACTACAGCCATTTGTAAAACTGACTTACGGTAACCCGTCGCAGCTGTTCCTCGATACTGATTTCAACTGCGAACCGCTGCAAAGTGAACGGGGCGTTCGGCAGGGAGATCCACTAGGCCCGTTACTGTTTGCAGCGGGAATACACCCCACGCTCTGTGAGATTGCAGAGGCACACCCCAACGTGCTCTGCTTGGCGTATGCGGACGATGTCACCTTCCTGGGTGACACTTCGTGCACTGTAGCAGCTTTCACAGACTTCACAGCCAAGCTGGCACGCCTTGGCCTGACGCATAATCCGCAGAAGTGTGCGGCCTGGAGCTCGATCACAGTCACACAAGCACAACTCCCACCCGGGGTGCCGGGTGCAAAGGACGGGGTACGGCTCCTGGGTAGCTACGTGGGGACGGACGCCGGAGCAGCTAAGTTCCTAACCGAACGGCTAGCCGAGATGACAAAGCCGCTGCCACTAATAGAACGAGCTGACCCCCAAGTAGCCGCGCTGCTACTCACGCGATGCATTTCTAGACGAGTAGCCTACCTCATTAGAACGACACCGCTCCACCTACTCCCCCGCGACACCTGGAGCCAGTGGGGTCGGGACCTGCTCACTACCTTACTCACCTCCTGCGACATCCGCATGCCAACGTGCCGCACCGAGCAAGCGCGTGTGTGGGAGCAGGCGTCGCTGCCCACATCGCTGGGTGGCATCGGCATTACAGACCCGCTTGTCGAAGGGATCTACGGTTTCACAGCGAGTTTCACTCGAGCGGCGCTGTTCTTGTCCTCCCTGGCGCTAGCACCGGAGAATGCTTTGACAATCGCTCAGAACCACATGCTGCTGCCAAGAGACGACATCACGCCGATGCATTCTTGGCTCAAGGAGTGCGAAGCGGCTCTGCCACTAGACGCGCGCGAGATCTTGGAGAAGGAGCGGCTGGAGCGATCGGATATTAGGCTACAACATGTGCTCGGGCTAAAGGTGCACGGAAGCAAATACGCTGTACAGGTCCAGGCAACCAGGCGCATGCGGCTGAACCCACTCTCAGGCCACACGCAGCGTATGTTTTCGCTGACAGGGTATGGCACCGGCGATTGGCTGACCGCGATCCCCATTGAACCCACCAGACGGGCAGGCCCCGTACACTTCGCCAACGCCGTTCGATTCCGCATGGCCCTCCCCTTTTCAACCCCTAAGAACTGCGACTGTGCGGACAAGACCGCCATCACTGATCCCCGCCTGCCGAACCATCTCCTCCGCTGCGGCTTGGGCAAACACCGCATCAACACCCACAACGAGCTACGGGATGCGTGCATTAGCATGGCGCAGCACGCAGGTTTCATTGTTCACGGCGAGTCGGCCGCCCATTGCCCTATCGAGGAACAAACCGCCGACTTTACCATGACGGATAGAAGCAGTGGGGCGGTTTATGTCTGTGATGTCACCATCACGGACCCCATAAGCACGAGGGACCCAGAGGCGCAGAAAGGCAGGGGATGGGCGGCACGAGAACAAGCGGATAAGAAAATCCAGCATTACGCCAACCGGCCGGAGACGGTTGGCTTCTTCCCATTGGCAGTCGACACCTATGGCTGACCATGCGCGGAAGTACCAACCTTCTTGAAGCTACTTGCAGACACGGCGGCTCGGCGCCACTTTAACGCCGACTCTAAATCCTTTTATGCCGCCAAGTTCCTGCACCAGTTTCGGCAGCGATGGTCAGTGGCCCTTCAGAGGGCCCAATCAGTGGGTCTTCTACTCAAGTTGGGCGAGGCGGCAGCAGCAGAGAACCCGCCTGTAGGGGGTATTGGTCAAGAGTTACACCTAGGGGACTGTTTTGCGGTGGTAGAGCCCATCTTGGAGCTCTAGGGGAATAGTTGTTGGTGCAACCCTACGGTTTGCACTCGGCTTGTTGTCCGTGTGCGTGAATGTGTGTGTGTATGGAATGGTATGAGGGCATGGGATAATATATATTTCATGCTTATAATTGTGTGTGAATGTTGAGTCATGATGTCGAGTGTGTGTGTCGAGTCAATAGCGAGTTATCGCTAGACGCGTGTTACGCGGTCGTTTGTGTCTCGCGCGCGGTTTCTATTTTGTCGTGCGCGGTTTCTATTTTGTCCTGTGTCGAACGTTCGGCGTGTCGCAGGTGTGTGCAGCAGACCCATCAAGAACTCAAGGATGAGTTTGTGATGAAGAGCCCGAGCCTTGGTGTCAAGCCTCAAGTGATTTCGAAGCTTGCCAAAAGGGTACACCTCAAGATATTGAAGATAGTTACATTACTTTGTGTAGTGTAACATTTCACTTGGTGTAGGCCCTAGTGAAGGGTAGTTTCGAGACTCTTCGTGGTTGGGGACAGTGTGGCACTGTTCCACATCACTGTACCTCGGCTCTTGGGGTTTGTAGGAGCTGGGAGTCATTCCTAACTCTTCATAACTCTTCCTATCTTGTGTTCTAAGACTATAGTGGCTGCCATAGTACCGTTCGTTCAAACCGACGCTGTGTCGTCAATTCTTTATCAAATCGTGCAATCTAAATTGCTAATTGTAGACGACGTAAAGACGCTCCAGATACAATTTGAATCAAGTCATTTGCAGCTGTGAGAAGAACGCTATCAACGTTTGAAGCCGCTGTGCAGAAATCCGTCTGTGCTCTCTATCTTTCGTTTTAGGCACATTCAAGCCTATTGTGACTATAACAAGTGGTATCAGAGCCCCTTGGAGCAGTTTCGACAATGTCTAGACCTGAGGAAAGGGGTGGCAGAGGTGCTGGTGGCAGTGGAGAAGCTCAAGCTCAAGGCCAACCCCGTGATTCAGCCATGGCGCCCATGCAACCAAGTCTTGGCCCACCTAGGGATGAGCCTAGGGTGTTTGGGCTTGACAAGTTCAACGGTGACAACTTTGCTGAATGGTCCTTCAAGATGGAGAACATCTTTGACCACTATGACCTGCTGGAGGTGATGGAAGGAACGGAGAAGCGCCCCGAGAACGACCCGGAGAAGAGCCCGTGGGTGCGGAAGAGCGCACAAGGCTATCTCTTACTTGGGCAAGCGTTGGGGAGCAGTCAGATCCGTCACATCAAGCCATTCCAGCGTGAACCAGAGAAAGGACCAAAGGCATGGGCTGCTCTCAAGGGTGTACATGCTCCTGCAACAGCGGCGGTAGCGGTGGTGTTGGAACGGCAAATGGCGGCACTACGAATTGAAGAAGACGAAGCGGTTGAAGAAGGGGTGCAGAAATTCTTCGACTTGTTGACGCGGCTTGAGGGAGCTGATTTGAACTACAGTGAGCTCCAAAAGAAGACCAAGTTGCTGGCCTTACTCCCAGAGTCATGGTCCTCGCTCATCATCAACCTTAATCGCGACTTGCCCCGCCTCTCGCTTGAAGACGTGAAGCGAGCTATCCTTCAAGAGGATTTCCGCCGCCGTGAGTTGGCGAGTGCGGATGGCGCTGGGGCAGCGAGCATCGGCCGTGGATATGGTCGAGGAAGAGGCAGAGGACGAGGGGGAGGAAGGTTTGGTGGCAGCAACTTCGGCGGAGGCCGCAGGAGTGGCGGTTACGGCAGCGACGACAAGAGCTACGGACGCGGTCGCGGCCGATTCGACGGCGAGTGTCACTATTGCCACAAGAGCGGACACATGTGGCGCGACTGCTACAAACTCCCTGATGGTTGGACCCCTGCTCAAGGCCAAGAGGGTAGAGGAGCAGGAGGAGGGAGAGGACGAGGCCGTGGAGGCCGTGGCAGTCGCGGTGGCGGAGCTGCAAACATGAAGAGCGGAGACAACGACAAGGACCCGAGCGACGATCGATACCCGGGTCTATTCTACTTCGTGTCGACGCAAGTACCGGCTGGTCCAGAGAAGGATGAAGGCTTTGAGGAGCCAGCAGATGTGTGGAAGGTGACCCTACATCCCCTGGACTATTGGGTGATTGATAGTGGCGCTACCTATAGCATGACACCTCGCCCGGACTTGCTCACCGAACTCGAGCCGTCACCGGTGAAGCATGTCACATCGGCTTTGGGGCAGCGAGCAGAGGTGAAAGGCATGGGGAAGGCCATGTTCAAGGGTGCTGATGGGAAGATGGTGGGCCTCAAGAACGTGCTTTGGGTGCCCAGCCTTGCTGCAAACCTGATTTCCGTGCGGCGGTTGGCAAAGGCCGGCATGGACACGAACTCGAAGGGAGCCAAGACCTACACCGCAAGGCTTGGCGATCGAATTCTTTGGGACCTTCATGAGGACAGGGATGTCTACAACGAGATGTGGCAGATCCCAGTGTTCCCTATGCCTAAGGAGAGGCAAGTGGCAGCAAGCATCAGCACCAAGGATGGAGCGGTCGGCGAATGGGGCATGTGGCCCTGCCAATCTTGCAGCAGCTAGTGAAGAATGAGATGGTTGCTGGCATACGTGTAAAGGGGGAGCCCGATGAGGTGCTTGGCTGCCCGACGTGCATTCAAGCCAAGTTCACCCGGTTTCCGTTCCCTAGTTCGGAGGCAACGGCAAAGGCACCGCTTGATGAGGTGGTGATGGACGTGGTGGGCCCCCTGAAGCTTGGAGCTGCTGGAGCTGAGTATTTTCTCACCATTGTCGACGTCTACACCCGCATGACTTGGGTGTACGTGCTGGCCAAGAAGAGCGACATGGCTGAAACGTTGAAGACGGATTGGTTCCCGATGGTGGAGCGGCAACAAGACCGTCTAGTCAAGTCAATCCGCACCGATCGAGGGGGAGAGTTCCTGAGCAAGGAGTTTGGGTTGTGGCTGAAGAAGAATGGTATTCGGCACTCCCTCACCATGCCATACTCCCCTGCAATGAACGGCATCGCCGAGCGAGCGAACCGCACAATCACGGAGGCGGCACGCGGGTTGCTCATTGAAGCCGGGCTACCCGACTATTTCTGGCCTGATGCGGTGCGGAGCGCGTGTGTGGCCAAGAACAGAGCCTTGACTCATGTGGGAGCAGACAAATGGGTGCCCTATGTGGAGTGGCTAGGAAGGAAGCCAAAGGTGGATATGCTTCGGGTGTTCGGGTGCATGTGCATGGCGCTCGTGCCTAAGCATCTTCGGCACAACAAGCTTGGTGCCAAGGCGGTGTGGGCCGTGCACTTGGGCATGGCTCAAAACAGCAAGGGATGGCTTCTTTGGGACCCATTCACCAAGAAGTTCTTGGTGAGCAGGGACTGCAAGTTCATGGAGAACTTCATGTACAAGGATTGGGAGGCGGAGAATGAGGCGAAGATAGGCGTGCGGTTTGGGGAGGTGAAGAGTTCCGGTTTGGAGCATGTGGAGCTGCCTTTGGAGCTGAGCAGCGGCAGCACAACCACAAGGCAATCCTCCCTTGTGAATGGGGGAGAGGAGGCCAATGATGCAGAGGAAGAAGAGGAGGAGGTGCAGCAAGTGAGCGAGCGTGCACCGTCACTCCCTTCCCGTACTACGAGTGCTCCACGGATTCGAGCCACACCGCAGCAACGCCAAGGCCTTCAAGTCCCTGCAGCTGAGGAGGAAGGAAGGGGGAAGAGGAGAGTTCAACCCCCTAATAGGCTGACCTATGATGCGCCGGGAAAGCAGGGCAAGACAGCCCTGGCCGGAGCGGCAATGATGGTCGGAGACGACGAGGAGAGTGACTACGAGGAGTGTGCCTTCGCGTTCTTCTCTCCGGTGGAGATGCCGGGAGAACCAGCAACTCTCAAGGAGGCTTTGGAGAGTAGTGATGCTGAGGAGTGGAAGAAGGCCATGGAGAGTGAGCTGAAGAGCATCGAGGAGAATGACACGTTTGAATTGGTGGAGCTACCGGAGGGGCGTACGGCGATAACGTCCAAGTGGCTCTTCAAAATCAAGTCGGATGCCGACGGCAAGATCGAGCGCTACAAGTCTAGGCTTGTAGCCAAGGGGTACCAGCAGAAGGAGAAGGTGGACTTCAAGGAGCTGTTTGCCCCTGTGGTGAAGCCGACGACGCTGCGAACCCTATTCGCGGGAGCCGCCATCAAAGGATGGGTAGTAAAGCAAATGGACATCGTAACGGCATTCCTTAACGGCATCCTTGAGGAGGAGATTTTTATGGCGCAGCCAGAGGGGTTTGATGATGGTAGTGGCAGAGTGTGGAAGCTGAAGAAGGCCCTCTATGGGCTGAAGCAGGCCCCTAGGCAATGGTACATGAAGCTGCGCGAAGTGTTGGAGGGGATCGGCTTCACTCCCTCAACGGCCGATCACTCCTTGTTCATGCTTGGCGAGGGGGAGCAGAGGAGTTTCATGGTGGTTTATGTGGATGACATCCTCATTTTCTCACCCTCTCCTGACCTTGTGAAGGAGGTGATGCTGAAGCTGCAAGACAAGTTCAAGTGCAAGTCCCTTGGTGACGTGAACTTCTACCTTGGGCTCCACATCGAACGAGACGTGGAGAAGCGGAGCATGCGAGTGCACCAACGGAAGTACCTGGAGGCGTTGGCTGCCAACTTCGGCCAGAGTGAAGGTCATGTGGCTACTCCCTTTCCCTCTGGGTTCAAGTGTGTGAAGGGGCCAGAGGAGGAGAGCGTTGGAGAAGAGGAGAGGCGCCGATTTCACTCGTTGGTGGGCAGCCTCATGTATGCGGCGGTAAACACCCGACCGGACGTCGCGTTTGCTACCGGGCAGCTGGCTAGGGTTGTGCAATGCCCTAATGAGGAGCAGGTAGCAGCTGGAATGAGGGTGGCCAAGTATCTTGGCCAAACACCGACCGTTGGGCTGCAATACTCGGCGGCGGCACAAAGGCGCCAAAAGGGCGCGGATGGTGTTGAACCCGGGCGTTTGTTCCTCACCGCCTACTCGGATGCTTCATATGCATCAGAACCAGAGGACATGACAAGTGTGGGAGGCTTCATATGCTGTGTTGGTGGAGGCCCAACTGCTTGGGAGAGCAAGAAGCAGGTTGACCAAGCTTTGAGCTCGGTGGAGTCCGAGTACATGGCACTCTTCCGTGCCGTACGGGAGATTGTGTGGCAGCGGCGTTTGTCGTCTGAATTGGGGGAGGAGCAGCAAGGACCTACCCCACTGTACTGTGACAGCCAGGGTGCCATTGCTCTTGCTAAGAACCCTGTGTTGCATGGACTCACGAAGCACATGAGGGTGAAGTGGCATTGGACGAGGAGCATGGTAACCGCGGGTGAAGTTGAGTTGCGCTACGTGAAGACCATGGGGCAGCCGATTGACATGATGACCAAGAGGCTGGTGGAGCAGCAGCATTGGAAGTGTTGCAAGCTGGCTGGGATGGCTCTGAACTGAGAGAGCAACATATCCTAAGGCCAACAATCCGAGGGGGAGTTTGTTGGTGCAACCCTACGGTTTGCACTCGGCTTGTTGTCCGTGTGCGTGAATGTGTGTGTGTATGGAATGGTATGAGGGCATGGGATAATATATATTTCATGCTTATAATTGTGTGTGAATGTTGAGTCATGATGTCGAGTGTGTGTGTCGAGTCAATAGCGAGTTATCGCTAGACGCGTGTTACGCGGTCGTTTGTGTCTCGCGCGCGGTTTCTATTTTGTCGTGCGCGGTTTCTATTTTGTCCTGTGTCGAACGTTCGGCGTGTCGCAGGTGTGTGCAGCAGACCCATCAAGAACTCAAGGATGAGTTTGTGATGAAGAGCCCGAGCCTTGGTGTCAAGCCTCAAGTGATTTCGAAGCTTGCCAAAAGGGTACACCTCAAGATATTGAAGATAGTTACATTACTTTGTGTAGTGTAACATTTCACTTGGTGTAGGCCCTAGTGAAGGGTAGTTTCGAGACCCTTCGTGGTTGGGGACAGTGTGGCACTGTTCCACATCACTGTACCTCGGCTCTTGGGGTTTGTAGGAGCTGGGAGTCATTCCTAACTCTTCATAACTCTTCCTATCTTGTGTTCTAAGACTATAGTGGCTGCCATAGTACCGTTCGTTCAAACCGACGCTGTGTCGTCAATTCTTTATCAAATCGTGCAATCTAAATTGCTAATTGTAGACGACGTAAAGACGCTCCAGATACAATTTGAATCAAGTCATGTGCAGCTGTGAGCAGAACGCTATCAACGTTTGAAGCCGCTGTGCAGAAATCCGTCTGTGCTCTCTATCTTTCGTTTTAGGCACATTCAAGCCTATTGTGACTATAACAAGTGGTATCAGAGCCCCTTGGAGCAGTTTCGACAATGTCTAGACCTGAGGAAAGGGGTGGCAGAGGTGCTGGTGGCAGTGGAGAAGCTCAAGCTCAAGGCCAACCCCGTGATTCAACCATGGCGCCCATGCAACCAAGTCTTGGCCCACCTAGGGATGAGCCTAGGGTGTTTGGGCTTGACAAGTTCAACGGTGACAACTTTGCTGAATGGTCCTTCAAGATGGAGAACATCTTTGACCACTATGACCTGCTGGAGGTGATGGAAGGAACGGAGAAGCGCCCCGAGAACGACCCGGAGAAGAGCCTGTGGGTGCGGAAGAGCGCACAAGGCTATCTCTTACTTGGGCAAGCGTTGGGGAGCAGTCAGATCCGTCACATCAAGCCATTCCAGCGCGAACCAGAGAAAGGACCAAAGGCATGGGCTGCTCTCAAGGGTGTACATGCTCCTGCAACAGCGGCGGTAGCGGTGGTGTTGGAACGGCAAATGGCGGCACTACGAATTGAAGAAGACGAAGCGGTTGAAGAAGGGGTGCAGAAATTCTTCGACTTGTTGACGCGGCTTGAGGGAGCTGATTTGAACTACAGTGAGCTCCAAAAGAAGACCAAGTTGCTGGCCTTACTCCCAGAGTCATGGTCCTCGCTCATCATCAACCTTAATCGCGACTTGCCCCGCCTCTCGCTTGAAGACGTGAAGCGAGCTATCCTTCAAGAGGATTTCCGCCGCCGTGAGTTGGCGAGTGCGGATGGCGCTGGGGCAGCGAGCATCGGCCGTGGATATGGTCGAGGAAGAGGCAGAGGACGAGGGGGAGGAAGGTTTGGTGGCAGCAACTTCGGCGGAGGCCGCAGGAGTGGCGGTTACGGCAGCGACGACAAGAGCTACGGACGCGGTCGCGGCCGATTCGACGGCGAGTGTCACTATTGCCACAAGAGCGGACACATGTGGCGCGACTGCTACAAACTCCCTGATGGTTGGACCCCTGCTCAAGGCCAAGAGGGTAGAGGAGCAGGAGGAGGGAGAGGACGAGGCCGTGGAGGCCGTGGCAGTCGCGGTGGCGGAGCTGCAAACATGAAGAGCGGAGACAACGACAAGGACCCGAGCGACGATCGATACCCGGGTCTATTCTACTTCGTGTCGACGCAAGTACCGGCTGGTCCAGAGAAGGATGAAGGCTTTGAGGAGCCAGCAGCTGTGTGGAAGGTGACCCTACATCCCCTGGACTATTGGGTGATTGATAGTGGCGCTACCTATAGCATGACACCTCGCCCGGACTTGCTCACCGAACTCGAGCCGTCACCGGTGAAGCATGTCACATCGGCTTTGGGGCAGCGAGCAGAGGTGAAAGGCATGGGGAAGGCCATGTTCAAGGGTGCTGATGGGAAGATGGTGGGCCTCAAGAACGTGCTTTGGGTGCCCAGCCTTGCTGCAAACCTGATTTCCGTGCGGCGGTTGGCAAAGGCCGGCATGGACACGAACTCGAAGGGAGCCAAGACCTACACCGCAAGGCTTGGCGATCGAATTCTTTGGGACCTTCGTGAGGACAGGGATGTCTATAACGAGATGTGGCAGATCCCAGTGTTCCCTATGCCTAAGGAGAGGCAAGTGGCAGCAAGCATCAGCACCAAGGATGGAGCGGTCGGCGAATGGGGCATGTGGCCCTGCCAATCTTGCAGCAGCTAGTGAAGAATGAGATGGTTGCTGGCATACGTGTAAAGGGGGAGCCCGATGAGGTGCTTGGCTGCCCGACGTGCATTCAAGCCAAGTTCACCCGGTTTCCGTTCCCTAGTTCGGAGGCAACGGCAAAGGCACCGCTTGATGAGGTGGTGATGGACGTGGTGGGCCCCCTGAAGCTTGGAGCTGCTGGAGCTGAGTATTTTCTCACCATTGTCGACGTCTACACCCGCATGACTTGGGTGTACGTGCTGGCCAAGAAGAGCGACATGGCTGAAACGTTGAAGACGGATTGGTTCCCGATGGTGGAGCGGCAACAAGACCGTCTAGTCAAGTCAATCCGCACCGATCGAGGGGGAGAGTTCCTGAGCAAGGAGTTTGGGTTGTGGCTGAAGAAGAATGGTATTCGGCACTCCCTCACCATGCCATACTCCCCTGCAATGAACGGCATCGCCGAGCGAGCGAACCGCACAATCACGGAGGCGGCACGCGGGTTGCTCATTGAAGCCGGGCTACCCGACTATTTCTGGCCTGATGCGGTGCGGAGCGCGTGTGTGGCCAAGAACAGAGCCTTGACTCATGTGGGAGCAGACAAATGGGTGCCCTATGTGGAGTGGCTAGGAAGGAAGCCAAAGGTGGATATGCTTCGGGTGTTCGGGTGCATGTGCATGGCGCTCGTGCCTAAGCATCTTCGGCACAACAAGCTTGGTGCCAAGGCGGTGTGGGCCGTGCACTTGGGCATGGCTCAAAACAGCAAGGGATGGCTTCTTTGGGACCCATTCACCAAGAAGTTCTTGGTGAGCAGGGACTGCAAGTTCATGGAGAACTTCATGTACAAGGATTGGGAGGCGGAGAATGAGGCGAAGATAGGCGTGCGGTTTGGGGAGGTGAAGAGTTCCGGTTTGGAGCATGTGGAGCTGCCTTTGGAGCTGAGCAGCGGCAGCACAACCACAAGGCAATCCTCCCTTGTGAATGGGGGAGAGGAGGCCAATGATGCAGAGGAAGAAGAGGAGGAGGTGCAGCAAGTGAGCGAGCGTGCACCGTCACTCCCTTCCCGTACTACGAGTGCTCCACGGATTCGAGCCACACCGCAGCAACGCCAAGGCCTTCAAGTCCCTGCAGCTGAGGAGGAAGGAAGGGGGAAGAGGAGAGTTCAACCCCCTAATAGGCTGACCTATGATGCGCCGGGAAAGCAGGGCAAGACAGCCCTGGCCGGAGCGGCAATGATGGTCGGAGACGACGAGGAGAGTGACTACGAGGAGTGTGCCTTCGCGTTCTTCTCTCCGGTGGAGATGCCGGGAGAACCAGCAACTCTCAAGGAGGCTTTGGAGAGTAGTGATGCTGAGGAGTGGAAGAAGGCCATGGAGAGTGAGCTGAAGAGCATCGAGGAGAATGACACGTTTGAATTGGTGGAGCTACCGGAGGGGCGTACGGCGATAACGTCCAAGTGGCTCTTCAAAATCAAGTCGGATGCCGACGGCAAGATCGAGCGCTACAAGTCTAGGCTTGTAGCCAAGGGGTACCAGCAGAAGGAGAAGGTGGACTTCAAGGAGCTGTTTGCCCCTGTGGTGAAGCCGACGACGCTGCGAACCCTATTCGCGGGAGCCGCCATCAAAGGATGGGTAGTAAAGCAAATGGACATCGTAACGGCATTCCTTAACGGCATCCTTGAGGAGGAGATTTTTATGGCGCAGCCAGAGGGGTTTGATGATGGTAGTGGCAGAGTGTGGAAGCTGAAGAAGGCCCTCTATGGGCTGAAGCAGGCCCCTAGGCAATGGTACATGAAGCTGCGCGAAGTGTTGGAGGGGATCGGCTTCACTCCCTCAACGGCCGATCACTCCTTGTTCATGCTTGGCGAGGGGGAGCAGAGGAGTTTCATGGTGGTTTATGTGGATGACATCCTCATTTTCTCACCCTCTCCTGACCTTGTGAAGGAGGTGATGCTGAAGCTGCAAGACAAGTTCAAGTGCAAGTCCCTTGGTGACGTGAACTTCTACCTTGGGCTCCACATCGAACGAGACGTGGAGAAGCGGAGCATGCGAGTGCACCAACGGAAGTACCTGGAGGCGTTGGCTGCCAACTTCGGCCAGAGTGAAGGTCATGTGGCTACTCCCTTTCCCTCTGGGTTCAAGTGTGTGAAGGGGCCAGAGGAGGAGAGCGTTGGAGAAGAGGAGAGGCGCCGATTTCACTCGTTGGTGGGCAGCCTCATGTATGCGGCGGTAAACACCCGACCGGACGTCGCGTTTGCTACCGGGCAGCTGGCTAGGGTTGTGCAATGCCCTAATGAGGAGCAGGTAGCAGCTGGAATGAGGGTGGCCAAGTATCTTGGCCAAACACCGACCGTTGGGCTGCAATACTCGGCGGCGGCACAAAGGCGCCAAAAGGGCGCGGATGGTGTTGAACCCGGGCGTTTGTTCCTCACCGCCTACTCGGATGCTTCATATGCATCAGAACCAGAGGACATGACAAGTGTGGGAGGCTTCATATGCTGTGTTGGTGGAGGCCCAACTGCTTGGGAGAGCAAGAAGCAGGTTGACCAAGCTTTGAGCTCGGTGGAGTCCGAGTACATGGCACTCTTCCGTGCCGTACGGGAGATTGTGTGGCAGCGGCGTTTGTCGTCTGAATTGGGGGAGGAGCAGCAAGGACCTACCCCACTGTACTGTGACAGCCAGGGTGCCATTGCTCTTGCTAAGAACCCTGTGTTGCATGGACTCACGAAGCACATGAGGGTGAAGTGGCATTAGACGAGGAGCATGGTAACCGCGGGTGAAGTTGAGTTGCGCTACGTGAAGACCATGGGGCAGCCGATTGACATGATGACCAAGAGGCTGGTGGAGCAGCAGCATTGGAAGTGTTGCAAGCTGGCTGGGATGGCTCTGAACTGAGAGAGCAACATATCCTAAGGCCAACAATCCGAGGGGGAGTTTGTTGGTGCAACCCTACGGTTTGCACTCGGCTTGTTGTCCGTGTGCGTGAATGTGTGTGTGTATGGAATGGTATGAGGGCATGGGATAATATATATTTCATGCTTATAATTGTGTGTGAATGTTGAGTCATGATGTCGAGTGTGTGTGTCGAGTCAATAGCGAGTTATCGCTAGACGCGTGTTACGCGGTCGTTTGTGTCTCGCGCGCGGTTTCTATTTTGTCGTGCGCGGTTTCTATTTTGTCCTGTGTCGAACGTTCGGCGTGTCGCAGGTGTGTGCAGCAGACCCATCAAGAACTCAAGGATGAGTTTGTGATGAAGAGCCCGAGCCTTGGTGACAAGCCTCAAGTGATTTCGAAGCTTGCCAAAAGGGTACACCTCAAGATATTGAAGATAGTTACATTACTTTGTGTAGTGTAACATTTCACTTGGTGTAGGCCCTAGTGAAGGGTAGTTTCGAGACCCTTCGTGGTTGGGGACAGTGTGGCACTGTTCCACATCACTGTACCTCGGCTCTTGGGGTTTGTAGGAGCTGGGAGTCATTCCTAACTCTTCATAACTCTTCCTATCTTGTGTTCTAAGACTATAGTGGCTGCCATAGTACCGTTCGTTCAAACCGACGCTGTGTCGTCAATTCTTTATCAAATCGTGCAATCTAAATTGCTAATTGTACACGACGTCAAGACGCTCCAGATCCAATTTGAATCAAGTCATTTGCAGCTGTGAGCAGAACGCTATCAACGTTTGAAGCCGCTGTGCAGAAATCCGTCTGTGCTCTCTATCTTTCGTTTTAGGCACATTCAAGCCTATTGTGACTATATCAATAGTGAGTAGGAATTGGTGCTTTGTTTTTTTGTTTGTTACATCCATACACTGCATGCTTGTACCTTGCTGCTATATCAATACAAGGACCATTAGAGAGAGAGAGAGAGAGAGAGAGAGAGAGAGAGAGAGAGAGAGAGAGAGAGAGAGAGAGAGAGAAATTTTATGCCGGTGGTGAAAATGGAGTGGGAGGCGGACCTTCTGGAATGACCTTCGAGCACCTGAGGGACGCTGCCATCGCAAACAGTGGGGTTACCACACACCTGCACGCGCTCGTCAACACAATCCTTAGCGGCAATCTCCTAGACGAGATCTGCTCGCTCCTTACTGCCTCGCGCCTCATCGCCTTAGCTAAGCCTGGCGGAGGCACTCGCCCCATCGCGGTCGGCGAGTGCATCCTACGCATCGCCGCAAAATCAGCACTCGCGTCGTTATCAGACGCATGCCGGGCCCACTTCCTCCCACTCCAGTTCTGTGTATCGGTCCAGGGCGGCAGTGAGGCAATCATTCACGCCGCGAGATCCTTCACTAGCGCGAATCCAGGGGCGCTGATTCTACAGGCGGATCTAGCAAACGCCTTCAACTCCATTAGCCGCGCGGCAATAGTAGACGCACTTCGTGGCTCGGCGCTGCAGGGCATCATTCCACTCACCAGAATATCGTACGGCAAACCGGCCCAGCTTTTCCTAGACGCGGGGTTTGAATGCGAGCCGCTCAACAGCGAGACCGGCGTGCGCCAAGGGGATCCGCTCGGCCCGCTACTCTTCGCTGCCGGGATCCATCCCGCCCTCACCAAAACCGCAGTGGCCTTCCCATCCGTGCTATGCCTGGCCTTTGCCGACGACGTCACCTTCTTGGGCGAACCACTGGACTGCTCGAAGGCCTTCTGCCACTTTACAGAGGGCCTGCGCGACGTGGGGTTGCGCCACAACCCAGAGAAATGTGCGGCGTGGAGCGCAGCGGCGGTCGATCCCCTGGTGCTGCCACAGGGAGTCCCGCTCTGTGAGGGGGGCCTGCGAGTACTGGGGAGTTTCATCGGCTCACGGGAAGGTGCAGCGGCTTTCCTGCGTTCGCAACTCGAGTCCATGTCCACCCCACTGCCGCACCTCTCAAAAATGGACCCCCAAGTAACCTCACTGCTACTGAGTCGGTGTATTTCCAGGCGCATATCATACCTCGCCCGCACCACCCCTCTCTACCTGCTGCCTGAAGCCGAATGGACCAGGTGGGGCCGGGCCCTGCTACACGCCCTTCTTGACGCATGTGGGGTGCGCCACCCAAGGGGAGAGACGGAGGCAGGGCGAATATGGGACCAGGCATCACTCCCGCCGAGCCTCGGTGGGCTAGGCCTTGCAGATCCTGTGGTGGAGGGCCGGTACAGCTTCCTGGCCAGCCTCGTACAGGCCCATTCCCTCCTCAGCCCCCTCCCGGGGCCGGCGGGGTCCTACCTCACAGCAGCACTGCACAGCCCTGACGCGGCAGACCCGAGCCCGAACGAGCTGCAGAGATGGATCAGTGACTGCAGAGAAAGCCTAACACTGGAAGCGCGGTACCTGATTGCTTCCGAACTAGCAAAACCAGCAGGCCAGCTACAGCACCGCCTGGCACTGATAGTCCAAGGTAGCCGGAGCGCCGCACAGATCATCGCCTCTAGACAAATGGAGCTGAACCCCCTGGCAGGCCACACACAGCGCCTAATCTCACTCACGGGCTATGGGGCGGGGGACTGGCTCCTCGCCATACCCTATATGCCCGCCCTCCGTCTCTGCCCCGAACACTTCACTTTCGCCCTTCAGTTCCGGCTTGGCCTGCCCCTGTCCGTGCCCAAGTGCTGTGACTGTGACAAATGAGTTGCTATCCTCGACAAGAGACTGCCAAACCACCTGCTGCGGTGCGGCAAAGGCCACGGTCGGACCAACACCCACAACAAGCTCCGCGACGAGTGTATCCGCATGGCGCAGGATGCCGGGTTCGCGGTGCACAAGGAGTGCACTGCCTTCAGCCCGGTAGATAACAAGAAGGCAGATTTGGCCTTCCAGGACAGGAGCTCAGGGGCGGTATGGCTGGCGGATGTTACGATCACCGACCCTATCAGCAAACGTGATGAGAGAGCAAGGAAGGGGAGGGGCTGGGCAGCACGGGAGCAGGCAGATAAGAAAATAGGGCTCTACCATGGCAGGGCAGAGTTCGCGGGGTTCTTCCCCTTGGCAGTGGAAACCTACGGCTGCCCTTGTGATGAAGTACCGACCTTCCTCAAACTCCTTGCTGACACGACAGCTAGGAAGCTCTTTAATGCGGACCCCTCTACCTACCAGGCCGCTAAGATGCTTCACCAGTTCCGTCAGCGTTGGTCGGCTGCCCTGCAGAGGGCACAGGCGGTTAGCTTCCTCATGAAGCTGAACCTTGCAGCACAGGCTGAAAACCCCCCTCTGGGAGTGCCAGAGGGGGTGCTAAACCCGGGGGACTGCTTTGCAACACTTGAGCCCCCGCAGGGGGGCTGCTAGATGGCATGTGTAGACGCTCACTTGGTTGTATCTGCTCTATGATAACCCTACAATATGTACTGCATGTTATATCAATAAAGGACCGTTCGAGAGAGAGAGAGAGAGAGAGAGATAGAGAGAGAGAGAGAGAGAGAGAGAGAGAGAGAGAGAGAGAGAGAGAGAGAGAGAGATGGTGCGCGCAGCATGATCGCGACGAATCTCCATGCTGAGGTAGTGGCGAAGCTCGCCAAGGTCCTTGCACAGGAGACGCTCCTAGAGGACCTGCTTGACAGCGGCAAGGTTGGCAGAATCTCAGCGAGGAGCACCAAGTCATCGATGTAGGCAAGAATAAAGCCTGTGGGGGGAAGTGTGAATGAAGAGACTGGGGTCAGAAGAGGAGGTGGAGAAGCCAAGAGAGTGAAGAGTGGAGGCGAGCTTAGCATGCCACTCGCGTGGGGCCTGCTTAAGACCATACACTAGGCGTCTCATCTCCCAGACAGTGCCTGGCGGGAAGGGGCGAGAAAAGCCAAAAAGGCATGAAGCTTGCCCTGGAGAAAGGCATTGGAGACATCCATAGAGCGAATCTCCCAATCCCAGCAAGCGCCTAGATCAAGAAGGAGGCGAAGACTGGGGAGACGGGCAGTGGGGGAGAAGTGGCACAGTAGTCAATGCCTTCATGTTGGGTGAAGCCTTAGTGCAGTAATGGGCTTTGAAGACAGGGAGCTCCCGAGGCAATTGTTTGACACGAAAGACTCATTTGCCCTTGACAATGGTGGCGCCAGGGGGGGGGACAGAGTCAAGGTAAGGGTGAGTCTTGGTGAATACCTCACACGCAGCAAAGATGGCAGCCATCCACTCAATTGCATGAAAGCTAGACACTGCCTCGGAATAGGTTTGAAGGGTGGGAATAGAGGTATTGTCAACGGAGAGAAGAGTGGGAGTATTGGAGAAGTCGCCAATGGTGACACAGAGGATGAAACAGGATGAACAGAGAAGAGGTCCTCAAATCGATCTTCAAGAAGATCAATGTTTTGAGAGGGAGAGAGACGAGTAAAGAGAGCAGAGTGTTGAAAATTGGACATTGCACGGGTCATGGAGTGGGTGAGACATGGAGAAGGTGGGGGAGCAGGAGCAAAAGGGAGGGTAGCAGAAGGAGGTGGTGAGGGGGGGGCATGGGAGCAGAAAAGGAAGAGGCAGGAGGAGAGCTGCAGAGATGACGGTGGAGAAGGGGGTGGACGAGGCAGGCAAGAGAGGTAGAGCAGAGGCAGGAGGAAGGGGAGGAGGAGAGGGAGCAGCAGTGGGAAGCGTATCAAATTCAGACCAATGAAGAGAGGGAGCGAGTGGGGCAAGAGGGGGAGTGAGGAACGGAAATCGAGTCTCACCATGTCAGCACCTCCAGCTGTATCACCACCAGCTCCAGCACCTCCAGCTCCAGCACCCCCATAACCAGCACCTCCAGTTCCAGCACCCCTAGAACCAGCACTTTTACTGCCAACACCTCCAACTCCAGCACAACCACCTCCAATACCAGCATCCCCAAAGTCCACTGGGACCTGCCTCGGTAGCACCGAAGGCTGCTACGATGACTGTGAAGATGACGAAGGGGACTTAGTTGAGGGAGACGACACTGACGAGGGGAGAGGGGTAGCGTGAGACACACCCGTCGGGGCAGGACCTGGGTTTGGTGGGGCTGCTGAAGGAGTAGGACCAAGAGGAGGAGTGGAAGTATGGAACAGGGGAGAGGGGGGAGCCAGGAGACCTCGGTGGGTAGCGGACAAAGAAGGAAACATACTCGTCAAACGTGACGTTGCAAGAGTCGAAAAACTGGTGGAGGTGCAGTTGGTAAACTATGAAGTCAAGCGCATCAACCGGGAAACCAAAGAGGACACAAGGGGAGGGTGCGAGCTGAGAGAATCTCCGCGCGAGGATTGCGGACATGCGCAAGACAGCCCCAGACACAAATTGCAAACGCAACACCAGGGGACCCTGTCCAGAACCGGTCGGTGAAAAATCTGAGCATGAAACACGCGGCTAGAGGTTCAGCAGGTACACTGCGTACCGAACCGCAATTGGCCATTGAGAATGGGGCGCACGGGCATGGATTATGGAGGTGCGGGCAATCTCCATGCCTACGAGGCACTCAACAACCCCATTCTGTGGCGGCGAGTCCAAAAGCATAAAGGACTGGGTGATGCGCTGCTCGCTACAGAACTCGGCAAGAATGGTGGACCGAAACTCAACCCCATGGTTGTAGTGCAGACAACGCACAGAGAGAGAGCACGCTGGGCACTAGTGGCCAGCAACGACGAAATTAGGACATCAGGCATGTCTACCTTCTACCACAGGAGAAACACAGTGGTGTAGCGGGAGAATTCGTCAACCACCACCAGGAAGAAGCGACCCTGAACCGACCCAGCGACTGGGAAGGGGCCTCAAACGTCCAAGTGCAAGGTCTGGAGGGGCGTGGTGGCTAGTGTAAGGGAGTAGAGTGAGGGGTGGTGCGTAGCCTACCCTTGACGTAGGTAGTGCACGAGAGCACAGACGAAGGAGGGAGCGTCGGAAGCAAGTGCGGGAGATCTGAGACTAGACGCATCTACCTAGGGGGACGTAATGTGCAGTGTGAAGAGACCTGACGAAGGCTCCCAGGAAAACGTCACAAGAGCTGCCCAAGTGGAAAAGTCCGTAGAGGACGCAAACCTCTCATGCGCAGGAAAAGTGATTGTGACCCTGCAGTCCTGAAGGTGTCCAACACCCACCAAGTTTCTAGAGAACGATAGGAGGTGGAGACCGGTGAGCAGGGCTGTCGCTACCTGGGCATTTGCCCTGTTTGCCCTGAAAATTCAAGGTGAGTCTGACCGGAAACTCTGAAATAAAAGTTTCCCAAAAAGCTGGCCCTAATTCCCATATGGCTGGTTTGGGGGCTAATCCTGAGTCTAAAGGGCTAGTTTTATGCGTATTCCTGAGATTAACGGATGAAGTTTGGTGTACCCTGGATAATTTCCAGCCTTTCACCAATTAACTGTCTTCAGTAGTTAGGAAGAGACATTTGTGAAGTAGGAGGCGCTTTGAAACAATAAGTGGTGAGGAAATATTAATACCCCTATCCACAATTCAAGGGGACTATTACTTCCAGGCATGAAGCCTAAAGGGTTGGATTTGGCCCAACCCTGCTACACATCGACAGCCCTGCCAGTGAGGGAAGCAGAAGGGATGGCCAGACATGGGAGTGTGGTAGAAATGCGAGTGACGGCTGGTCCAGAAGTGGGAACTAGATCTACTGAGACTGGTGCCGGCAGTGGTTTGACAGTGGTGTGGTCACTAAAGAAGTACTAGGACGCACTGGAGTCAAGGATGAAGGAGAGATATGCGTCAGCAGCCATCACACCTGGGTTAGTAACTACACAAGCACCTATAGTAGAGACACAAGCACCAACACTAGCAATAGTCAAGGATCCTGAGCTAGGAACAAGGAAGCGAACAGATCCTACAGTACTATAGTGAATATGATACATGGTAGAATGAACATCATCCATGAACATGTCGAACACATGGCAGCCACTGCGAAGCAGAGTAGGCTAGTAAAAAGGAGCCGAGTTAGGCCCGGACCGCTCATGGTAGAGGTCGTCGAGGGGACTGAAGCAGCGCAACGTGGAGTGGTTAGGATGCCTGCACGTATTTCTAGCGCTAGGGACAGTTAGGATCCGGTACTGGCAAGGCTCGACGTTGCGACCATTGCGACGAACCCCTCAACGCAGTGAGCCGCAGCTGAAGCTCCCCAAATCACCAGCCCACCACTACTGGGATTGCTACTACTATTGTTGCTACTGCGGCTGCCTTTGTTGCTGCAAAACTCTAGCGGACGCCATGGCAAAAAATAGTTGGGCATGGAGCGGCAAGCTAGGAATGGCTAGCGCAAAAAACGGTTGGAGCTAGGACCGGCTGGAGCTAGAAACGACTGGAGCAAAGAACAGCTGGAGCGCAGAACAACTGGAGCCAGAAACGGTTGGAGCTAGACACGCCTGTCACAAGGAACGTCTTGAGCCAGAAATGGAGCTAGGAACGTCAGGAGGCTAGGAAACATAGGAGCTAGTAACGGCTGGAGGTATGAACCCCACTCTGGAAGCTAGCCTGACCAACAAGGTGCGGCTGCCAGAAACTCTAGCTCAAACTGCCTGTCCTCTAGGACGTTACAACCAAGGGCAGACTCACCCCTGGCGGACAGAGGATGGGCAGCCACCATGCAAGTGGCGTAGTCAAGGCGGCAGGTGGTGTCAAAGTCAGCGATAGTGGCAACAAGGGCCAAGATAGACGACGGAGTAGCAGTAGAGTCCGTGACAAGAGAGGCGAGAACACGTGATAGGGTGAGTGGAGGAGGCTATAAGGGACGACCCATGAGGTGATGGAAAAGCTGATTGAGGTAGAGAACGACGAGTATTAGAATGAAAGAAGATAGTGCGGAGGTCGTTGGAAGAAGACGAGGGATGAACACGTGGGGGACATTGAACGGTTTAGTCATGAGGGACAACAGAAGGAGAGGACTGTGACCGAGGAGGAGAGACGACAGTCGGGGACAGTCTGGAGGCGGAAGACCATGTGCAGTAGGAGGCGGTGAGTGGTCGGGGGAGGAGGAAGGGAGACTAAGGTTTCGGAGGCCACTCACAGGCGGAAACAACTGCTGCAAAACTGACGGCTGCGACATCTACTGCTGTTGCTACTGCTGCTGTAATCCTGCTACTACCGCTCCAGCTCCAGCTTCTGCTCCAACCTGCCCTTCTCCTCACGCTCCAGCTGACGAAGTCCCTAGAAACGCGACGGATAGCGGTGGGGAGGCGGGATAGGCACTGCTATAGCAGTGCCTCCAGCTCCACCGTCACAACTAGCTCCCTCCACGCTTCTTCTACCACCTCCAGCTCCAGCACCCCCAGAACTAGCACCTCCAATGCCAATACCCTCAGCTCCATCGCCCTCAAAACTAGTGTGAGGATCTAGGATCGAGCTCAGAAAAGAGAATTGTAATTGAATTGAATTGAATCACCTGGGTACAACACGAGGCTATATATAGGCTCGACACAAGGCCCCGTAACCAGGTGTTACGCGAAGGTTCCGCGGGTCGCGAAGCGTCCCGAACAGATCCTTCCCGAATTCGGTAGGAGGCAATTCGGTGGCAACCGAAAAGCCAGAATTCGGTGCACGCAACCTAGCTCGGTGCTATAACTATAATAAAATATAGGAAAGCACCTAGCCTAGGAAATCAAGCAATTCATGCATGCATATAATTATCCTATGCTAGAAATAGCATAATAAAGTAAAGGCAAGCAAGCATAGCTGGCATAAGCCGTCGTACTCTCACAACTAGAAACTCCAACTCCAGTACCCCCTCAGCTCTAGTACCCTCAGAATTAGCACCCCCAGCGCCAATACCCACAGCTCCAGCACCCTCAAAACCAGCACCCTTAAACCAGCACCTCCAGCGCCCGTGCCCCCAACATCAACACCCCTAAAGTCCATTAGAACCTATCACGGTAGTGCTGAAGGCTGCTGCAATGACTATGAGGATGATTGTGGGGAAGGAGAAGGTACCTCACATGCTACCGAGGGGAGAGGGGTAGCATGGGACACACTAGACGAGGCAGGACTGGCAGGGGGAGGGAGGGTATCGTAGGAGCAGGAGCAGGAGCAAGAGTAGAAGTTTTGAAATGGAAAAGGGGAGGGGGGGGGGGGGGGGGGGGAACCAGGAAACCTCAATAGGGGCGGGCGTAGTAAGACACAGACTCATCAAACAGGATGTTAGAAAGTTGAGGAACCGGTGGAGGGGTGGGTGGTAAAGGGTGAAGTCAGAGGATTCCACCGGTAAACCAAGGAAGACACAGGGGAGGGTGCGAGCCAAGAGCTTGTCCGTTGAGGTATCGCGGACAAATGCATGGTAACCCCAAACACGAAACTCCAACGCAACACCAAGGAACCCGGTCCGAAGACTGGTCGGTGAAGCCTCTGGCCGTGAGACAAGAGGCCAGAGGTTCTGCTGATGGGCAGCGTAGCGGACCGCTTAGGGCCACAACAAAATGGGGCACACGGGCATGGATCATGGAGGTGCGGGCAATCTCCAAGACCAAGCCTATGCGGCGCTCAGCAACCCCATTCTGCTGTGGTGACTCCGGAAGCGTCCAGGACTTGGTGATGCCCTGCTCGCTACAAAGTCCGCGAAGAATGTTGGAGAACAACTCACCCCCATGGTCAGAGTGGAGACAATGGACACGACTACCCCGAGTGCCCACAGTGGCCATCAACCACCGGATCAGAGTAGAATTCATGGCGGACTTCTTCACTAGGGGGAACACTATGGTATAGCAGGAGTTGTCATCGACTACCACTAGAAAGAACCTCTCCCTCTCGGGCACAGGGCGAGGGGCGGGGCCCCAGACGTCCAAGTGGAGAGTCTAGAAGGGCGCGGTGGCCGGATGAAGGGAGGAGGAGTGAGGGGTGGCGTGCAGCCGACCCTCGACGCAAGGAGTGCACTGCGGTGCAGGTGAAGGAGGGAGCGACGCAAAGACGCGCGAGAGACTGAAGACAAGACGTTGACTAGACATGCCACAGAGGCATGGGAGGGTCGGGTGGCCAAGACAGTGGTGCCACAGGGATGTCAGGTGGGCGAGCAACCGACAGGAGCATGACGCAGCAACTTGACCGGATGCAGCTACCTGATCAGACGCAGCTACCTAGGGAGACTTAGTGTGCAGTGTGAAGAGACCGGAGCGGGGCTCCCAGCAAAATGTGGCCAGGGTAGCGAAGGTGTCACCGTCCATACAGGTCGCAACGCGCTCAGATAGAGGAAACTTGATGCTGATGTGGAGGTCCTAAAGGTGTCCAACACCCACCAAGTTCCTTGAGAACGAGGGGATGTGGAGACTAGAGAGGAAACCAGAGGGGACAACCAGCCACGGGAGGGTGGTAGCGCTGCGTGCAACGACTAGTCCTGAAGTAGGATCGGCCAGTGCAACTGGAACCGGAGCATGAAGCGGTATAAGAGTTGTGTGGTCGCAGAATAAGCACTAGGATGCGCCAGAGTCCAGTGTGAAAGAGAGCAACGTGTCAGCCGTAGGCGCACCTAGGCTAGTAGCTACACAAGCACCTAGTGTGAGAGGACATCTCCGTTATAATATTTTTGTCAAACATTATATATGTTTCTGTTGTGTAGGCTACAGTGGGTTAGCCTTTAGGGGGTACATTTCTCTAGGGTTTCATACTTGTACTCCCAACTGTTTCTAGTTCACCACTTCTTGTTTCTGACATGGTATTAAGAGCTTAGGTTCTAGACCTAGGACTTACCTAAGGGCCCACCGTTAGAAGCGCCCTCGAGCGCCGTATCGACTTAGCGCCCTCGAGCGCCTCTCTCCTAGTGCGCCCTCGTGCGCCTCTCCTTCTCCTGCTGCCCGTGCGCACCTCGCTAGTGCCGCGCGCGGCCTTTTTATTTTAGCGCGCGTCGCCCGCTAGCAGCCCGCGCGCGGCCGTTTCTGCGCGCGCGCCGACCGTTAGCCGCCCACGCCGCCACGAGCAGCCCGCTAGCCGCCCGTTGACCGGCCCTCCTGGCCGCGCGTAGCCCGCTAGCGGCCCGCAGCCCCGCCCGTAGGCCGCCGCGTCGCCCTCGTAAGCCGCCGCCCGCACGCGACTGCAGCCCACGCACAGCTGCGGACCGCCCGCTACAGCCGCCCACGCACAGGCCCACCGTCGCGCCGTGCCGCGTAGCCTAGTCCGAGCCGCGCCGCGCCGCCCTGCCCGAGTCGCGCAGCCCGAATCGCGCCGCCCTGACCGAGCCGCGCCGCCCCACCTACAGCAACTGTTGTTCCTGTTCCTGCTACTGCTGCTACTGCTACTGCTACTGCTGCTACTGCTACTGCTACTGCTACTGCTACTGCTGCTACTGCTACTGCCACTATGGCCAGTCCCACTGTTCTCACTTTTGACGCTGAGGGCCGACCGATTAAGTTTGATGTCTGGCTCGATGACCTACACCTGTTCCTCCAGATCACTACCAAGGACGACGTTTCCCTATATGACCACACGTCCGGCGCTGCCCCCGCACCTGCTGCTACTGCTGACAGTACTGCTCGCTCACAGTGGCAGACTCGTGACGCCCATGCTCGCCTAGTCGTTCGCAGTCACCTGCCGTTAGATGAGCGCGAACCCGGTTGCTGTCTCCCTGGCTGACCCCTCAGGGGGTCCGGTCCTTGCGACCTCCACCACTGCCCTCCCTTGTCCTGCTGTCCCGTCTGGCACGCTGTCGGGCCTCTACCTCCCCTCGTTCTCTACGAACTTGGTGGCGGGTTCCGCGCTCCAGGACGCGGGTGTTCACCAGTTCACCCCTGCCTACGAGCATGTGACGCACTGCACGTGTGCCCAGACGGGTCGTCACCTGGCTACCTTCACTCGGCAGCCGGGGTCGGACTTGTACACACTGACCACTGAGTCCCCTCATGTAGCTGCGTCTGCGTCTGCATCAGGTCAGCTGTCGGCCCCTTGCTCGTGTCGCTCCCTGTCGCACAGGACTGTCCTCTGGCACCACCGCCTTGGTCACCCGTCAGTGCAGC
This sequence comes from Closterium sp. Naga37s-1, assembly GCA_947471745.1. Lineage (NCBI taxonomy): Eukaryota > Viridiplantae > Streptophyta > Zygnematophyceae > Desmidiales > Closteriaceae > Closterium > Closterium sp. Naga37s-1. Next base: position 4,007,859 of record CANJKZ010000051.1, on the reverse strand, counting down.
GCCTTCGCGGCATGCACTCCAGGTACCTTGTCTCTGGTCTTCCCAGGGTTCTCCCTCCCCTGCCACCCTCGCCTGCTCCTCCCTGTCTTCCCTGTGTCGAGGGGCGGCAGCGCGCCGCTCCTCACTCTTCCTCGTTCCCTCCCACAGAGGCTCCCCTGCAGACTCTCCACCTGGACGTGTGGGGCCCCGCCCGCGTCCGGGGACAGGGCCACGAGCGGTACTTTCTGCTGGTCGTCGACGACTACACGCGCTACACCACGGTCTTCCCCTTGCGTACCAAGGGTGAGGTCCCTGATGTCTTGATCCCCTGGATCCGCGCTGCTCGTCTCCAGCTCCGCGAGCGGTTCCAGTCGGACTTTCCTGTCCTACGTCTGCACTCTGACAGAGGTGGCGAGTTTTCCTCTGACCTCGTGGCAGCCTACTGTGCGGAGCACGGCATCCGCCAGACGTTCACTCTCCCGGCCTCTCCGCAGCAGAATGGGGTTGCTGAGCGCCGCATTGGTCTCGTCATGGAGGTCGCTCGTACCTCCATGATCCATGCGGCTGCCCCCCATTTCGTGTGGCCGTTTGCAGTGCAGTACGCCGCGCATCAGCTCAACCTCTGGCCCCGTGTCTCTGTTCCGGAGACCTTGCCTACCCTGCGTTGGACGGGGGAGGTTGGCGATGCGTCGGTGTTCCGAGTCTGGGGATGTCGAGCCTTTGTCCGCGATACGTCCGCGGACAAGCTCTCCTCCCGTGCCGTTCCCTGTGTCTTCCTTGGCTTTGTCCCTGACGCGCATGGCTGGCAGTTTTACCACCCCACCTCGCGCCGAGTCGGTACCCTTTTACCGTCTCTTCCCCTACCGCACCGCCCCGCTCCCCCCCCCGCCGCTCTTCCTCACCCCAGGTGTCCCGTCGGTAGACCCCCTCCCTCCCCAGGGTGCTGCTCCCTCAGGTGTTTCCCAGGTAGACCCGGTCGAGCCTGTCGAGGTAGCTGTTGACTTTGGTCCTGCGCGAGGTGCTGATCGTGCTGAGCCTGGTAGTGCTGGGTCTGGGGGTACTGAGACTGGGGGTGCTGAGCCTGGGGGTGCGGAGACTGGGTGTGCTGAGTCTGGGGGTGCGGAGACAGCGGGTGCTGAGCCTGGGGGTGCTGCGACTGGGGGTGCTGAGCCTAGAGGAGCTGAGGCTGGGGGTTCTGAGACTGACCGTACTGCGCCTGTTGGCGCCCCCTCTTCACAGCAGCTACGTGAGTGGTACTCCCAGCGTTACAGCCTCCGTCGTGGGGCTACTGGAGCTCGGGGGTCTGCTGGAGTTGGGGCTGGTGGCCCTGCGGGTGTAGTGTCGCAGCCGGAGCCTCCCTCCCCTCAGCGGCTACGTGAGTGGTACGCTCGGCGCTGCAGCCTCCGGAGTGGAGCTCCTGGTGTTGAGGTACCGCCAGCTGGAGGCCCTGCTGCTACTGGAGGTCCTGGAGCTGTTGGAGGTGCTGCTGGTGCTGATGCTGCTGGAGGTGCTCCTGGTGCTGCTGGAGGTGCTGGGGCTGCTGGAGCTGCTGCTGGTGCTGCTGGAGGTCCTGGAGCTGCTGGAGGTGCTGCTGGTGCTGCTGGAGGTTCTGGAGCTGCTGGAGGTGCTGTTGGTGCTGGTTCGGCTGGAGGTTCTGGTGCTGTCTCTGCTGCTTCTGGGGGCACTTCACGGCCGCGGCCGTACTTCGTTCCGCTCCTTCAGCAGGTTCTTGGTCAGCCGCCTCCTCCTAGTCCTCCTCCCTCCCTAGAGTGTCCTCCGCCTGTCCAGTCGCAGTCACAGCTACCGCCTGCCTCGCCACTTCCTGGTCCTTCTCCCTATACTGGTCCGACAGGCGGTCTTACAGAGCGTCGTGAGCCTGAGTCTCGTCCTGTGTCGCCTGTGTCTCGTCCTGTGTTGCCTGTTCGTGCTGCTCGCACTGGTCGCCGTGTTCCGCGTGAGCGTCCTCCACCTGTCCCTGGCACACACTATATGACTCTGCGTCCTTCCACTGCTCCACAGCGTGTCCCTCTGCCGTCTCCTCCTGCGTCCTCTCTTCCTGTTCTTGCTGACCCGGAGTCTGACTCTCTTCGTGCTGCGAGTCCTACTGTCACGTGTCTCCTGGCCACTGCTGTCACTGACCCTTCCTTTGAGTCTGCTGCTGCGTCTGCCCTAGTTGCTGAGCTTGTCGACTTTGCTGCTCGCTGTCGTCTAGACTATGCCGCGAGTCTTGTTGCTGAGTCTGAGTCTGTCTGTCCTCCGTCCGTCGGGGGTGAGTGTGCTCTAGGCACGGACGTCCTTGAGGACAGACAGGAGGACCTTGAGTGTCTTGCAGCCGCTGCGCCTCATCTCGTGTCCATGCTGCTTGCCCCTGAGGGAGATCCGGATGCTCCAGACATCCCGACCCCGCGCTCTTACGCTGAGGCGATCGCGGGTGAGTACTCCTCTCAGTGGCAGTCCGCCATGGACGCAGAGATGGCAGCCTGGAAGTCCACTGGCCCTTACGTCGACGAGGTTCCCCCTCCTGGGGCGAACATCGTCAGTGGCATGTGGATTTTCAGGGTGAAGCGGCCGCCAGGTTCTCCGCCTGTCTTCAAGGCTCGTTACGTTGCTCGACAGTCACCGAGAGGGAGTAGACTTCTTTCAGACCTTCTCCCCCACCCCGAAGATGACCACTCTTCGGGTGCTACTGCACGTTGCTGCTCAGCGTGACTACGAGCTTCACTCTCTTGACTTCAGCACAGCTTTTTGCAGGGCAGCCTGCACGAGGAGATCTGGCTGCGCCGCCCTCCTGGCTTCACTGGGCCGGTCTACGGTCTCCGCCAGGCGCCACGTGAGTGGCACGACACACTGAGGACTACTCTTGCGGCACTTGGGTTCGCGCCTTCTACTGCTGACCCGTCGCTGTTTCTGCGCACCGACACTTCGCTGCCGCCCTTCTACATCCTCGTGTACGTCGACGACTTGGTCTTTGCCACTGCTCACACTGAGGCTCTCGCCCACGTGAAGTCGGAGCTGCAGAAGAGACACACGTGCACAGACCTGGGTGAACTGCGCAGCTACCTTGGCTTGCAGATCACCCGGGACAGAGCACGCCGCACCATCACACTGACTCAGTCACACATGGTGCAGCAGGTCCTTCAGCGCTTCGGCTTCACCTGGTCCTCAGCACAGGCCACTCCTCTGGCTACAGGTCACTCGCTCTCAGCTCTGCCTTCGGATGAGTCCGTAGAGCCGAGTGGTCCTTACCCAGAGCTAGTTGGCTGCCTCATGTACCTGATGACTTGCACTCGTCCTGACCTAGCGTACCCTCTTGGCCTTCTGGCCCGCTACGTGGCTCCTGGTAGGCACCAAAAGGTGCACTGGGATGCTGCAAAGAGGGTATTGCGCTACTTGTGCAGTACATCGGGCATGGGGCTCGTGCTTGGAGGAGGGAGCTCAGTTGTTCTCACTGGGCACTGAGACGCTTCTTGGGTTGACGACCAGGCTACTCAGCGGTCGTCATAGGGTTACACCTTCAGCTTTGCTCTGGCGTTCTACGCGTTCGTCTTCAGTTCTCAGCTCCAGTTGTGAGGCTGAGGTCTACGCCACAGCCATGGCTGCACAGGAGTTACGCTGGCTCACCTACCTGCTGACCGACCTGGGAGAGCGGCCTCGTTCTCCTCCAGTGCTGTACGTCGACAACAAGGCTGCCATTGCCTTGTGTGAGGAGCACATACTGGAGCACAGAACGAAGCACATCGCTCTACGTTACTTTCTGGCTCGAGAGTTGCAGCAGCGTGGTCAGCTTCGTCTGCGTTACGTGGCCACTCAGGCCAACACTGCTGATATATTCACCAAGGCACTTCAGTCTGGTGATCATCAGCGTTTTTGCACTTTGCTATGGCTTGTGCCCACTTTTCCTCACTTGCTGTAGACTTTGCCTGTACTGTGAACTATATATATATATACCTGCATGCTTTCTAGATATAGATCACTGTGATGCTTGTGCTACAAATATGCCTCTACATGTGAACTGGCCTAGTGGCCCTTTGCTTGTGCTCAGAGTGTGTGGTGACGTTGTGATCCACCCTGAGCTTGCTTTGTCTTTCTTGACTGGTCTTGTGACCCCTTGCTCTCCCCCACTTAGCCTATGGGGGTGTGTCAAACATTATATATGTTTCTGTTGTGTAGGCTACAGTGGGTTAGCCTTTAGGGGGTACATTTCTCTAGGGTTTCATACTTGTACTCCCAACTGTTTCTAGTTCACCACTTCTGGTTTCTGACAATTTTCTCATTATTATATATTTCCTTTATCTTATTCTCCTTTTTTCCCTCTTTATTTTGGTCTTTATTTCATCTCAATCGGCCTACTATACTATTTTCTAGAGCCTTCTATTTATTTCTCTTATTTCCTACTTTTCCCACCGACATATCTATAATACGGCACCGACAGCGCCGACAGTGGTTTATACGGTGTAATTTGGGCGTAATCCCTGTCAGAATCCCAACCACTAGACCATTGGGATAAAAGGGCTTGTTAAGTAGCGGGTCAGTGCGCCCATAACCCCCCAGGCCAACATGCCTCTGACAATCCCAAGTGCCAACAGCCTTGCGTGCTTGTGCGCACTTGTGATTGTAGTATCGAGAAGGGCGTGTTCCCAAAGGTTCGTTTTATCTCGTTTATCCTTGTATTTTCCGAGTATAAAAACGCCTTGTATTCGGTATTAGTGAAGTCTCGATTGAGAATTTGATACTGTGACACTTGGTAATTAGAGCCGTTCTTACTCGACAACTGACGGCTAAGCAGCGGTCGCGGAAAAAAATTGCCTCGAAAAACCACCGGGGGCGACCAATTCAACGCCAATTTCTGGTAAGCACCAGTTCCGCGCTTTTCGAATCAACCTTCTCGCGTGGTTTCTGAACAGGATGGGTTCGCCGGCGACCAATGACGTTACAAGCGGAGATGCGAGCGACGAGAGAACGGTCGCGATTAGAGAACGAGCAGCTGCGAAATGAACTGCAGCGCGCTACGCAACTCCTCTCGACCATGAACATTCCTGCTTCGGCGACTTCGCAACAGTCGCAGTGCAGTTCGAGGTTCCGAAACTTCGCTCGCAGGAATCGTTCGACCCTAGCGACAGGAAATCCGACGTCAGGCGATGGCTTGCAACGATCGAAATTTATTTCGCGTCGATCGGATGGTCGACGACGGAGTACGACGGCAAAAAAATTCGTCTGGCGACAACGTTGACGCGCGGTCCAGCTCTCGAATGGCTCGGAAGCCATTCGAGAAGCCTCGTGGCAGCAGTTCCGAGTAGACCTTCTCAAACGTTTTGAGCCGATTAATTCCACTTATATTGCGCGCGAAAAATTACATCACCATCGGCAATTCGGGAGAGTCGCGCAATACACGAAGCAGATGGCAGAATTTTATAACCGTGTTCCCAACAATTACCGAGGGTGAAAAAATTCAGTCGTACATTGCGGGGCTGAAAACCGACATTTGCCGTCAGGTCGCAGCAGCGAATTGCAGCAGCTACAATGAGATCGTATCGGCCACGGTCGGTTTGACCTGGTCAACAATGGAACACGACGATCCCATGTTGTCAGATCACGACAAGGGGATCGCTCGGCTTCAACCACGTTCGCCGACCCCATGGAAGTTGACAAAATCGACACCAATTCTGTCAGACTTATATGACTTAGCCTAGGTAGGCTATAGTGGGGTAGCACATATGGGGTACAACACATTTCTAGGGTTTGTACTTGTACCCAACCTTTCCTTTAGTCAATCATTCCTCGTAATCTTCACATGGTATAGAGCAGGTTCCCTAGTGGGAACGTTCCTAGGGCCCACCACTGAAAATCGATTTTTTTTTCCTGCCCGGAGCGCGCTTCGCTCCTGCCCGAGTCGCGCCGCGCGTGCCTACCCTCCCGTCGCGTCCCCTGCCCTTAGCGGCCCGTCGCGCCCTCTTACGGCCCCGTAGCGGCCCCTCTCACGGCCCCCTCACGGCCCCTCTCACGGCCCTTCGCGGCCCCTTCAGGCCCCTCGCGGCCCCTTCGAGGCCCCGTCGCCGCCCTTCGAGGCCCCTCGCGGCCCCTCTCACGGCCCCTCGCAGCCCCTTCGCGACTCCCTCGCGGCCCCTCCGCCGCCCTTCGCGGCCCCTCTCACAGCCCTTCGCGGCCCCTTACCGCCCCTCGCGGCCCCTTCGCGGCCCCTCGCGGCCCCTTCACGGCCCCGTCGCCGCCCTTCGCGGCCCTGTCGCCGCCCTTCACGGCCCCGTTGCGGCCCCTCACGGCCCCGTCTCGGCCCCGTCGCCGCCCTTCACGGCCCCTCACGGCCCCTTCGCGGCCCCTTCACCGCCCTTAGCGGCCCCTTCTCGGCTCCTCCGCGGCCCCTTCTCGGCTCCCTCACGGACCTGCCGCCCCGCCGTCGCCGCCCCTGCAGCAGCCGCCGTCGCCGCCCCTGCAGCGGGAGCCGCAGCCGCCGCTGCCGCCGACAGCAGCAGCCGCCGCCGCCACAGCCGGGGCTGCAGCCGACGCAGCCGCCGACAGCAGCAGCTGCTGCCGCCACTGCCGGGGCCGCCGCCGCCGCAGCCGCCGACTGCAGCCGCCGCCGCCGCCGACAGCAGGGGCCGCCGAAGCCGTTCCGGCCCTGCCCTGTTGAGAGGAGCGGCAGTCCTCTGCCGCCCTGTAGCGGCCCCGTCCCTGCCGGTGCACCTCGGCCCTGCCCCACCACTTGCGGACCTCTACCCACCTGCCCTGGTAAGAGCACCGCCGAGCTGCGCCCCTACTGTTGCTTCTGCTGCTGCTGCCCCTAGCCTGCTGCCACTGCTGTCATGGCTACCCCTAGCGTTCTAGTCTTTGATGCTGAGGGTCGGGCTGCTGACTTTGAGGTCTGGGTCGATGATTTACAGCTTTTCCTACAGTTCGATAGGAAAGACGGTCTCTCACTGTTCGATCTCACGTCTGGCGCCTCTGCTGCCCCTGCTGCCGATGCTGACAGCACTGTTCGCTCACAGTGGGCCACACGCGATGCTGCTTCCCGTCTTGCTGTGCGTAGTCACTTGCCGTCCTCTGAGCGCGCGCACTTCAGTCAGTACAAGAGTGCTAGGACCTTGTACGACGCTGTAGTCGCACGCTACTCTTCCCCTGCCACTGCTGCCCTTAGCCGCCTCATGCTGCCGTACCTGTTCCCTGACCTCACCGCCTTTCCCACAGTCGCTGACCTTATTACGCACCTTCGCACTAGTGACACCCGCTACCGCGCTGCGCTTCCTGCTGAGTTCTGCGCCAAGAACCCCCCCCCCCCCCATGTACATCAGCCTCTACTACATAGTCACCCGGCTCCCTGACTCCCTTCGCTCGGTCAGGGACCACTTCCTCTCTGTTTGCCCCACCACACTCACCGTTGACCTCCTCGAGGAGCGCCTCCTGGCAGCTGAGAAGAGTATAGTCGCTGTAGGAGCCTCTCGTGGTGACCCTCGTGCCCCCTTCTTTGAGGGGTGCTCCCCCTCCCCCCTTTTGCCCTCTGTTGCCTCTGCTGCTGCCGTCGACTTCGTTGGCACCGAGTCGGTCGGCGCTGCGTCTGCCCCTAGCGGGAGACGCCGCACCGGCAAGGGCAAGGGGGGCAAGGGCGCTGGAGGGGGTGGCGGAGGCGGTGGAGGTGGCGGTGGAGGCGGCGGAGGGAGTGGGGGTGGCGGTGGGAGTGGTGGCGGGGGTGGGGGCTTCGGTGGCGGCGGTGGAGGCGGAGGCGGCGGCGGCGGTGGCGGTGGGAGCGGAGGAGGAGGCGGTGGCGGCGGTGGCGGAGGTGGCGGCGGCGGAGGTGGAGCTGGTCGGGGTGGCTCTGCGCAGCGGAGCGGCTTCGGTGGTGGTCAGCGCCAGCAGCAGCAGCGCACTCGTGAGACCCCGCCCCCCCAGCAGCTTCGTGAGTGGTATGCTGCGCGTCAGCGGGGTGGGGGTGCTGGTCCCTGTGCCTACGTCCTGCGTACCGGCGACCGCACTGGTGAGCCGTGCGGTGGCCCGCACACCACCCAGCGCTGCTTCGGCCGCCTGACGGACGCTTGGCGTCTCCAGTTCCCTGACGCCACTGAGATCCCCCGCTGGGGTGAGCTGCTTAGGTCGGGGGTTGTTATCTTTGATCTGGATTATGATGGTATCCTTGCTGCCATGTATGTTGTGTCTACTAGTGCTGAGGGTGACTGTTACCTGTGTGTTCCGCCTGACCCGGGCATTGAGGCTGCTGCTCTAGGTGCTGGTGAGGCTGCTGCTCTAGGTGCTGGTGAGGCTGCTGCTCTAGGTGCTAGTGCGTCTGCTGCCCCAGGTGCTGGTGAGTCTGCTCTCTCAGGTACCACGTCGGCTCATGCCTTACACACCTTCACCCTTGACTCGGGTGCTTCCCGCTCCTTCTTTCGAGACCGCACCACGCTTACGCCGCTTAGTCGGCCAGTTGCGGTCTCCCTGGCGGACCCCTCTGGGGGTCCTGTCCTTGCCCACTTCTCCACTGTCTTACCGTGTCCGGCGGCCCCCTCTGGCACCCTGTCAGGTCTCTACCTCCCCTCGTTCTCTACGAACTTGGTGAGTGGTGCTGATGTACAGGATGGGGGGGTTGACCAGTTCACTCCTGCGAGTCAGCGGGTGACCCACTGTACGTGTGCTCGGACGGGCCGATACTTGGCCACGTTTACCCGTCAGCCGGGGTCGAGCCTGTACACACTGACTACTGAGTCTCCTCCTGTTGCTGAGTCTGGTCAGGTAGCTGCGTCGGGTCAGGTGTTTGCTGCAGCGTCCAGGTCTGGTCCTGAGTCTGCTCCCTGCTCGTGTCGTCTCCTGTCCCACCAGACTCTCCTTTGGCACCACCGCCTTGGTCACCCCTCCCTGCCTCGTCTCCGAGGCATGGCCTCCCGTTACCTTGTCTCTGGTCTCCCCCGGTCCCTCCCTCCCCTGCCTCCGGGGCCTGCCCTTACCTGCGTTCCCTGCGTCGAGGGGCGGCAGCGCGCCGCTCCTCACTCCTCAGAGTTTCCTCCGACAGAGGCTCCGCTGCAGACTCTTCACATGGACGTGTGGGGCCCCGCCCGCGTCCGTGGCCAGGGTCACGAGCGTTACTTCCTGTTGGTGGTTGACGACTACTCGCGTTACACCACGGTTTTCCCCTTGCGCAGCAAGGGTGACGTCACTGAGGTGTTGATCGACTGGATCCGCGCAGCTCGTCTCCAGCTCAGAGAGAGTTTCGGCTCGGACTTTCCTGTTGTGCGTCTGCACTCTGACAGAGGCGGAGAGTTTTCCTCTGGCCTTCTGGGAGCCTTCTGTCGTGCACAGGGCATCCGCCAGACGTTCACGCTTCCGGCCTCCCCACAGCAAAATGGGATTGCTGAGCGCCGCATTGGCATGGTCATGGACGTCGCTCGTACGTCCATGATTCATGCGGCTGCTCCCCATTTTCTGTGGCCGTTCGCGGTTCAGTACGCGGCGCATCAGATCAACCTTCAGCCCCGAGTCTCCTTGCCGGAGACCTCCCCTACTCTGCGGTGGTCGGGGAAGGTTGGCGATGCGTCTGCGTTTCGTGTCTGGGGATCTCGGGCTTTTGTCCGCGACTTGTCTGCGGACAAGCTGTCCCCCCGTGCTGTCCCCTGCGTCTTCCTTGGCTTCCCCCCTGACGCACCTGGTTGGCAGTTTTACCACCCCACCTTGCGCCGTGTTCTGTCCTCCCAGGACGTCACGTTTGACGAGTCGGTCCTTACTACCGTCTCTTCCCCTACCGCACTGCGCCCCTCCCCCCGCCGCCGCTCTTCCTCGCGCCAGGTCCCCCCCAGGCAGACCCCCTTCCCCCTCAGGGTCCTGCCCCCTCAGGTGTGTCTCAGGTAGACGCAGTCGAGCCTGTCAAGGTAGCTATTGACTCTGGTGCTGCTAGGGGTGCTGAGCCTACGGGAGCGGGGCGTGGGGGTGCTGAGTCTGGGGGTGCTGAGTCTGGGGGTGCTGAGCCTGGGGGTGCGGAGCCTGAGGGTGCTGAGTCTGGGGGTGCTGAGCCTGGGGGTGCGGAGCCTGAGGTTGCTGGGCCTGCTCGTGTGGAGTCTGGCGGTACTGGGTCTGGAGGTCCCTCGGGTGCTTCGTCCCGGCGGGAGCTGCCCTCTCCACAGGAGCTGCGCGAGTGGTTTACTCGGCGCTGGAGCCGTGCTGCTGGAGCTGGAGGTGCTGCTGGAGCTGGAGGTTCTGCTGCTACTGGGGGTGCTCCTTGTCCTGGAGCTGCTGGCGGTGCTGGAGCTGGCGGTGCTGCTGGAGTCGGTGCTGCTGGAGGTGCTGGAGCTGTGGCTGTTGGGTCTTTTGGTGGTCCGGCTGGAGCTGGAGCTGCTGGGGGTGTTGGCGCTGGAGGTGCTGCTGGAGCTGGTGCTTCTGAGGGTGCTGGAGTTGGCGGTGCTGCAGCTGGGGGTGCTACTGGTGCTGGTGCTGCCACTGGGGGTGCTGGTGCTGCCACTGGGGGTGCTGGTGCTGTCCCTGCTGGCTCTGGAGGCGCTGCGCGGCCGCGGCCGTACTTCGTTCCGCTCCTTGAGCAGGTTCTTAGTCTCCCGCCTTCTACTGGTCATGCTCCTTCCTTAGAGTGTCCGCCGCCTGTCCAGTCTAAGTCGCAGTTACAGCCCGCCTCCCCGCTGCCTGCTCCTTCTCCCTACACTGGTCCTACTGGAGGTCTTGCTGAGCGTCGTGAGCCTGCGTCTCGTCCTGCGTCGCCTGTTCGTGCTGCTCGCACTAGTCTTCGTGATCCGCGTCCGCGTCCTCCTGCGGTTCCAGGCACACACCAGATGGCGCTGCGTCCTTCCACTGCTCCACTGCGTGTCCCTTTACCGTCTCCTCTAGAGTCCTCTCTTCCTGCTCTTGCTGACCCGGAGTCTGACTCCCTTCGTGCTGCCAGTCCTACTATCACGCGTCTTCTGGCTACTGCTGTCACTGACCCTTCCTTTGAGTCCACTGCTTTGTCTGCCTTAGTTGCTGAGCTTGTCGACTTTGCTGCTCGCTGTCGTCAAGACTACGCTGCTAGTCTTGTTGCTGAGTCTGAGTCTGTCTGTCCTCCGTCCGTCGGGGGTGAGTGTGCTCTTAGCACGGACGTCCTTGAGGACAGGCAGGAGGAGTTCCAGTGTTTTGCTGCTGCTTTGCCTCATCTCGTGTCCATGCTGATTGCACCTGAGGGAGACCCGGATGCACTAGACATCCCGACTCCTCGATCGTACGCTGAGGCGATCGAGGGTCCCTACTCCTCACAGTGGCAGTCAGCCATGGACGCAGAGATGGCTTCCTGGAAGTCCACAGGCACCTACGTCGACGAGGTTCCCCCACCTGGGGCGAACATCGTCAGTGGCATGTGGATTTTCAGGGTGAAGCGGTCGCCAGGTTCTCCGCCTATCTTCAAGGCACGTTACGTGGCTCGAGGCTTCAGTCAGCGGCAGGGAGTTGACTACTTTCAGACCTTCTCTCCCACCCCGAAGATGACCACTCTTCGGGTGCTACTGCACATAGCCGCTCAGCGCGACTACGAGCTTCACTCTCTTGACTTCAGCACAGCTTTCTTGCAGGGCAGCCTGCACGAGGAGATTTGGCTGCGCCGCCCACCTGGCTTCACTGGGTCGTTTCCTCCTGGTACCCAGTGGAGCCCCCGGCGGCCAGTCTACGGTCTCCGCCAGGCGCCCCGTGAGTGGCACGACACACTGAGGACCACACTTGCGGTTCTTGGGTTTGCTCCTTCTACTGCCGACCCGTCGCTGTTTCTACGCACCGACACCTCTTTGCCGCCGTTCTACATCCTCGTGTACGTCGACGACTTGGTCTTTGCCACTGCTGACACTGCTGGACTCGCCCACGTGAAGTCCGAGCTGCAGAAGAGACACACATGCACAGACCTGGGTGAACTGCGCAGCTACCTTGGCTTGCAGATCACCAGGGACAGAGCACAGCGCACCATTACCTTGACTCAGTCACACATGGTGCAGCAGGTCCTTCATCGCTTCGACTTCACGTACTCCTCGCCTCAGGCCACTCCTCTGTCTACTCGCCACTCGCTCTCAGCTCTGCCTTCGGATGAGTCCGTAGAGCCGAGTGGCGCGTACCCAGAGCTTGTTGGCTGCCTCATGTACCTGATGACCTGCACTGGACCTGACCTTGCATACCCTCTTAGCATCTTGGCACGCTATGTTGCTCCTGGGAGACACCGACCAGAGCACATGGCTGCAGCGAAGAGGGTGTTGCGCTACTTGTGCAGTATGTCGGGCATGGGGCTAGTGCTTGGAGGGCGACGTTCAGTGGTCCTCACAGGTCACGCAGACGCTTCTTGGGCTGACGACCAGGCTACGCAGCGGTCGTCACGGGGTTACATCTTCAGCCTTGGTTCCGGCTCTGTTTCGTGGCGGTCTACCCGCTCGTCTTTTGTTCTCGGCTCTAGCTGTGAGGCTGAGATCTACGCGGGGGCCATGGCTGCACAGGAGCTACGCTGGCTCACCTACCTGCTGACTGACCTAGGAGAGCCGCCTCGTTCTCCTCCAGTTCTGTACGTAGACAACAAGGCCATGCTGGCCTTGTGTCGGGAGCACAGACTGGAGCACAGAACGAAGCACATTGCTCTTCGCTACTTCCTTGCTCGTGAGCTGCAGCAGCGTGGTCAGCTGCGCCTTGCTTACGTGGCCTCTCAGGCCAACACTGCTGATATCTTTACCAAGGCACTTCCACCTTGTGATCATCAGCGCTGCTGTACGATGCTAGGTCTTGTGCCTACTTGGCCTCACTTCCTCACTTCTTGACCTTGCTTGTACTGTTATCTTTCTATACCTGCACTTGCTTGTTTACCTTTATATATGATCTTGCATGTGAACTGGCCTTGTGGCCTTGAACTTGTGCTCGGATTGTGTGGTGACGTTGTGATCCACCCTGAGCTTGCTTTGCTTTGCTTGACTGGTCTTGTGACCCCTTGTTCTCCCCCACTTTGCCTATGGGGGTGTGTCAGACTTATATGACTTAGCCTATGTAGGCTATAGTGGGGTAGCACATATGGGGTACAACACATTTCTAGGGCTTGTACTTGTACCCAACCTTTCCTTTAGTCAATCATTCCTCGTAATCTTCACAAATTCGCGCTGGGCCAAAAACAAATTGAATTGCGATTTTTGCGGCGCAAAAAGACATCGACTCGTTGACTGTTTTCACATGAAATTTGCACGTGCGGCCTTCAGAGCTCGACGTAAAGACAAAAAGTAAAAAAAACGGATCTCGCCAGTGATTGCGGATCGTGCTGACGAGGAAAAGAAGATCCGAAAGCGTGAGCGCAATCTTTACCAAATCGAAATCGGAAAACAGCATTGGGCGCGAGATTTGGAGAATCAAGGGCGAAACCCCAAGCCCCTTGACCGAAATTTGTTAGAGGAATTCGCCGAGGAAAAGAAAACCTCCGCGAAAATAGACTCGACCAAGTCGGGAACTCTCCAATTCAACCCCGGAAAAAAACAGAATTCGATAAAGTTGTCTTTCAAAGATGTTTTAATGAAGACTGATGATTTTTGCAGGGCCGGAGCCATGAAAAAAAATCCGGGAAGAACTCCAGAGGAAGCAGATAATTCAAGAAGTGGTACCGGTGCCTACGGAGCCGAGGAAAAAAAATAAGGAGTCTGGAAAGGAGCAGGCCTTTTCACGGAGTCAATGTCCTCTCCCGGAACCAGCCCAAGATGACTCTCCACTCCCCAGGGAAGAAGTCTATGTAGCTGAAACAGCTGTGGAGGCAGCTGGGATTCGATTTGAAGCTGCAAAAACTCCAAAAACCCCTGCAGGATGCATCCAGTGAATCGCAGGCGTCGACCGGATCCACCCCCTCAGGATCAACCTGTACGGTTACTACATCTACTCCTGGCGTTGGAGAGGGGCCTTTCTCCACGCAGCCCAGGCTAGCTGTTAGTGGAACCACGGTGTGCAGTGAATATTGGGATGTACCCTATGATCCTATTAATAAGAGTATTTTTGGGTACTCTGGGCAACACTCACCATTCCTGCTCGAGGTGATCTGCAACGGACAGCGCCTCCAAGCACTTGTGGACAGCGGGGCAACGCACAGCGTCTATGACAAAAAGGTAATTGATCGACTCGGAGGTGAAATCAAGTCCTCAAGCTTTTCTGCAACGATAGTGGATGGCAGTAAGCTACCAATCTACAGGGAAACACGGTTACTACTACAGATTGGACCCCTGTGATGGAAGCCTGCTCTCCCTGTCACAAATATTAAAGGACTCTACGTAATCTTCGAGAGAGACTTTCTTAAAAAAATCAACCATGAGATCAACTGGGTTGACCGGACGGCCAACATCAACAACAACGAGAGGAAAATTAGCCTTCCGAAATGGGACGACACGGGAAATATTCCAGTCCAGACACTCGCACGCTTTGAAAAGGACGTAAAACGGACCACGGCGGGATTTATGGCGATAGTCAACGAAGCAGATAGTGGAGAGAAGCAAATCCAAGAACTTCCTCCAGCAGTCAAGAAAATTCTTGAAGAGTTCCAAGACGTTCTCCCCAATGATTTACCTTATCAACTACAGCCACACCAAACATATCAACACGAGATCGTAGAAGAGCCAGGATCCAAGCCGACGTTCCGAGCACCATACCGGCTGAGCCCAACAGAGCTTGCCGATATGAAAAAACAAATAGAGTATCTCCTTGAGAAATGGCTGATTTGACCTTCGACTTCGCCGTACGGAGCTCCAGTTCTCTTCACTCCGAAGCCGGACGGAAGTCTACGAATGTGCATCGACTACCGAGCCTTGAACAAGCAGACTATAAAAACTAAATACCCGATACCACGGATCGACGACTTACTCGATCAACTCCACGGTGCTACGGTATTCTCCAAGCTCGACCTCAGATCGGGATACTGGAAAATTTGAATGGCGGACAACTCTATTCATGAAGCCGCCTTTCGAATTCGGTATGGGTCGTACGAGTATCTCGTGATGCCGTTCGGACTCACCAACGCACCGGCCACGTTTCAGGCGGAAATGAACCACATCCTTCGGCCCCTTCTGGACGAGTGCTTGGTGGTATACTTGGATGACATCTTGATCTACTCAAAAGACATGAAGCAGCACATTGAGCATCTGCGATGCGTCTTCGAAATTCTTCGACAAGAACGATTCAGCGTGAAACTATCCAAGAGCGAGTTTGCATTAGAAAAAAGTCCAGTTCCTTGGACATATGGTGAGTGCTCAAGGACTTCACGTGGATCCAAAGAAGATCGGAGCACTGCGAGTGTGGAAGACCCCTGAGAATGTGAAGGAGTTACAGCGGTTCCTTGGATTCGCCAACTACTACAACCAGTTCGTACCGAACTACGCCAAGATTGCCGCACCATTAACGAACCTGTTGAAGAAGAATACACCATATCCGTGGGAGGCAAAGCACGAGGAAGCCATGGGACAGCTAAAAACCGCACTCACGTCCGCACCTGTCCTTATTTTGCCAGACCCCGAACTTGACTATGTCATCGAGGCCGATGCTAGCGATCAAGCAGTGGGCGCAGTACTCATGCAAGATCAAGGGAAAGGGCTGCAACCCATTGCATACCTCAGTAAAAAACTTCACGGGGCAGAACTCAATTGTCCCATCCATGACAAAGAGGCCCTCGCCATCGTCAACGCATTTAAGGCATGGAGGTGTTATCTCGAAGGAAGAAAGACCACCGTCTACACCGACTACTGCAGCCTCAAGTATCTAAAAACCCAACCAACACTCTCCAGGCAGCAAGTCCAGTGGATTGACTTTCTCGAAACCCACTTCATTACGACATCGTGTATATGTCGGGGCACAAGAACAAGGCAGACGCACTCAGTCGCCCTGCACATGTTGCCGCCCTACAAGTCGATGGCATGAACCCACTCTTGAAGGGACTCTTTACGCATGGATACACCATCAACCCCGAAGTCTTGGTAGCAGAAAAGCGCCATCTTCTGCATTGGGATCAAGACATCGCATACCGCAAGGGATCCACAAAAATATGGGTACCTAATTACCCTCCTTTACGCCAGTTACTACTCGAAGAATATCATGATGTTCTCTACGTGGGCCACTTCGGTAGTAACAAGACGCTTGCCGGTATTTCGAAGCATTATTATTGGCCCCACATGGCGGATGACGTACAAAAATTCGTCACCTCGTGCGACACATGCTAACGGATCAAGAGCAGCAAGCAGAAGAAAGCCGGGTTACTACAGCCTCTTCCAGTCCCTGAACAGCTTTGGCAAGTGGTCAGCTTGGACTTCATCACCAGGTTACCATCTATCAAAGCTGGTTATGACGTCATCCTGGTTGTCATCGACAAATTTTCCGAAATGGGACACTTCATCTCGACACACAAAACAGCTCGTACCGAGGAGACAGTGCAATTGTTCTTCCGCTATGTCATCTCGCAACATGGCATTCCAACCACGCTGATCTCCAACAGAGACCCGAAAATCACGAATAAATTCTGGAAGGAGCTCATGTCGCTCATGGGGACCAAACTGGCCATGTCATCAGCCTATCATCCCAAAACAAATGGTCAGACAGAGCGCCTCAACCAGATTGTCGAACAGCTTCTGCGAGCAACGTGTAAGGACGATGTCTCTAAATGGGATGCGCACCTACCGGTTCTCGACTTTGCGTATAACAACGCCACACACACCGCAACAGGGCAAACTCCTTTCTTCCTCTGTTACGGTCATAACCCACTCACGCCTCAGAAACCGACAGTACCCGCCACAGTGCAACCCGCACATGACTTCATTACCACTATGCACCAGTTGTGGGAGCGCACGCATAAACGACTTTTGACAATCCAGCAGCAACAAAAGAAGCTCGCTGATTGGAGTCGCAACGATCATTCAATCAAGATTGGTGATCCAGTGCTTCTGGATACACGCAATATCGACATCAGCCATCTTCCGTCTAAGCTCCGACCTCGCTTCTGCGGACCTTTTCTCGTCGAGGCGCAGGTCACTCCAGTAACCTTTCGCTTGCGTTTACCAGCTACCTCGAGAATTCACAATGCCTTCCATGTTCAACTTCTCAAGTCATACCGGAAGCATCAGCACATACACTAGCAATAGGCAAGCATCCTAAGCTACAAACATGCGAGCAAACAAATCCAGCAGCACAACAGTCAACATCAACACACATCAAAGAAGCAGATCTCAATTCATCAACTAACTCTACCGCAGACATGCCCCACAAAGCAAAACCAAGAGAGCGAGCAAGTGGGGCCCATTCTCCTGGCAGCACATACACTAACAAATGTGCACCTACCAACGGCGTCAGTTGTAGTGAGCGTATGATTGTCCGTCCACGCGTCATAGTCGACTTCTGGGTTCCATGGGTAAGTGAAATTAGCGATAAACCTCTTTCCTGCCACCACTACCTTCCTCCTCAACTCGTCTTTCCTCGAGGGTAACTGCTGACCTTGTGTACTCAATTCACCATCTAAATTAGTAGACAGACCACTACTGTTATTACCTTTTGAATTCTCGGGCAATTGAACAAGCAGTGGTTCAACATCTCCAACTCGCCGCATTGTACACAGCTAGCCCTCGGCCCAATAAACCGCAACCGCTCCTCTACTTGCAGATTGATACTGTGCGCTCATAGAATGATTTCTTTGGCTCTAAACGGCATTGCCAGCAAGTCCCTTGTCGTCATCACCCTCCTCCAATCAATTTTCCTCCCCCATGCCTCTTCCTAACGTAGTCGCTGCTTCGTTTGTGAGAGCTAGGGTTTTATTGCCCTCCTTAGCTCCTTCAGATTGGGTGGCTCTCCTTCCCTGCAGATTTACGACTGAAGTAGCCACGCCCTTGGCGAGCCCAGATGCCCCCCTAACCTTGCAATCGATCTCTAGCATCGGCTGTCAGAACCATATTGTAGGCTGTAGTGGGGTTGACAATATGGGGTACAACTCTTTTAGGTTTTCATATTTGTACCCACCTGCTTCCTAGTTGATTTCATTCCTCGTACAGTTTTCACATCGGCGTGATCCTCCACTTGGTCACCTCCATCACGCTAGCGTACTGCACCGCTTTCATGCTCCTGTTCTTTTCAATCGTTACTCTTTTCCCAAAAATCTTATCCCCCGCCACATAATCCAGCTTGTAGTATAGTTTTACGCCAGGCTGGTGAGAGTAACTGCGGACAATTCTTGTAACCGCAAAATGTTGTTCAGGATCCGTCACTTTGAGAGCTTACAACGAAATCATTTCTCAACTAAACGCAAATCCGCTTGGTAGGAAGTTGCGCTTTAGGCTTAGCTACCATCTCCAAATTGAATCAGTTGTTAAGATGGTCCATAGTGTGAGAACATTTTAGAAACGTCCAGCAGCCGCATAACTAGAATGTTGGAGTTGGGGACTCCAAGAGAACCATGAGAGGGAAGGGGTTCTCCAAGAGCTAGGGAAGGATGGAAGGAACCTTCCTAGCAGCAAGGATGCAACCCTCATCATGAGGTCCTTGAGGTGTCACATGCAAAATCCAATCTAGTTGAATTTTGCCAAGGTGTTGCAACATTTGCAACCCATGCTAGAAACGTCTAGCCACCCCAATCCCAAAAGTCAAAGTTGCCTTCCCTAACCACCCAACCAAAGATCCCTTTATAGTCATGTCCCAAGAAATCACCCAAATTAGATATAACCGCAAAAGGTAATAAGAAATCCAAGTCTTGGAAATCTTGTAACTTGGGCAAATCTTGTAACTTGGGCGATCTTGGCATCGTTGGAAAGCTCTGAATTTCTCCTGCATGATCAAGCAGTTAAACTTGGAGAAAAACACAGAGACCATAATATACAATAGCCATGCACAATGACATATGCTCATGCACACAATGCACGCATGAATAGCACGAGCACTCGGCAGGACGTTAGGATGACATGCACTCAGAATAACGTGCATCCAACAAACTCCCCCTCAGACTAACGGACTGCATGCACACACACTCACATACATGCAAACTCGCATGCACACAATCACACATGCACTCATGATACTGCTGCCCACACTAGTGCAATGCCATGCCACACATCTTTGAACACTTCCAATGTGCACTCTCGGGAAGTCTCTTGGTGAGAAAATCTGCTGCCTGCTTAGTAGCCTTCACATGGTGAAGCTCAACAATCCCCTCCTTCACCATCTGCCTCACCCAGTGCCACTTAATCTTCATGTGCTTGTTCAGCCCATTCAGGATAGGATTACTGGCCATGCCAATAGCAGCCTCGCTGTCAGAGAAAAGTGGTGTAGGTCCCTGCTGTTCAGCTCCCATGTCCTCCAGCAGCTTCCTCAGGAGCACGATCTCCTTGATGGCATGGTACATCGCCATGCACTCTGCCTCTCCGAAAGACTAAGCAATCTCACTCTACTTCTTGGACCTCCAGCTCACTGGTCCACCTCCGACCATGCACACAAAGCCGCCAACTGATGACTGATCCTCCTCCTCTGAGGCCCACGTAGCGTCGGTGAAGCACGACAGCTTCAAGGTTCCAGGCGTGACTCCATCTGTTCCAATCTGTTTCAGCTGGCCGCCAGCTGAAAACTGAACACCAGCAGATGCCGTTGATCCGAGGTAGCGCACCAAGCGCTTAGCCACCTCCAACTGCTCCTCAGTGGGCCGCTGCACAACTTTGGCCAGCTGCCCCACTCCGAATGAAGCATCAGGTCGCGTATGCACAGCTGCATACATCACACTCCCAATGAGTGACTGGTACTCATTTTGCTGCTCATCCTCGAGTACATCATCCTCCTCAGCTGCCTTCTTCAGTTTGAAGCCCGCAGGGAACGGTGTCATCATAGTGCGACCCCCAGCCACACCATACTGCTCCATGACACCAGAGATGTAGTGTGACTGATGCACCTTCAGCCACCTCCTCTCAACATCCCTCTCAATCTGCAGCCCCAAGTAGTAGTGGACATCCCTCTCTTTCTGCTGAAACCCCTTCGCGACCAAACCGCTCTTGAACCGCTCCAACGCACCATCAGCACCACTCTTCACCTTGAAGATCCACTTGCTGCTGATCAGCCGTCGCCCCTCGGGTAACTCAACAAGCTCCCAAGTCCCATTCTCAATGAGACTGTTGAACTCCACATCCATGGCAGCCTTCCACTCCTCCTTATGGGGTCCACTCAATGCCTCCTTCACTGTGGCTGGCTCTCCAGGCAAGGGTGTGAAGAAACAGAACGCCATCTCCTCATCCTCTCCCTCATATGCCTGAACCGCCATGGCACCTTGCTTGGGTCCTCCCAAACGGCTATACTTCAGCCTTGAGGGTGCTGCTGCCACTCTCTTCTCGCGGGTTGCAGTCTGCTGCCCATGTGGTGAAGCTCCTCTCTGCACACTCCTCTTGGTGACCTTGGTGTTTGCAGCAGGCCCGGGCTGAGTTGGTGAGTCCACACGTGCCAACTCATCCTCCAACCCCTCCTCCGCAGCAGGACCAGCACCTTGCTGCTCACCACCGCCACTGTGGTCACTGGTCAGCTCTGACCCAGGGAGATCCTCAAGGTGCAGCTGAACCTCCTCCACTGCAGACCGCTCAATCTCCTGCAGACGCAAGCCAATCTGCACTTGCTGCTGCTGCTGCCAGTCCTTGTACATGACGTCCTCCACAAGCTTGACGTCACGACTGACCAGTGTCCTCTTGCTCTTGGGGTCCCACATCAGCCACCCCTTCGAGTCAGGAGCCATCCCCAGATGAACAGCCCACACAGCAGCAACTTCCAGCTTGTGCCTCTGCTCCTTAGGCACCATCACAAGCCCCATGCAGCCCCACACCCGCAGCATGTCAATAGATGGCTTCTTCCCAAGCCAATGCTCGTACGGCACCCAATGCTTGTCGCCAACATGTGTCAAGACCCTGTTCTTGACCGTGATGACATGGCGAACGGCATCAGGCCAGAACTTGTAGGGCATCCCCGCAGCCCCCAACAGAGTCTTAGCCGCCTCGCCAATGGTCCGGTTGGCGCGCTCAGCAATGCCGTTCTGCTGCGGTGTTCCAGGGCAGGTCAGCTGGTGCTGTATGCCATTCCTCTTGAGAAACTTGGTGAATTCCGCTCCAAGGAACTCTCCACCACGGTCGCTCCTCAGCACCTTTACCAGCCGCATCGCTTGCCGCTCCACCATCGGCAACCAATCCTCCTTGATCGCCGCTGCAGCATCGCTCTTCTTGGACAAGGGACGAGCCCATATGAATCTGCTCCATTCATCCACCATGGTGAGGAAGTACAGCACTCCCCCAGTCCCCTCCATCCTCATAGGACCCACCAGGTCCATGTGCACCACCTCCAGTGGCGCCTTCGCTGATCCCTCCGCACGTGGAAACGGGAACCGCGCAAACTTGTTTTGCATGCACGCCTCGCAGCTGCCATAGTGAGCGCCATCTCCTTGCAGTTGCAGGTCGTGCACGCACTTCTCCTTGTGCATCACCTCCAATGTAGAAACAGCCTTGTGTGCGAGCCGCTGATGCCAAGTCTCCCAATCCGCTTGGCCCGAGGTAGCCGACATCTTCACCGCCGCGCTTCCTCCAATCAGCTCCTCTCCTTGCACACCTTGCTGCTCCTCCTCGGTGACACTCTCCTCCATAGATGCCGCCGCTGCCGCCGCTGCCACCAAGGGAGGACCGGGATCTGCCACATCCGCTTGTGGACATCCCCTTTCCACTGCAGGTCCCAAATCAGCCGCTCATCGTTGTAGGCACGATAGCGCTTTGAGCCAATCGTCTCGGTGTTCACACCCGCATCTCCCAACCGGCCGGTAGAAATCAGGTTCGTGCACAAGTCCGGCACTCACAGCACGTTCTTCAGCCCCACGAGCTCTCCATCGGCTCCCATGAACTTGGCGCATCCCATGCCCATGACCTTGGCCTTGGCGCCCGTCGCGGATGTGACTGTAGAGATAGGTGCGGGCTGAATCTCATCGAGTAGGTCCGCACGAGGAGTCATGTGCCAAGAGCTGCCCGAGTCAATCACCCAATGGATAAGGGGATGAAGAAGAACCTTGGCAGCCATAGCGAGGTCGGTTGCGCCTTCGTTCACGAAGAAGAAGAACCTGGCCTTCCGCTCCTCAGATTTGCCGCCTTTCTCCTCATCCTTCTCCTCTCCAATAGCTCCCATCACTCCCCCACTCCTCGTGCCCCCACGCTGGTTGCTTGATGAAGGCGGGGTCCAATCCTTGGGTCGTTGGTAGCACTTCCACCAACGGTGTCCGCGCTTCTTGCAGTAGAAGCACACCTCCCCTTGACCCCCGCCGCCATCCTCCTTAGGGTTGTCCTTATTCTTGCCCTTCCACTTCTTCTTGAAGCCACTCTTTCCACCTCCAACTCCATAGCCAGCCCCCTCCTCCGAGCGCTCCACACTCCGCCACAGCAAGTCCTCCTCTAGGATGCGCGCACAAATGTCATCCACGCTCCATTGGGGTTGTTGGGAGTTGAGGTTGATGGCAAGGGCAGACCACGACTCCGGCAGCCGTATCACGATCTCCATGCATTGCACGAGCTCCGGGTACACCACACCGCCGCCTTGGAGCTTCGTGAAGATGTCCCGCATCTCATCCAACACCGGTTGCATCGGCTCTCCATCAACGAACTTGATGTCGCGCAGCCGCCGCGCGAGTAGCACGATGCCGGTAGCATGTGTCGGTGAGTGCACATCCAGAAACTTCCTCCAAGCCTTGGGGCCACACTCTGGATCACTCAAGAGGTCCTTGATGTGGTCAAGTTGTCGCCCGCCAACCGCTTGCACCATGAGCATGTACGCGTCGAACGACCGCTTCATCCATGCTCCCTTCAGCTCCGCGGCTTCCGGCATCTTCTCCTTCCCCTCCACCAGATCCAAGAGCTTGTATTGGGTGTACATCAGCCTCATGCGGAAGCTCCAGTGCTCGTAGTCTTCCCCCATGAATTTCTCAATAGAGAAAGCCTTCACAGGATCCACGGTTGTAGGAGATGGTGTAGAAGTTGAGGGTAGCATAGGGTTGGCTGGTTGGTGAGTCCCCACTCCTCCACCAGCATCTCCCCCTTGCTCTCCAGCCCCTCTACTTCTATCCATCTCGCCACTAGCACCTCCGGAGTTCGTACCAACCATATTGAGGCCTTATGAACGGTGGAAACTTGAGAAATCGTTTGGAGAGAATTCTTCCAGAAATTTCGATTCTACGAAAATCGCCGTCGCTGAAAGGATACTTCGAATTAGAACGCGGTTTGACCATCAATCGAAAGTTCGCAAGCAGAGATACTAGAAAATGATCTCACTCGTCAAGATTGGTTGAGAATTGACTGCGATTCGTCGTCTCAAAGTTGACTACCCGCTCTGATACCACTTGTTGTTCAGGATCCGTCACTTTGAGAGCTTACGATGAACTCATTTCTCAACTAACGCAGATCCGCTTGGTAGGACGTTGCGCTTTAGGCTTAGCTACCATCTCCAACTTGACTCAGTCGTTAAGATGGTCCATAGAGTGAGAACATTTTAGAAACGTTCAGCAGCCGCATAACTAGAATGGTGGAGGAAGTACAAACATTAGAGCATAGAATGTTGGAGTTGGGGACTCCAAGAGAACCATGAGAGGGAAGGGGCTCTCCAAGAGCTAGGGAAGGATGGAAGGAACCTTCCTAGCAGCAAGGATGCAACCCTCATCATGAGGTCCTTGAGGTGTCACATGCAAAATCCAATCTAGTTGCAACTTCTAGCCACCCCAATCCAAAAGTCAAGGTTGCCTTCCCTAACCACCCAACCAAAGATCCCTTTATAGTCATGTCCAAAGTAATCACCCAAACTAGATATAACCCCAAAAGGTAATAAGAAATCCAAGTCTTGGAAATCTTGTAACTTGGGCAAATCTTGTAACTTGGGAGATCTTGGTCGGAATAAGGCGATCTTGGTATCGTTGGAAAGCTGTGAATTTCTCCTGCATGATCAAGCATTTAAACTTGGAGAAAAACACAGAGACGATAATATCTAATAGCCATGCACAATGACATATGCTCGTGCACACAATGCACGCATGAATAGCACGAGCTCTCGGCAGGAAGTTAGGATGACATGCACTCAGAATGACGTGCATCCAACACAAAAACCTCGTTTGCCATGAGTTTTTGAAGGACCAATTTCTTCCACAATTTCTTCCACTCTTTCGACGTCGCTGCGATTTCCTTCAGCGCCCATTTTTTGCGCCTCCTCTCCACCCAGATCCCTGTCCAGCATCTCTTCATCTTTCAGCGCTCCACCCCCATCTGACTCTTTGCTGATCAAATTCCCCATCATGACATTCTTCAAACAGCCAGAGACTTTCTGCCCTCAGAAAGACGCTTTTCCCCCAAAGAAAATCGCCCTGTTAAACAGTAGCTACTCACCCTCCGTTTCGCATCTGTTCTTCGGATCCTCCACCACTTTCATCGGTATATCCCATTACGCCTTTGCTGTTGCCTTCCACCTAACTCCCCCCTTGAGCTAGTGTTTTAGGATTGCTGGGTGTACATAAATTGTCGTGATACCTAGTGGGAAACCTGCCGCCTTCTCCCACATCGAGTTCTTAATCATGTCCTTTTCCGCCACCGCTCTTCCTAAATTGTGCATTGCCATGCTGCTGAGTTGATCCTTTGGGCTGACCACTCCCAACCCCCCTTTCTTCCTCTCTCTACAGGAGAGCTTTAAGCTCCACAGTATGAAGTGTTTGTCCATGTCCGCCTTCCCCGCTAATATGAAGCTGCGGCATATCTTTTTCACCCTCAACCATAGCTTCTATGGCGTCGCGTAAATCTGCGCTCGGAAAAGGAGGATCAGCATCGTGTAGAAATTGAGGATTGTCACTCTCGCCGTCATTGTAAGGTGTGTAGCCTCCCATATGCTCAGCTCCCCACACATCCTTTCGAATGCTTTGTCCCAAGATGGCTTCGATGACCCGGTCGGTGTGACCCACACTCCCTGAAGTCGCTCCGGTACGTCTTTCAGCGCCCAGCTGAAAGGTGGGTCGGTGGTCTGCTGCCTCCTCCTGTTCTTCCCTTGCGGGATTAACATCGTCTTTCTTTGGTTTATTTATAGACCCAAGGTCTGTCCGAAGTCATCCAGGAAGGCTTTAACCTCCACCACTTGCTCCTTGACTTTCAGCACCAATATCGTATCGTCCGCGTATCCGATGTAGGATAAATGCCCACTCTTCCTCTCCCGTATTCCGAGTTTCTGTTACAAGAAAATCACTTAGTTCCTACTACTGATAGTGCCACGACAGCTGAAAAGCTCTTCTCGGGGTCACCTCCGAGGGTCCTTGGGTGCCTGACCGAAATCAGCCCCTATCCAAGGGTCCGACTTTGTTGAAAGACAATTCCAATGATGTAGAACTGCAGCAGCGGAAGCCCTATGTCGCGGCGTAGTCAGAGAATCCTTGATAGCAGCGTGGGAGAGTGTTTGATAGGCAGAGTATATTTCATAAACCAGAGCATACATTTTGTATATTCTCTAGGCTATTGCTAGTGCTAACTATCTAACACCTCTAGACAATTCCTATTGTTAACGCAGCGCGAGCATTTTGCGTTTCGCTAAAACTTACTTTGTGACTTGGCGGGTTGGCGATTCGCCAGCGAGGCATTTCAAAAATGCTCGCGCCAAGACTTATTTTGACGACCACGATTCAGGAGGGAAACTTCGCGCCATATTAGTAATGGCTCGGACTGGTCCGTTCAAACGGCGTTAAAAAAGGTCAAGCTCAAAATTCCACGAGCGAGCTGAGTTGGCAGAAAAACGTCTTGCTCAAAACGCACAAGCAGGTGTGCTCGCGCTTTGTGTTCTGTGCAGTTGCCGTGTCAGCAGTTCAGTGCACGCGAGCAAGCTGCTCGAGCGGTACCCAATCATCTCGCTCGAACAGTCGCATTCTGAGCAGCATTGTTCCGAACAGTAGTGTTCCAAACTGTAGCGTTCAGAACAGCAGAGCTCCGAACAGTATCGTTCCGAACAATCATGAACTCGCGTGAGCAGATTTTGCCGTTGTCATTGGCCGAATCGGAATTTTGAACTCCGAACTGTCGTTTTTTAGCAGAATCGTCTGCTCCCATTGGTCGAAGTAAAACTGAGCGTTTTGAACCCTTGGCTGTAGGAGACTCGCTTCATCACTTCAGCTGCCGCTTGAAATAGTGTTCTTCACTCTCCCACGAAAACCGGCTGATTGAAATACAGAAATTTGATTCTGTATTAACAGTTTCCTCCGCTCTGCTTCTTGACTGAGTGGTTCGACCACGCAGAGGAAGAGGCACGAGGCAAGCAGACATCCCTGGCGGACTCCCTTGTCCGTCTCCATGCGATCTCCCATCCATCCGTTGATCAAGAGCTTCGTCCCTGCTCCTCCATGAAGCCCTTTTGTCCATAACACAAAACCTGTTGGGAAGCCCTTTCTCTCCAATGTGTTCTCAGGATCGTAAGCACCTTAGTCGGCAATAGTCTACTTGCTATCGCCTATCGTGTTCTCCACGATCTCCCGAATCCAATGATATGCGCAGCTCTGCTTGAAGTTGTCAATACACACTTCAGCAATTTTCAGAATCTGATTGGTATCAATGTTGTATTTCCAGAATGAGTACAAACAGGTTTATAGTCAAGCAAGACACAAAATGCGATTCGTAACTTCACTTGTTTCCCAAGTAACCGCGTGCGCCTCGTTTCACCCCTAGTCGCACACGCAACCGAACCGAATTCGGTGAACACTCCGCAAGTCCGAATCCCGAACTTTCTCGAACGCGCCTTGGTCTCGAAGCACATTTTTCCCCTCGTCAATCTCATTCTCGATGCTTCTCCTTCTCTCTCCCTCCTTCTAGCACATTTCTTCTCGATTTCTCTCCCGCTTCTCACGCCGTAGCCTCTATTCCCCACCGTAGGCCGATTTCCACCGTTTCACACACGCGCTTCCATTTCGCCGTCATTCCGCCGTCGTAGATGCTTTCGCCTTAGGTTCCATGGTTGGGCGAACCAACCCTAACAATCTCCCCTGTGGTTCGTCAACCACGAACACCACTCGCACTGCTCCCCTGCTCCTTGTAGCCTTCACAGGGTCTAAGTCGGCTTCACGCTCCCCTGCAGCTCCTGCACCTTGAACCTCTGCTTATGTGTCTTGTAGTTGAGCGCCTTGACATCCAAACCTTGAGAGATTTTCTTATGCCTCTCGCTTCTCCTCGGCATCTTTACACCCAACACCTCTTGGGTCTCGTACCCTTCAACGCGTTCATCCTCCTTAAGCACTTGCCCCTTTGCAGTTGCATTCGCCTTTGATCCTTTCACCATGATGTCCCCTTTCACAGCTTCAACTCCCACATACTTCGCATTTACTGCTTCATCTTCAACCACGATCACTGCTGCAAAAGTGTTGACATCGTCTCCATCTCCACCGTTTACTGCTGCTGCATCCGTGATCACTATCTCCTCTTCCTGCTTCACTGCTGCCTCCACACTCGCAGCCATATCATCCGAGTCCTCACTCTCATCAACCTTAGTCTATAACTCCTCCAGTTCTCCCATCTCACCATACTCAGGATCCTCATAGATCTCATCCATATCATTCGTCGCGACCAAGTTCATCTCATAGAACCCGTCACTGAAGTAACCATCAGCATACTTCTCCCACTCAGGACCAAACACAGTCACCTCACCACTGTCATAGAATATCTTGCACCCCAAGTCATCAAGCTGTGACTGACTGACCAAGTTCACCTTCAAATCCGCAACCAGCAACACACTCTCCAGTTTCACTACTCCATACGGACTCCGCAGCACCACGTCACCCTCTCCTGTCACTGGTAACTTTCCACTGTTACCTTGCAGTATATAATCCTCACTCGACTCCCTCACATTCTCCATCCAATCTGACCTGAATGACATGTGACGTGTGCATCCGCTGTCCATGAACCATGTCGTCTTCTCACGTCCGTCCGTCTGCCGAACCTCCATTGGTAAACGCACCACGTTCGCAAGATGTGCTCCCCCCAAAATCGGATCCTCTTCTTCCTTCTCCGCTTCCGCCACGTTAGCCTTGGCCTCCACGTTCTGCTGCTGCTCCTACTTCAACGGTCCTTTGTAGTTACGGCCGTTGGGATTCAAGTAGCAATCAATTGCACGATGCCCAATTTTCTTGCAGTGATGGCACGCACCATTGAACCTTCCGTGTTGCTGTCCACCACTCCATCCCGCACCGTTCCCTTTGTAGTTTCTACTCCTCGGGTTCTCCACACACTCAAACGCATGATGCCCGAGTTGTCCACACTGGTAGCACGCTCCTGAGCTCCTTCCAGCAGCTGCCGCATTCACCAATGCAGGCTTCTCCTCCACAAAGCCCCTTGTAAACTTCTCCCGTCGCTTCTGATGCTCTCTTGCTCGCTCCAACGCCTGAAGCATGGCAATAAGCTTCGTCATATTCTCCGGTGGGTGGCAGATCAACGCCGGCCGCTCACCCGCCCAATCTTCAGGTAGCCCGTTGACGATGTGCCCTATCATCGCCCGCTTGGTTTCCGGCTCGCCCATCGCAGTTAAGTCGTCGTTGTAGCTCCTCGCCATGTTGACATAGTCAATAATCTTCTGGTTCGGCTCCATGGTCATTAACAGCAGCTTCTTCCTTGCGTCGGCGATGCTTGCGTCCATCTGCCCGAGGTATGTAGACTCCGTGTAAGCCCATGCCGCCTGTGCAGAGTTCTCGCGCTCTGCAAATTCGTCCAAACCCACTGCAATCCCGTCAGCAATGGAATGACATAACTGAAAAAACGCATGCTTACTCCTCTTCTTGTATTCCGCCTTTTCTTCATCCGATCTCGCCTTACGCGCGGCTGCGTCACCTTCTCCATCCGGTCGGTAGTACTCCCAAAAACCGACTTCCTTCGCCCTCATTATGAACTTCAATCTCCACGTGCTGTAGTGTTGGCCGTGGAATCGTTGGGCTTCACTGAGCCCCATGGTGGGCTTTGTCACCACCCCTCCTTGCGCTAGCATTTCCAGAAGTGCCTTCACTTGGGGATCTCCAATACTCACAGAGGAGCCCGAACTAGCTTCCGATTGTCCGCCGACCATCTCGAAAGCTTCGCTCTGCACTTAAGAATGCTTAAACGCCACTTGCACCAGCTCTGATACCAGTTCTCAGGATCGTAAGCACCTTAGTCGGCAATAGTCTACTTGCTATCGCCTATCGTGTTCTCCACGATCTCCCGAATCCAATGATATGCGCAGCTCTGCTTGAAGTTGTCAATACACACTTCAGCAATTTTCAGAATCTGATTGGTATCAATGTTGTATTTCCAGAATGAGTACAAACAGGTTTATAGTCAAGCAAGACACAAAATGCGATTCGTAACTTCACTTGTTTCCCAAGTAACCGCGTGCGCCTCGTTTCACCCCTAGTCGCACACGCAACCGAACCGAATTCGGTGAACACTCCGCAAGTCCGAATCCCGAACTTTCTCGAACGCGCCTTGGTCTCGAAGCACATTTTTCCCCTCGTCAATCTCATTCTCGATGCTTCTCCTTCTCTCTCCCTCCTTCTAGCACATTTCTTCTCGATTTCTCTCCCGCTTCTCACGCCGTAGCCTCTATTCCCCACCGTAGGCCGATTTCCACCGTTTCACACACGCGCTTCCATTTCGCTGTCATTCCGCCGTCGTAGATGCTTTCGCCTTAGGTTCCGTGGTTGGGCGAACCAACCCTAACATGTGTCAAAGAGGAAATCGTGTGAGACGGGGTCATATGCGTTCTGAAAGTCGACCAGAAGCAGCAGCCAGTTCCCATCTTCCGCCACAGCTGCGTCGATTACATCTGCCACGGTTGATGGCGCATTCGCAAGCCTTCTTTCAGGTAGGAACCCGTACTGGCATTACGAGATGAGACGCGGCAACAACTTCATCTGGTTGACCAAATCCTTCGCCACCAACTTGTAGATCGCACTTAAAAATGCAATTGGTTTGTGATTCCCTAACTCCTCGTTTCCACTTTTTTTATGCATCAAGATGGTCACTGCGGACATGAAAAGCTCCGGCAGAGCAGCACTCATTTCGAAATTGTTGATCAGCTTCCTCAGCTCCCCCTCCGAGCAGCTCCCACTTTTGTTCAAAGAACTCCTTTGGCAGCCCATCTTGGCCTGGTGACTTCCATGATGGTAAGCCCCTTAGCGCCTCCCTGACCTCTTCCTCTGTCCACGGCCTGACCAGCTCCATTCAGTACCTCTGATAGTCTTTTCCCGGGGTTGTTCTGCAACACTATCCCTGTCCCGGTGCATTGCAACTCTGTGTAGGCCTTGTGGAAATGGTCTGTTGCTGCTGCCAGAGCTTCTCTCGCCTCTCTGTAGCACTGCCCGTTATCAAGCACCTCCTGAATCTCCGTTTTTGCTTTTCGTGATTTGATCCTCTCCAACAGGTAATGGTGACGGGGCTTCTCCTCCCAGCTCTTCCGTCATTCCCCCCAGCACTTGCAGATGATCTTTGTTCCTACAACTTCAGCGCAGCATCCTGATTCACCAGCTCCTCATAGAGACCTGGCGCTGTGGGGTTGGCCATGACACAGCATCATAGACGTTACACTTTCCCTTTCTGATGGGCCATCATCGCTCTCACCCACTTGTGTATGCTCTCATACTTGCCTGCATATGTGAGAGCAGTCGGTCCAGCGAACGGTTTGGCTTCCCCTCCTATCCTTCCACCGCTGCAATGATATTCTTGGTTCCTTCCTCTCCTGCTTGTGATGCCTGCAATCTCCAGAAGCCCAGGCCCCCACCTCCAATTACCGCCGCCCTCACCATGGCAACCACTGTAAGTACCAATCAGTATTTGACCTATGACACGTGCCCTAAGAGAGAGTGCGACGACAGAATTATGTCTATCCTTGAGCTCGCCCTAGCAGATCTCGAGAGAAAGGTCGACTCCTTCCGTGTAGGGTGACATCTCAAAAATGCTGAACCGTCTGTTAACGGTGGTGGCGATATTTCGAATATCACAGGCTTTGGGGAGGGGGTGTAAACTTCTATCCACAGGCTGATGTGGCAAATGCTCGTTTTTTGTTGTGTTTTGCCTGTTTTTCACTTGTGTTTGGCAGGGAATCAGCCGTGGCAGCGTAGGATATCGTGTCGCGCTCCTTGACATTTCACATCAACGGCCCAAACTCCAACTTTTTTTCGTGCGGTCGAGATCGATTTCGATTTGGCGTAATGTTGTCGTTGTAATCGAAACTAGTCAATGACTGTACAATTTTTGGGGGAAACCCCAGTGTTTGCAAGCAGGAAACGTGGCATTTTTTTCGTGAGGGAAGATTTTGTGACGCACGTGTCTGGTGTTTGCAAGAACGTGGTCATAAACAGCCGTTTCTAGAGTACGTAAGCAAGCAGGTATGTGTCACGGTTCTTGAAATCTCGTGACGCCTTGGTCATACGAAGTCAAAACGCACTGTAATATTTGAAGGAAGTGCGTGGTTTCTTCCTATTGGTCGCGTCAAATCCGGTTCTCCAAACAGCACTTTTTCGCTGGCCAATATTTCGCAACGACCGTATTGGCTAACGGGAATGTCGCAACGTCACTCGAAGTTCAAAATTCGCGAAGTGTAAAATTCGCGATGCGATTTGAAATGTGTGAGTGAAATGCGCGACTTGTTAGTGCGCGTCCTTTTTTCTTCGGGGGGAATGCGGTGCAATACGACGCTGCACGATTTTAAATGCTTCAATAATCAACTAATTCGGTTGCGATGGGTATCGATTGAGAATGATACTAGAATGACGCGCCCTAATGCACACCCCTTCGAATTGAACCTGAATCTCAGCACATCTCACGACAACTATGTGTTCACGCGCTTCACATCACCTCAACCAGGGGGGTATAATATTGATGCAAATCACTCATGCTTTGTTTTTTTTTTTGCCTTCACTACACAGAAATTAGTCCTGCATCCGCCACTATGGAATGCCCAGACTGTAGTTCGGGGCCTTTCTACGTGTATTCTGCTCTAGAATCGCATAGATGTAGTGCGGCTTGCAGAATAGCTGCTGCATCCAGAGGCGCAGAGGCGTCAGATTCCCCACCAATCCAACCCCCCGCTCAACGTCGGCGCGTGTGGAGTCCTTCCAGCAGTGAAAACGTATTCGTACCACCTACGTTTGATGAGCCAGCCGATGAGGACGGTGTGGCCGCTCGTGCCGCCGATGATCCGGAGGCATTCATGGCACGCATGAGTGACTTGAATGGGATAGCGGAAGTTTCTCAGATTCCCAACGGATCTAATCCACGCCCCGCAGCTCCATTCTCCTTCAAGGACGAATTGGCACGCTGGATTCTCCAAGAGCATATATCTCAACGTTCGGTAGCTAGATTAGCCATGAAGGCGCGTCGTGGGCGGACGTTGCGGAATGGAGATCTTCGCGAGATGTGTACCGACATGTGCAATCGAGAGTGGCTGACTGTGACCGTTCGTGGAAGAAGGGGGTTACTTTGGAACAAAGGCATTTTTGACCTTTTGGTACTGTGATAGCTTGAAGGTATGTTGGAGTGTTTGCTCATGTTTTTTTCAGCGCCCCACTAATCCCTCGTTCCGACATGGCTAAACATTTGCAGGCCCTACAAGATCTGTTGAGTGAACCGAGACTTAGCCATCCGCTTGTTACACGTGCGCATAGAAAGAGAGTGAGGGGCGTGAGGGTGTATGACGCCCCCGAAACCAGCAATTTTTGGAACGACGTGCAAGTGAGTGCCTCCCCATTCTGCTATGCACCTATCCCTGACCGTTCATAAATTTTCCAGCACACCCCCTCTCTCCCTGCTCCCCATTCTGCTATGCCAGCCTCCCTACCTCTCTCTCACCATCGTGTTTTTTTTCCAGCACACTACCTCTCTCCCTGCTATCCATTCTGCGATTCCTGGCTCTCCCTACCTCTCCCTCACCATCCTGATGCATTTCCAGCACATCCTCTCTCTCCCGGCTATGCCCGCCTCTCCCAACCTCTCTCTCACCGTCCTCATTGTTTTTCAGCACACCCACACTCTCCCTTACTCCCATTCTGCTATGCACCTCTCCCTGACCGTCCTAAATTCTTCACGCATACCCTCCCTCTCCCTGCTCCCCGTTCTGCTATAACAGGCTCACCCAACTTCTCCTTAACCATCCTAAAATTTTCCAGCACACCACGTCTCTCCCTGTCCTGATTCTACTATGCCCGCCTCTCCCACCCTCTCCCTCACCGTCATATTTTTTTCCAGCACACCACCTCTCTCCCTGCTCCCCATTCTGCCATGCCCGCCTCTCCCAACCTCTCCCTCAACGCCCTTTGTTTTTCCAGCACACCCACTCTCTCCCTGCTCCTCATTCAGCTATGCCAGGCTCCCCCTGCCCCTCCCTGACCATCCTAATTTTGTCCAGCACTCTTTCTCTCTCCCTGCTAGTCATTCTGCCAAGCCCGCCTCTCCCAACCTCTCCCTGCTCCCCATTCTGCTATACCACAACCTCCCTGCCATCCCTTCTCTCTCCTGCGCTTCCCTCTCGCGCCTTGCCCCACATTCTGGTTTTCCAGTCCCTCTCTACCTCTCCCTGCCATTCCTTCTCTCTCCTGCGCTTCCCTCTCGCGCCTTGCCCCGCATTCTGGTTTTCCAGTCCCTCTCTACCTCTCCCTGCCATTCCTTCTCTCCCCTGCGCTTCCCTCTCGCGCCTTGCCCAGCATTCTGTTTTTCCAGTCCCTCACTACCTCTCCCTGCCATTCCTTCTCTCTCCTGCGATTCCTTTTCGCGCCTTGCCCCCCATTCTGGTTTTCCAGTCCCTCTCTACCTCTCCCTGCCATTCCTTCTCTCTCCTGCGCTTCCCTCTCGCGCCTTGCCCCGCATTCTGGTTTTCCAGTCCCTCCCTTCCTCTCCCTGCCACACTCTCTGAGTTTCCAGCCCCTGGTAGACCCTCTGTTGCTCCACCGTATCACCCCTGCACTTCCCTCTCTCTCCCTGCCACACTTCCGTGAATTCCAGGGTCACAACGGCCTGTCCCTACCCCTTCTTTACTCTCCTGCACTTCCCTTTCTCTCCCTGCCACACTCTCTGAATTTCCAGCCCCTCGTAAACCTGTCCTTGCTCCACTGTATCGCCCCTGCCATTCCCTCTCTCTCCCTGCCCTTCCTTGCGTGATTTCCAGCCACTCCCAACTTCTCCCTTCCACTCCTTTTTGCTCCAGCTCTCCCAAGCCTCCCCTAGCACCACTCTCTGTTTTTCCAGCCCCTCCTACCTTTACTCGCTCCACCATTTGTGCTCAGCACATCCCTATCTCTCAATGCCCTTACTCTATGTTAATATAGCTACTCGGATGTGAATTCATATTCACCTCCTTCTTCCAACCCAACCCCCCAACAGGATCGCCTTGGCATCGACGACGTCGTTGCCACTCTCATACTCTCGTCGGATGAGACAATAGCTGACGGTCGGGGAAAGGCCAAGGGTCATCCCATCTATATGTCATTGGGAAACATCCATCATGAGGATCGCTGGAAACCATACGGGCATGCGCTCATTGCAACGTTACCGGAGTTTCCGGCGGAGTACACGTCGGTTGACCGACTGCAGATCTTCCAGTATGTCTTGCGCCTCGTTCTTCAACCATTGAAAGATGCTTCACACGTGTAAGTGCCCCCATACTCATCCCCGACCTATCCTGCTCTCCATGCTCGCCACATGATGCACTTCCTTTCAACACTATGGGCCTTGCTTCTGTGACTGCCCTCCTACTCATATCTCTCCTCTCCTTCTCAGGTTGCTGCCCCATGCTTCGCTCTTAGCATGCTTCCAACCTCGCTGCCCTTTTGCGTCCTTTACTTCCCTCCTCTCATCCCCCTACCCTCCTTCTCGGATTGCTGTGCCCATGCTTCCCTTCTCTCTAGTTGTCTTACCTCTTTGCCCCGTTGCCTACATTTCGATTTTTCAGGGGGACCCGTGTGCATGACCAATCTGGTCACGTTTTCACTGCCTACCCAGCACTATACGCCTATGTGGCGAACTACCCAGAGACGTGCAAACTCACCTGCACCAAGTCTCTAGGTACATTCTACCCCTGTTCCTTATGCAAGGTCCACAAAACTGAGTTAGATTCCTTCACGCAGAGAGACGAATATCGCACATCCGAAGAACAAGATGTCATCTACAAGGCCGTCTCTGCACGGCAACGAGGGGGGCCTCACCCGCAAACCTACAGCACTCATCATGTGGAGGTAAGTGTAACCCAATCCACTGTTTTTGCGTCATATACTATTCATGTTTCACTCAACACTCTCCTGTCATTCTCAACCCAATGCAGTGTGCGCTTCATGGCTTCCGTTTCGAGTCAGAGCCGTGGGGCAGCCCTTATATGGCGGTGATGCCAGACCTAATGCATCAGGCCGATCTTGGCATGCTGGAGCACATTATTGCCGCCTTGAGAGGGGTCATTGATTCTGAATACCCGCCACCTAGCTTACGTTTATACCTTCAATGTTCCGCTCGCAACCTCCCCACCCACCCCCGTACCTTCTGTACCTTGATCCTATGCTCGCAACCTCGTATTCCCACCCACCCACCCTCGCAACCTTCTGTACCTTGATCCTGTACTTCGCAAGCCTGCATTCCCACTCTGATCCTATGCAACCCGCGCTTTCTACATTGGCTTCAACCCGCGCTCCCTTGCACTTTGCATATCCGTCTTGTAATGCATGGCAGGCAAAGTGCAACCAAGCGGTTCTGTACTTCATTGCTGAAGCTCCCCCGAGGGAGATTAACTTCTGGCCTGAGCCGCAGGAGTTGAGGCAGCAACTCATCCGTACGTATCGGATGGTGAACGTTTCCGAGGAAACGTTCAACCTTGTCATGAATTCTCACCCGGAACGGGAGAGGATTCTTAAAGACAAGGTCGGCGAGCGTCGGGGCAACCTCTTCACGCAGGTCAAGACGTGGGCACATGGGCCAGGCGGGTTCGTCAGGGAATCGAAGATTCCCATGCTGGCTGCTGAGAACATGGCGTCGGTGCAGCGCCGCAACGTCCAGCAGTGGCACCTTTTCTATTTTGATGGTAAGTACGCGCCTCGTTTTTAACGTTGCATGCCCCGAGCACTTCCAGCCCTTGTTTCCTGAGTTCCACATGTATTGTGCTTACATCAAGCGGATTTCTGTGCTTGCAGCCGTTTATGGCAGCAAGTGGCACTGCGATCCTGACACGGGGCGCCCGTTTGCCAACAAGGCGTTTGATATGGCGCTCTGCAAGGGACTTGGCGGTCGCAGGTGTAAGACGATGTTTGCCAAGATCCCAGTGGTGGCAACGATTTTCCATGCATTGTTTGTTTCCCTTGCCAATGATCCAGTTCTTGCTCTAGCACACCCTCTCTCTCCCTGCTCCCCATTCTGCAATGCACCTCTCCCTCACTGTCCTGATTTTTTCCAACACACCCCCCTATCCCTGCTCCCCATTTTCCCATATATTTTCAAATGTACCCTGCAGGTTGAATGGCCCATGGCAAATGCTGGGAGCCGTGACACGCCTGCCCTAGATGGCAGTGACTCCAACAACAGGAGGGAAGTGCAGCTGAAAGTGGGGGTGATCATTGATTGGATTAAGGATAGGTTATCCCGGGGGGATAATATCTATCGCGACACTGCCCCTGCAGGCTTTCAGATGGGAGCAAACCCGTTAGTGCGTATTGTGATCGCAGGGTTTGAGGACGAGTTTGCTGGGTTGCTGCCATAAACCCTGGTTTTCTAATTGTAGTTTTGCTGCTCTAATGTATGCTCATTTTCTACAATAATTTGATAATCACATTATTTTTATTACTATTATTAGGGTGCTACCATTAGCTAATGATTGGGTGTTTTCAGGAAGTTCAGGCCTAGTTATGTTGGCATTTGAGTGAATGTAAACAAGGACAATTTGGCTATTTTTATCAGAACTAGAAACAACTGTGAATGGCACTCTGGTTCACTGCCATTTCAACCCCAGTAAGTGGAGAACTCTGACCCTGGCGCCATGCTGATTTACGGCCAATAAGGGCCATCCCGGGTAATTAACGGTCCGGCAATTATCGACCCCAATACGGCTAAAGTCTGCCTTATTTACAGCCGGGCAATTATTGGGCGTAGATACATTGTTTACAACCTAAGTTTGGATGTTAACGCCCGGAAATAGACCTGACATTTTTTAGATGGAATTGTGTGGAAGGCATCCTGCAGGCCCCAGTTGGTGCATATCTGCAGAAGCCTTTGGTTCTCAGCCGCCGAGCCCAGTTCGGTGGACTTGTCCAGTTCTTGCAACCATGTTCAGGTCCCCCATGAGAATCATGTGCACCTCTCCAGGTATGCTCTGCACAAACGGCGTTAATACATCCCTGATAACTCTCCTCTTTGTGTAGTCCGAGCGGGAAAATAAGCAGCAATAAGACATAACTCCTGCTGCTACCAACCAAAGGTCACACAGATCAGCCTCCCTGAGTCCTGCTGGATGACGTCTGTGATTTTTATTCCTTGAATGAAACCAAGTATGGCCACTCTACTTGCTCTCTGACTTGGTGACACTACTTCTGCTGCTTCTTTTATAAGTTGGCTCCAAACGTTGTGATCTGCTGGTATCCTTGTGTCCGTTAACACAACAACGCTAGCCACTTTCCAGATCCATTATTTGCACTTTCTCTTTTTCCGTTGCTGCCAAGCCCATTGATGTTGAGCTCCAAAAACGTTCACTTGTGGTATTTATCCATCTGTAAACTGCTTTAAGCCCCACAACATCTACGGGCGATAAGACATCACTAAAGGCAGAAAAGCTGCTACAACAACTGATAGAATAACTGCCATGACACCTCCTGCTAATGTAATACCTTCGACTATAGCTCCTTCTACCACGCTGCAGAGGTGAGCCTCTATTATGCTAGCATGACTCCTCCTTCTTCACGAATTCTTTCTTGAAAGTGTTCAGGCTTTGAGTGGCTTTCGTTGCATGCGTTGCAGATCCACAATTGCGTAGCCCTCCCCTGTAGCACGTCTATGCGATGTGAGCAGCCTTGTGCCTTCTTGCAGGCTTCTTGCACACAGACCCACTCCTCCCTCGTTCTTCTAGTG
The DNA here is from genome assembly GCA_947471745.1 of Closterium sp. Naga37s-1. Classification (NCBI taxonomy): domain Eukaryota; kingdom Viridiplantae; phylum Streptophyta; class Zygnematophyceae; order Desmidiales; family Closteriaceae; genus Closterium; species Closterium sp. Naga37s-1. The sequence continues at coordinate 3,969,832 of CANJKZ010000051.1, read as the reverse complement.
GATGTCAGGACCAACACTGGGTCCTTTGAGACGCGCTAAAAGAGTTCTCGGAATTTTAGCAAGGCCGTGAGGGGAGGAATCGAGATAATATCGTCAGGTCAGATCCCAACAAAATGCAATGCAACCAACTGCTCCAAAGTAAGTACATCGCTCCTTATACCATTAATGTTGTGAACCTTTTTCACCGTCAGGTTCCACCTTCCTATGTTGTCTTGGCGTAGCATCACATAGTCGTCGTGGTAACGTGAGATGAGCTGTCCTTCACAATAATCACAAGTGAGGCTGAGAAAATGACACATCTGTGCCATGCTGCTAGCCCCTGAGGGAACCTCGACGCCCTATACATACCGACTCCTTGCACGTATCATGAGGTAGTGTTAGGGCCGTGGGCCTCTTAGTGGATAGTGGCCATGGACTCACAGATGGCGTCTTGAAGATGAACAGGCACTTACGTTGACGCAGTTTTCTCGCCTGGGGCGAACGTAGTCAATAGTATGTGGATCTTCAAGGTGAAGCTGCCGTCGAGATCACCGCCTATCTTCAAGGCGTGCTACATGGCTAGAGGCTTAATTAACATAAGGAAGTTGACTTCTTCCAAACCTTTGCCCCTACCCCGAAGATTGAGGACTCTTCGGGTTTTACTTCACGTTGCAGCACAGCGAGATTATGAGCTGCACTTCCTCGACTTCTCATTGCCTTTCTTCAGGGCCACCTACACGAGGAGATATGGCTGCCCTGTCCTCTTGGCTTCACTGGCGCTTTCCCACCTAAGACCCAGTGGAACCTGAGGCGACCAGTCTACGATCTCTGCCAAGTGCCCCGTAAGTGGCACGACACGCTACACACCATCCTTGCTCACCTCGGGTTCCGTCCTTCAACCGCTGACTCGTCGATGTTTGTTCGCACTAGTTCCACTACGTTCATCGTATTAGTCTACGTCGATGGCCTGGTCTTCGCTACACCAGAGAGGGTCACTCTAGCTGAGGTGAAATATGAGCTGCAGAAGAAACATGCGTGCACTAACATGGCTACCTTGGCTTGCACATTACCAGGGATAGAGCCGTTCGCACCACTACAAACTCTCAGTCACAGATGGTGCAGCATGGCCTTCTGTAGCTTGAGTTTCAGTTCTCCACCACTCAGCACACTTCTCTTGCCATCGACCATAGACGCATCGGCCCTTTTCCCGATGAGCCCTTTGAGTCATGTGGTCCCGACGCAGAGCTTGTGGGCTGCCTCATGTACCTGATGCTTTGTACTCGTCAAGGCCTTGCTTTTCCCTCCAACTTTCTGTCTTGCTTTGTTGCGACAAGGAGACACTGTCCTGTTCACTGGACAGCTGCTGTGAGGGTGGTGAAGTACCTGGCGACTACAAGGCATGGGGCTTGTGCTTGGAGGGACACAACCAGTTGTGCTGACAGGTCACTAAGACTTCTCCTATGCCAACGACGTGCAGACACATGGTGTTGGTGCAACCCTACAGTTTTGCACTCAGCTTGTTGTCCGTGTGCGTGCATGCATTTGTGCATGGAATGGTATGAGGGCATGGGATAATATGTATTTCATGCTTATAATAGTGTGTGAATGTTGAGTCATGATGTCGGGTGTGTGTGTTAAGTCAATGCGGTAGTTTGTGTCCCATGCGCGGTTTCTATTTTGTCGTGTGTCTGGTGCGCGGTTTCTAATTTGTCGTATGTGGAACGTTCCGCGTGTCGCAGGTGTGTGCAGTAGACCCATCAAGAACTCAAGGATGAGTTTATGATGAAGAACCAGAGCCTTGGTTTCAAGTTTCAAGTGATCACGAAGCCCGCGAAAAAAGGGGTACACTTCAAGATATTGAGAAAAGTTGCATTACTCTGTGTAGTGTAATATTTCACTTGGTGTAGGCCCTCGTGAAGGGTAGTTTCGAGACCCTTCCTGGTTGGGGACAGTGTAGCACTGTTCCACATCACTGTACCTTGGCTCTTGGGGTTTGTAGGAGCTGGGAGTCATTCCCAACTCGTAACTCTTCCTATCTTGTGTTCTAAGACTATAGTGGCTGCCATAGTCCCGCTCGTTCAAACCAACGCTGTGTCGTCAATTCGTAATAAAATCGTGCGATCTAAATTGCCTATTGTAGGTGATGTTAAGACGCTCCAGATCCAATATGTAACATGTTCATTTGGAGCTATGATTATATCGATATGAACATTTGAAGTCGCTGTGCAGGAATCCGACTTTCGTTTTAGGCACATTTGAGCCTACTGTGACTATAACACATTGGTCTGTTCATGGTTATTGCTTTATCTTGGATGCTGGATCTATGTTGTGGAGGTCTACATGGTCGTCTGTATCTTAGTCTACCGCAGAGGCAGAGATTTGCACTGGTGCCATGGCTACGCAAGAGCTTCAGTGGTTGACCTTCTTGCTCACCGACCTTGATGAGCGGTCGAGCTCTGCACCGACCTTGTTCGCCAACAATAAGGCCATGATCCTTCTGCGTCGAGAACCTTGACTGGAGAGTAGAGTGAAGCACATCGACATGAGGTATTTTTTCCTGCGATAGTTGCAGCGACGCGGCCAGGCACATTTGGACTTCGTGGCCTCAACGGCCAACACTGCAGACATTTTCACCAAGGCTCTTCCGCCTAGTGACCACCACATGTTCTGTCAGCAGTTAGGCCTTCTTAAGAAAGGCCCTCGGTTACTGTAGTCTTGCCTCTTGTTACTTGCTTTGTTTGTCTTCGCATTGATATATATTTGTGAACTCTTGAACTAGCCTTGTGGCCACTAGTTTGTGCTTAAACTTCATGATGACTTCATGATCCACCCTTAGCTTTGTCTTGTTGCTTCACTTGACTGGTCTTGTAACCAATTGTGTTTCTTGCTCCTTTCTTGTTGTCACTCAATTAGCCTATCGGGGTGTGTCAAACCATTAATATGCATGCTAGTCTATAGTAGGGCACACGGTAACGGGTACCGCATAACACATTTAGGGCTTGTACTTGTATCACCCAACTTCCTTAGTCATTCCATTCCGTTGCATTCTATTTCTGAGACTTAAAACGGGCAAGGCCGAGAGAGGCCTTAGAACGGGTAAGGCCGTGGGGCCTTAAAACGAGTGGGGCCAAGAGGCCTTAGAGTGTTTGGGGCCGCTGCTGTAGCTGCACGTGCGGCTGCAGGGGCGCGCGCAGCTGCAGTGGCGTGAGGGGCGGCTGCTGCTCGTGCGCGTGTGGTGGCGGGTGTGCTCGCGACTGTCAGAATCCCAGTCACTAACTACTGGGATAAAAGGGCTTGTTTGTGTAGCAGGTGAGTGCGCCCATAACCCCCCAGGCCAACGTGCCTGTAAACCTTCCCTAGGATCAATCAAGGATCACCAGTGGACCTCTGACACACCCCCGCACTGGGATGCCCGAGGTGCGCACACCGATATTCGAGCCTGAGACCTTCGCTCTGATAACACGTCGGAATCCCAGTCACTAACCACTGGGATAGAATGGCTTGTTTGCGTAGCGGGTGAGTGTGCCCATAATCCCCCAGGCCAACGTGCCTGTAACCTTTCCCTAGGATCAATCGGGGATCACCAGTGGACCTCTGACAGGGACTGCTGCTGTTGTGCGTGCTGCCTGCTCGCGGCTGCGCGTAGCTGTGCGTGCTGCAGCTGCATGCACGCGGCAGGACAGGACGCGGGACGGGATGAAAAAGGGGGGGGAGCGCGCGGCAACCTAAGCGCGCACGCATGCGTGCAGGAGCTGCTGCGCGCGCGTTGCATTCTATTTCCGTTGCATTCATAGCTTGTCATACCTCGCCCATCGGTCATAGTCTGGCTCTCCTCGCTCCGTCCCCTCCTACTCCGGCCACTCCTAGCAGTTTTCTACTATCGGCCGCACTTCGAGTCTCGATCTTCCAGCCGGTCCTAGCTCGCCGTTCCTCACTCCAGCCGCTCGAACTCTAGCCGCTCCTACCTCCAGCCACTCTTAGCTCCAGCCGTACCTTGCTCCGCCCGTGCCTAGCTCCAGCCGTATTGTACTCCAGGAGTTCCTAGCTCCAGCTGCTTCTAGCTCCAGCCGCTCCCCTCTCCAACTGCTCCTAGCGCTAGTAGTTCCTAACTTAGCGCTTCCTCATTCTGGCCGTTTCTAGCTCCAACTCCTCCTAGCCTGCCGCTCCTACTCCCAGCTAGCTTTTACCATGGCGTCCTTTAGGGCTCAACAGCAGGGACAGTAGCACCGGTAGTGTCAATAGTGGAAACCTCAGCAGCAATGGTGCCCTCAGCATCAGTGGCGCCCTTAGCAGCCGTGAGGGCCAAGTGGTTCGGATAGCGTTGGCTGCAGCAGCGGCCTAGCTAGCTGGGAGGCTCGTTGCGGTGGTCGCGACGCCAGCCCTGCCATTACCGGATCCTGACTGGCCCTAGTGCTGGCACTACCTGCTGGCGTCCTGACCACTCTGCACACTACTGCTACAGTCACCTCGACGACCTTTACCTTGAGCGATTTGGGTGTGAGTCGAGGCCACTGATCTGGCCCGGTCTGTCTCGTAGTGGTTACCGTGTGTTTGATATGTCTATGGATGCTGCGTATTCTGTCATGTATGGGTCTCTTGGCTTGCGTGCACCTAATTAGCACCTTAGCCTGTTGCTAATCTGGGTACTTATGCTTTTAGTGTAGGTGTTTGTGTAGTCACTAGTCCAGCCGTGACGACTGCTGTCGCATCACTCTCCTTCACTCTGGACTTAGGCACGTTGTTGGTGCAACCCTACGGTTTGCACTCGGCTTGTTGTCCGTGTGCGTGAATGTGTGTGTGTATGGAATGGTATGAGGGCATGGGATAATATATATTTCATGCTTATAATTGTGTGTGAATGTTGAGTCATGATGTCGAGTGTGTGTGTCGAGTCAATAGCGAGTTATTGCTAGACGCGTGTTACGCGGTCGTTTGTGTCTCGCGCGCGGTTTCTATTTTGTCGTGCGCGGTTTCTATTTTGTCCTGTGTCGAACGTTCGGCGTGTCGCAGGTGTGTGCAGCAGACCCATCAAGAACTCAAGGATGAGTTTGTGATGAAGAGCCCGAGCCTTGGTGACAAGCCTCAAGTGATTTCGAAGCTTGCCAAAAGGGTACACCTCAAGATATTGAAGATAGTTACATTACTTTGTGTAGTGTAACATTTCACTTGGTGTAGGCCCTAGTGAAGGGTAGTTTCGAGACCCTTCGTGGTTGGGGACAGTTTGGCACTGTTCCACATCACTGTACCTCGGCTCTTGGGGTTTGTAGGAGCTGGGAGTCATTCCCAACTCGTAACTCTTCCTATCTTGTGTTCTAAGACTATAGTGGCTGCCATAGTACCGTTCGTTCAAACCGACGCTGTGTCGTCAATTCTTTATCAAATCGTGCAATCTAAATTGCTAATTGTAGACGACGTGAAGACGCTCCAGATCCAATTTGAATCAAGTCATTTTCAGCTGTGAGCAGAACGCTATCAACGTTTGAAGCCGCTGTGCAGAAATCCGTCTGTGCTCTCTATCTTTCGTTTTAGGCACATTCAAGCCTATTGTGACTATAACAAGTGGTATCAGAGCCCCTTGGAGCAGTTTCGACAATGTCTAGACCTGAGGAAAGGGGTGGCAGAGGTGCTGGTGGCAGTGGAGAAGCTCAAGCTCAAGGCCAACCCCGTGATTCAACCATGGCGCCCATGCAACCAAGTCTTGGCCCACCTAGGGATGAGCCTAGGGTGTTTGGGCTTGACAAGTTCAACGGTGACAACTTTGCTGAATGGTCCTTCAAGATGGAGAACATCTTTGACCACTATGACCTGCTGGAGGTGATGGAAGGAACGGAGAAGCGCCCCGAGAACGACCCGGAGAAGAGCCTGTGGGTGCGGAAGAGCGCACAAGGCTATCTCTTACTTGGGCAAGCGTTGGGGAGCAGTCAGATCCGTCACATCAAGCCATTCCAGCGCGAACCAGAGAAAGGACCAAAGGCATGGGCTGCTCTCAAGGGTGTACATGCTCCTGCAACAGCGGCGGTAGCGGTGGTGTTGGAACGGCAAATGGCGGCACTACGAATTGAAGAAGACGAAGCGGTTGAAGAAGGGGTGCAGAAATTCTTCGACTTGTTGACGCGGCTTGAGGGAGCTGATTTGAACTACAGTGAGCTCCAAAAGAAGACCAAGTTGCTGGCCTTACTCCCAGAGTCATGGTCCTCGCTCAACATCAACCTTAATCGCGACTTGCCCCGCCTCTCGCTTGAAGACGTGAAGCGAGCTATCCTTCAAGAGGATTTCCGCCGCCGTGAGTTGGCGAGTGCGGATGGCGCTGGGGCAGCGAGCATCGGCCGTGGATATGGTCGAGGAAGAGGCAGAGGACGAGGGGGAGGAAGGTTTGGTGGCAGCAACTTCGGCGGAGGCCGCAGGAGTGGCGGTTACGGCAGCGACGACAAGAGCTACGGACGCGGTCGCGGCCGATTCGACGGCGAGTGTCACTATTGCCACAAGAGCGGACACATGTGGCGCGACTGCTACAAACTCCCTGATGGTTGGACCCCTGCTCAAGGCCAAGAGGGTAGAGGAGCAGGAGGAGGGAGAGGACGAGGCCGTGGAGGCCGTGGCGGTCGCGGTGGTGGAGCTGCAAACATGAAGAGCGGAGACAACGACAAGGACCCGAGCGACGATCGATACCCGGGTCTATTCTACTTCGTGTCGACGCAAGTACCGGCTGGTCCAGAGAAGGATGAAGGCTTTGAGGAGCCAGCAGCTGTGGGGAAGGTGACCCTACACCCCCTGGACTATTGGGTGATTGATAGTGGCGCTACCTATAGCATGACACCTCGCCCGGACTTGCTCACCGAACTCAAGCCGTCACCGGTGAAGCATGTCACATCGGCTTTGGGGCAGCGAGCAGAGGTGAAAGGCATGGGCAAGGCCATGTTCAAGGGTGCTGATGGGAAGATGGTGGGCCTCAAGAACGTGCTTTGGGTGCCCAGCCTTGCTGCAAACCTGATTTCCGTGCGGCGGTTGGCAAAGGCCGGCATGGACACGAACTCGAAGGGAGCCAAGACCTACACCGCAAGGCTTGGCGATCGAATTCTTTGGGACCTTCATGAGGACAGGGATGTCTACAACGAGATGTGGCAGATCCCAGTGGTCCCTATGCCTAAGGAGAGGCAAGTGGCAGCAAGCATCAGCACCAAGGATGGAGCGGTCGGTAGCGACGATGGCACGAACGGTCGCGCTAAGGAGAATGAGCTCAAGAAGAGCAAACCTGGAGGGACCAGCAAGTTCAGTGAACCTAAGGAGAGTGGTGCAGCAACCAAGGAGCAGCAAAAGGGTGAGGAGAACCCAGAGGCAGCAGCGGAGGAGGACTACGGAGAGAGTATGTGGGGCGCTATTGCGAGCGCGGCATTCTCCAATCCAACTTCGGCTACGGGGGAGTGTGATTGGCTCACCTTGCATCGGCGCATGGGGCATGTGGCCCTGCCCATCTTGCAGCAGCTAGTGAAGAATGAGATGGTTGCTGGCATACGTGTGAAGGGGGAGCCCGATGAGGTGCTTGGCTGCCCGACGTGCATTCAAGCCAAGTTCACCCGGTTTCCGTTCCCTAGTTCGGAGGCAACGGCAAAGGCACCGCTTGATGAGGTGGTGATGGACGTGGTGGGCCCCCTGAAGCTTGGAGCTGCTGGAGCTGAGTATTTTCTCACCATTGTCGACGTCTACACCCGCATGACTTGGGTGTACGTGCTGGCCAAGAAGAGCGACGTGGCTGAAACGTTGAAGACGGATTGGTTCCCGATGGTGGAGCGGCAACAAGACCGTCTAGTCAAGTCAATCCGCACCGATCGAGGGGGAGAGTTCCTGAGCAAGGAGTTTGGGTTGTGGCTGAAGAAGAATGGTATTCGGCACTCCCTCACCATGCCATACTCCCCTGCAATGAACGGCATCGCCGAGCGAGCGAACCGCACAATCACGGAGGCGGCACGCGGGTTGCTCATTGAAGCCGGGCTACCCGACTATTTCTGGCCTGATGCGGTGCGGAGCGCGTGTGTGGCCAAGAACAGAGCCTTGACTCATGTGGGAGCAGACAAATGGGTGCCCTATGTGGAGTGGCTAGGAAGGAAGCCAAAGGTGGATATGCTTCGGGTGTTCGGGTGCATGTGCATGGCGCTCGTGCCTAAGCATCTTCGGCACAACAAGCTTGGTGCCAAGGCGGTGTGGGCCGTGCACTTGGGCATGGCTCAAAACAGCAAGGGATGGCTTCTTTGGGACCCATTCACCAAGAAGTTCTTGGTGAGCAGGGACTGCAAGTTCATGGAGAACTTCATGTACAAGGATTGGAAGGCGGAGAATGAGGCGAAGATAGGCGTGCGGTTTGGGGAGGTGAAGAGTTCCGGTTTGGAGCATGTGGAGCTGCCTTTGGAGCTGAGCAGCGGCAGCACAACCACAAGGCAATCCTCCCTTGTGAATGGGGGAGAGGAGGCCAATGATGCAGAGGAAGAAGAGGAGGAGGTGCAGCAAGTGAGCGAGCGTGCACCGTCACTCCCTTCCCGTACTACGTGTGCTCCACGGATTCGAGCCACACCGCAGCAACGCCAAGGCCTTCAAGTCCCTGCAGCTGAGGAGGAAGGAAGGGGGAAGAGGAGAGTTCAACCCCCTAATAGGCTGACCTATGATGCGCCGGGAAAGCAGGGCAAGACAGCCCTGGCCGGAGCGGCAATGATGGTCGGAGACGACGAGGAGAGTGACTACGAGGAGTGTGCCTTCGCGTTCTTCTCTCCGGTGGAGATGCCGGGAGAACCAGCAACTCTCAAGGAGGCTTTGGAGAGTAGTGATGCTGAGGAGTGGAAGAAGGCCATGGGGAGTGAGCTGAAGAGCATCGAGGAGAATGACACGTTTGAATTGGTGGAGCTACCGGAGGGGCGTACGGCGATAACGTCCAAGTGGCTCTTCAAAATCAAGTCGGATGCCGACGGCAAGATCGAGCGCTACAAGTCTAGGCTTGTAGCCAAGGGGTACCAGCAGAAGGAGAAGGTGGACTTCAAGGAGCTGTTTGCCCCTGTGGTGAAGCCGACGACGCTGCGAACCCTATTCGCGGGAGCCGCCATCAAAGGATGGGTAGTAAAGCAAATGGACATCGTAACGGCATTCCTTAACGGCATCCTTGAGGAGGAGATTTTTATGGCGCAGCCAGAGGGGCTTGATGATGGTAGTGGCAGAGTGTGGAAGCTGAAGAAGGCCCTCTATGGGCTGAAGCAGGCCCCTAGGCAATGGTACATGAAGCTGCGCGAAGTGTTGGAGGGGATCGGCTTCACTCCCTCAACGGCCGATCACTCCTTGTTCATGCTTGGCGAGGGGGAGCAGAGGAGTTTCATGGTGGTTTATGTGGATGACATCCTCATTTTCTCACCCTCTTCTGACCTTGTGAAGGAGGTGATGCTGAAGCTTCAAGACAAGTTCAAGTGCAAGGCCCTTGGTGACGTGAGCTTCTACCTTGGGCTCCACATCGAACGAGATGTGGAGAAGCGGTGCATGCGGGTGCATCAACGAAAGTACCTGGAGGCATTGGCTGCCAACTTTGGGCAGAGTGAAGGCCATGTGGCTACACCCTTTCCCTCTGGGTTCAAGTGTGTGAAGGGACCAGAGGAGGAGAGCGTTGGTGAAGAGGAGAGGCGCCAATTTCACTCGTTGGTGGGCAGCCTCATGTATGCGGCGGTAAACACCCGACCGGACGTCGCGTTTGCTACCGGGCAGCTGGCTAGGGTTGTGCAATGCCCTAATGAGGAGCAGGTAGCAGCTGGAATGAGGGTGGCCAAGTATCTTGGCCAAACACCGACCGTTGGGCTGCAATACTCGGCGGCGGCACAAAGGCGCCAAAAGGGCGCGGATGGTGTTGAACCCGGGCGTTTGTTCCTCACCGCCTACTCGGATGCTTCATATGCATCAGAACCAGAGGACATGACAAGTGTGGGAGGCTTCATATGCTGTGTTGGTGGAGGCCCAACTGCTTGGGAGAGCAAGAAGCAGGTTGACCAAGCTTTGAGCTCGGTGGAGTCCGAGTACATGGCACTCTTCCGTGCCGTACGGGAGATTGTGTGGCAGCGGCGTTTGTTGGCTGAATTGGGGGAGGAGCAGCAAGGACCTACCCCACTTTACTGTGACAGCCAGGGTGCCATTGCTCTTGCTAAGAACCCTGTGTTGCATGGACTCACGAAGCACATGAGGGTGAAGTGGCATTGGACGAGGAGCATGGTAACCGCGGGTGAAGTTGAGTTGCGCTACGTGAAGACCATGGGGCAGCCGATTGACATGATGACCAAGAGGCTGGTGGAGCAGCAGCATTGGAAGTGTTGCAAGCTGGCTGGGATGGCTCTGAACTGAGAGAGCAACATATCCTAAGGCCAACAATCCGAGGGGGAGTTTGTTGGTGCAACCCTACGGTTTGCACTCGGCTTGTTGTCCGTGTGCGTGAATGTGTGTGTGTATGGAATGGTATGAGGGCATGGGATAATATATATTTCATGCTTATAATTGTGTGTGAATGTTGAGTCATGATGTCGAGTGTGTGTGTCGAGTCAATAGCGAGTTATCGCTAGACGCGTGTTACGCGGTCGTTTGTGTCTCGCGCGCGGTTTCTATTTTGTCGTGCGCGGTTTCTATTTTGTCCTGTGTCGAACGTTCGGCGTGTCGCAGGTGTGTGCAGCAGACCCATCAAGAACTCAAGGATGAGTTTGTGATGAAGAGCCCGAGCCTTGGTGACAAGCCTCAAGTGATTTCGAAGCTTGCCAAAAGGGTACACCTCAAGATATTGAAGATAGTTACATTACTTTGTGTAGTGTAACATTTCACTTGGTGTAGGCCCTAGTGAAGGGTAGTTTCGAGACCCTTCGTGGTTGGGGACAGTTTGGCACTGTTCCACATCACTGTACCTCGGCTCTTGGGGTTTGTAGGAGCTGGGAGTCATTCCCAACTCGTAACTCTTCCTATCTTGTGTTCTAAGACTATAGTGGCTGCCATAGTACCGTTCGTTCAAACCGACGCTGTGTCGTCAATTCTTTATCAAATCGTGCAATCTAAATTGCTAATTGTAGACGACGTGAAGACGCTCCAGATCCAATTTGAATCAAGTCATTTGCAGCTGTGAGCAGAACGCTATCAACGTTTGAAGCCGCTGTGCAGAAATCCGTCTGTGCTCTCTATCTTTCGTTTTAGGCACATTCAAGCCTATTGTGACTATAACACACGTCTCAGTGTTTCTTCCACGACCACACCACTATCACACCTCTTTCGGCTCCAGTCCCAGTTGCCCTGGCTGATCCTACTTCAGGACCAGCAGACGCTCGCAACTTGACCACTCCCCCGTGCCCGGCTGTCCCTTCTGATTTCCTCACTGGTCTCTACATCCCCTCGTTCTCTCGAAACTTGGTGGGTGTTGGATACCTCCAGGACCGTGAGATCACAGTCACTTTTCCTGCGCACAGGAGGACGGCGATTTGTACGGACGCTTCCAACTGGCACTTCTTGCCACGTTCACTAGGGAGCCCCACTCAGGTCTCTTCGTTCTGCACACTGCGTCCCCCCAGGTATCAACGCCCGGTCAGGCTACTGCGTCCCCTCAGGCTTCTGTGTCCAGTTAGGTTGTTGTGTCCGGTTCGGGTATTGTGTCTGGTTTGGTTGCTGCGTCTTGCTCTTGTTGGTCACTCTCCCAGCCAACAGTCTTGTGGCACCACCGTCTAGGCCACCCATCCATCCCACGCCTCCGCAGCATGGCCAGCCAGCATCTTGTCTCAGGTCTCCCTTGCGTCTTTGCATCGCTCCCTCCCTCGCCTGCACCATCGTGCACTCCTTGCGTCACCGGCTGCCTGCGCGTCACTCCGCACTCCTCCTCCCTTCGTCCGGCCACTGCTCCCTTTCAGACTCTCCACTTAGACAAATGGACCCCTGCCCCTAATGATACGGCAAATATAAGAGATGCAAGAGTACAAGACATGCATGACAAGCATCTTTACATAGGCAAGGGGCCACAAGGCCTGTCCACAAGCACAGATATATAGTGAGATGCAATAGTAAAAGACAAAGCATCTCTATGCAAGCAAGTGAGGGCCTGTCGACTGTAGGCCAAGCTGGGTGCAAAAAGGCTGGTGGTCACAAGGCGGCAATGCCTTGGTGAAGATATCTGGAGTGTTGGCCTCAGAGACCACACATCGCACGAGTGCTTGGCCACGCTGCTGCAACTCTCGCAGAAGGAAGTAACGAAGCTGGATGTGCTTCGCCTTCCCAACCAGTCGGGGCTCCTCGCACAACAGGATAGCAGACCTGCTGTCGGCGAATAAGACTGGGGGAGAGCGAGGCCGCTCACTGAGGTCGGTGAGGAGGAAAGACAGCCAGCAAAGCTCCTCGGCGGCCATAGCCACAGCGTACACATCTGCCTCACACCTGGAACTAGAGACGGACGACGCCCGAGTCGACCTCCACGAAACAGCTCCAGTCCCAAGGCTGATGCAGTAACCCTATGTAGACCGCAACGACTCTACGTCGTCGGCCCACGACGAGTCCGAGAAATATGTAAGTTTTCCCTGACGGCTTTCCTTTAAGGACGAGTCCCATGCCTGATGTACTCGCCACATAATTCGCCACCCTCTTAGCAGTGTACCCATGGGAAGGTTGGTGTCTCCCACGCGCAACAAAGCGCGCAAGGATGCTAAGAGGGTAAGCTAGGTCTGGGCGAGTACATGTCATCAGGTACATGAGACAACCCACCAGCTCAGAATATGGACCACTGGTTTAGCACGTATCTGGTGAGTGTACCTTGGAGAATGGGAAGCGAAACCGCATGAGGATCTGCTCAACTATATGCGACTGCGTCAGTGTAATGGTGTGAGCTGCCCTGCCCCTGGTGATCTGCAGGCCAGGGTAGCACTGCAACTCACTAAGGTCAGTACAAGTGTGTCTCCTCTGCAGTTCCTCCTTCATGGAGGCCAGCGCGCGTTGTTCGGGAGTGGAAAAGACCAAGTCGTCAACGTAGACCAGAGTAAAGAACGGGGTCGAGCCACGGCAAAAGAACAGCGACGGGTCGACAGACGACGGAAAGAAGTCAAGAACTGCAAGAGTCGTACGTAGCGTGTCGTGCCACTCGCGAAAGCCTGGCGCAGGTCGTAGACCGGTTGACGCAACTGCCACTGGGTCCCAGGAGGGAAAGAGCTAGTGAAGCCAGGCGGACGACGCAGCCAGATCTGCTCGTGCAGGCTCCTCTGTAGGAACGTTGTAGAGAAGTCAAAGGAGTGCAACTCGTAGTCGCGCTGAGCTGCTATATGCAGCAACACCAGAAGATTGGTTATCTTTAGTGGGAGCGGATGTTTGGAAGAAGTCTACCCCCTCGTGCTGACTCAAGCCTCTTGCCACATTGTGCGCCTTGAACACCAGTGGTGATGCAGGCGGCCGCTTCACCTTGTAGAGCCACATGCCACTGACGACGTTCGCCCCAGGTGGTGGGACGGCGTCGACGTAGGTGCCTGTGGACCTATAAGGTGCTATCTCTACCTCCTCAGCTGCTATCCAGTACGAAGCCCAGGGTCTCGAGATTGCCTCGGCGTGAGTGCGAGGGATTGGGATCCTGGATCCCCCTCACGAGCAAGCAGCATGACGCCGAGATGAGGAAGAGCAGCTGCAAGGAAACCAAGCTCGAACTGCTTGTCCTTGAGGACCTCCAGGGGAAAGACAGGAGCACCTCCAGAGGACGGAGAACGAGTAGGGCCACTCACCAGGTGAGCGGCGTAGTCAGGGGAGTGGGAAGAGGCAAAGCCAGTGATAGTGGTAACAAGAGCCGAGACAGACAACGGGGGTACAGTCGGGTGAGTGACCAACGCGGACAAAACACGGGAGACGACAGGATGGGAGGCACGGGGGTAGTCGGACAACGGGTTGGGAAACACAGTGAGGGATGACTCAGATGGCTGTGGAAGGACAGGAGGAGGTGGAACACGAGAGCAGAGAACAAGGTGAAACGGCCCGTCCAAATTGTAACGGGACCGAGGAGGCTCTGGAGACATTGCACAACTGAGGGAAGAACAACGAGTCCACGGAGACGAGGAAAGGGACGTGACAGGGGGAACATGAGGGGACGATAGAGGGCCACAAACCAAGCTTGCAGGTGAAGGGTCGTGTAGTTGCTGCTGCTCCGCCTCCCCTGACGTCCGCTGCAACGGCACCTGCCCCTGCTGCTGCTCCTGTGACTCCTCCTCTGTCCTCTCCTATTGCGGCTGTAGCTGCACCTCCTGCTACGACCGGGACTCCTGCGCTACCCTCTCTTGCCGTTTCTGCAACTGCACCTGCTGCTGCGGGTGGGACGCCTGCTCTACCTCTCCTGCTGCAGCGGTAACTCCTCCTCTACTCTCTCCTGCTGCAATTGCAACTGCACCTGCTGCTGCAGTCGTGACTCCTCCTCTACTCTCTCCTGTTGCGATTGCAACTTCAGCTCCTGCTGCGACCATGAATCCTGCGCTACCCTCTCCTACTGCGGCGGTGACTCCTCCTCTACGCTCTCCTGCAGCTGCGACTGAGACTGCTCCTGCTGCTGCTGTTGGTGCTGCCGTGCCCTCTCAAACCGCTCACGCTCCTCCCTCTCCAACCGGAGGAGACGCTGCTCACGGATCAGGAAACGTACAGTGCACAGTGTAGGCGCCACAGTGCCAGTGCCTCTAGCTCCAGCACCCCTAGAACCAAAACCTCCACCACCGACACCCCCGATGCCTCCCGTACCTCCCGTGGGAACACCCCTAGGTTCCGTAGCAACCGGCTACAGAGAAGAACGAGGAGGGAACTGCGGGACGGATGGGAAGCTAGGGGGTGATGCGGGGTGAGGCTACCAAGTCGAGGCTGCCGTGTCCTCCACGGGAGTGACCTCCACGCCCACGCCCCCTGCACCTCCAGAGTCAACACCACCAGCTCCAGCAGCCCCAGCACCCTCACCCTCCGCAACTGCACCTCCCGCACCCACAGACACGATAGGGACTGGACGCTGCGGGGGAGACGACTGCGGAGTGACGTGCGACACACCTGATGGGGCAGGACACGAAGGGAGGGGGAGCTACTGGGGTGACTGGGGGGGGCTCAAGGGTGAGGAACAGCAGGGGGGAAAAGACCTCAGTACCTCGGTGGGGCCGACACCTGTAGTAACAAACAGACTCGTCAAGCTTGATGTCATGGGAACAGAAGAGCTCATAGGTGAGTGGTTCATAAAACACCCAGCCGGCGGTGTCCAAACTGAAGCCAAGAAAGACGCAGGCACGAGTGCGCAGAGACAACTTGCTCGCGCCAGAGGTGCGAACGTGAGCCAGAGAACACTAGACGCGGAAGCCAGCTGCTACGCCCGGAGAACCTGTCCAAAGGGAGACTGGCGTCACCCGTGGCCGTTCGTCACCGGGCCACAGGTTCAGCTAGTGCGCGGCGTAGCGGACTGCCTGAGACCACAAGAACTTGGGGGCACCTGCATGGCACATGGAGGTCCGGGCAACCTCCATGACCAGGCCGGTGCGTGGCTCGGCTACCCCGTTCTGCTGCGGCGAGTTTGGTAGCGTGTAAAACGGGACGATCCCCCAACCCGGACAGAACGTCTCCAAGCAAGTGAAAGATAACTCACCATGATGGTCCGAGTGTAGGCGGAGCCCACACAAGCCCTAGGCGCCACCCCTCGCTAGTAGCCATGGCTCGAGGACGGTAGGCACGTCGGCCTTCCGTCGCAAGGGGAAAACCGTGGTGTAGCAAGAGTAGTCGTCCACCACAATTAGGAAGTAGCGCTTTTGACGTGAGCCAAGGACTAGGGAGGGGCCCCAGACGTCCAAGTGCAGGGTCTGGAAGGGAGTCGTGGTGGAGGGGAACGAGGAGGAGTGAGGGGCAGCACGCTGCCGACCCTCGACTCAAGGAGTGCACGGCGGTGTAGGCGGGCGAGGAAGCGGGGCAAGCGACTCTGGGAGACCTGAGACCTGACGGTGACGTATCATCCTACGGAGACGTGGGAACGACGGGTGATCTAGACGCTGATGCCAGGGTACGACAGGTGGGTGAGGGACCGACAGTCGCACGATACAGCAGCTACCTGACTTGACCTGTCCTGACCTGACCCAGTTTGGTGGGACCTAGTGTGTAGTGCGTACAGACCAGGGCCCGGCTCCCTGTGGAAAGTGGCCAAAAACGCCCCAGTAGCACCGACTATGCAGGAGGCAACAGGCTCGTCCAATGGGAAAGTAGTGACTACACCTAGGTCGTGGAGGTCACTGACACCCACTATGTTCTTGGAGAAAGAGGGGGTGTAGTAACCTGTCAGAAACCCAGAAAGAGCTGCCGGACACGGGAGAGTGGTGGTGATGTGGGCAACGACGGGTCTCACGGAGGGGTCAGCCAAGGCGACAGTGACTGGAGTGTGCAGTGGCGTGAGGTCAGTAAAGTCGTGAAAAAAACATTTGGACGCTCCAGAGTCTTGTGTGAAGGAAAGTTGTGCAAGCTGTGAGGTCGCACCCGAGCTAGCGACAAAGGCTGGTGCTAGACTAGTGGTAACTACAGCTCCTACACAAAGACCCTCAGGGGCGCCTGAATTGGAAAGAACAAATGCACCAAGACTGGAAACACGGGTCTCTACTCGTGCATCCTGGAAAGGTCCTAGACCAGGTAGGTGAGACTCAACTTGTCCAGCAGTGCACTAACGAAGACGCAAGGGCCAGTGCGGTGGAATAGCGCGGGGACCAAAACGCTTACGGTGAAGGTCGTCGAGGCGACGGTAACAGCGAGACGCAGAGTGGTCACGACTCCAGCAGGTGGTGCCAGCACCCGGGCCAGTCAGGATCCAGTACCCACAAGGACCGACGTCGCACCCACTACTGGCTGAGCCGCTGCTGCGGCCGGTACTCCTAGGACCCTTAGGTCCCCACTACCATGAGTGCTGTAGCTGCTTTCGCTGCGGCTGACCCTACTGCTGCTGCCAAATTCTAGCATACGCCATGGTAGGCACAAGAGATGCGGTGGGGAGCGGCTAGGAGCGGTTGCTGGCTACAGCCTATGCTGCTGCTGGTTGTGCTGGGGGTAGCCTATGCTGCAGCTGGTGCTGCTGAGGGCAGGCAATGATTCTGCTGGCTGTGCTGCGGGCAGCCTGTGCTGCTGCTCGTTCTGCTGGGGGGCAGCCTATGTTGCTGCTGGTTCTGCTGGGGGCAGCCAATGCTGCTACTGGTTCTGCTGGGGGCCGCCTATGCTGTTGCAGCTTCTGCTGGGGGCAGCCTATGCTGCTGCTGGTTCTGGCGGCAGCTTAAGCCGCTGCTGGTGCTGGGAGCAGCCTAAGCTGCTGCTGGTTCTGGCGGTGGGGAACGGTTTTGGGCGGCTCTGGGCGGTTCTGGGCGGTCCTGGACGGTCCTGGGCTGTTCTGGACGGTTCAGGTTGGTCCTGGGCGGTCCTGGGCGGTTCTGGGCGGTTTTGAGCAGTCCTGGACAATCCTGGGCGGTTGTGGACAATCCTAGGCGGTCCTTGGCGGTTCTGGGCGGTACTGGTCAGTTCTGGATGGTTTTGGGCGGTTCTAGATGGTTTTGGGCGGTTTTACGCGGTCCTGAACATTCTTGGGCGGTTTTGGACGGTTCTGGACTGTCCTGGGCGGTTCTGGACGGTTCTGGGCATTCCTGGGCGGTTCTGGAGGGCTGGTAGCAGCCGAAGCTGGCGGACTGCAAGGCGTACGGGGAGGGGACGCGACGAGGCTGGCAGACAGGGTGGGCAGACGGGGCTGGCGGACGGGGCTGGCGATGAGGCTGGCGGACGAGGCTGGCGACGGGGCTGGCGCGGGGCTAGCGACGGGGCTGGCGAACGGGGACGCGGCGGGGACGCGGCGGGGACGCGGCGGGGTTGGCGAATAGGGGCACGACGGGGCTGGCGCATGGAGCTGGCGGATTGCATGGCAGCGGGGAGGGGACGCGATGGGTAGGGGAAGGGGAGGCGTCGGGGAGGGGATGTAACGCAAGACCTAACTAGCCGACTAAATAACCTTCCTAGTCAATGTCGAGAAGAGTCTCGACAAGGATATGAGACTACGGGAGTTGTGTTAGTTTGGTTGGGAAGGTTGAGTTGGAGAGGAAGATTGGTTTGGCATTTCCAACCCTCAACCTTGAGGCTTGGAAATTTTCAACCCATTAAAGTGGAGATTGGAAAGGTTGGATTTCCAACCAATCTGAACTTGCCAGTTGTGGTTACAATCCACAAAAACTTAAAATCAACCATACAACACAATTAAGTTGGATTGTCCTAACCAAACAAAGATGTCACTTAGGCTCCAAGCCTATGAGCTCCCCAACCATAGAAGCCATGGTTAGAGGAGCCCCCAAGGGGTATTGTGGAAGGGGTTAGCCGACAAGCTCATTCCTCACTTCCCAATTCCAACACACCAATTTGGAAATAAGATTTCTCCTACACAACTAGAGTTGTGGTTTCTTCAAGGATAAGTTCTACAAGATACCTTCCTACTTGCGAAAGCTTCATCAACATTCTTCAAACACTTTTTCTCCTCTCAAGCTTTAAGAGTACTATCAAGGCTATATTAACCCTTGGTGAGATTAATTGAATCTTGAGAGCATTGTATCTTGATTTTATATATATTCTCAAGGAGGATTTATATTTAACACACGGTTGCCCATTGTTATAAGGGCTGTGGTTGTTACATTGGCATATAGAGCTAGGGTTATCCTAAGCCTAGTGGGGGATTTTGCCCCTAGACAATTTTTTTTTTTAATAAATCTTGGAGTTGTGGTTTCTCAATAAGAGAACATTCAAGATCTGGAAGCTTGAAGAGTTCAAGATCTACAACTGCAACTTCAAGCTTAAGAAGAGATATTTTTCTCTCTTGCCCACCATTTGGTGAAAGACTCTCTACTGTTGAGTAGTGGAGTATAAACTTGGATCTGGAAGATTTGTTGAGGGTTATTCAAGTTCTTTTTTTCTAGTTGGATAGGCCCTGCCTTTTCACTCAAATGATTAGGAGGTGTTGGCAACAAATCTGTTACTCTGTAGAAGAAAATTCTTTTATAAGAATTTCTTGCTTTACCATTGAGGTGGTAAAAGCATTTTAACATAATCAACCCAGATATCTAAAGCTCCTTAATCCTTATGGCATCTGGCCAAGAGAAGGATATGGTAAGGGAGGAAAAGTTCACTGCACATAATGAGGTGGTGAACAATGCTGCTGAGATTGACCACAATCAAGATGAGGCAATGGCTGGTATTGAGCTGGATGACATTGAAGACTTGGACCTTGGAGATGAAGATAACAATGTTGAAGCTAATAACCATGGTGAAGCTGATAACTATGGTGAAGCTAATAACAATGACGAAGAGGAGAACGTTAGTGAAAAGGAGAACACTGGTGATGGAAATGACTTCACTGTGGGTGAAGGCATGAGTTATCTTATCTCCGAGGTTCATGCTCGAGTGTTGACCCCGAATATCACCATACTGCAGCAGCAAACGTCCATTGATGGACTCACAAGGCATACTCAGAATCTTGAGGCTACGTTGGGCATTGCCACGAAAGAGGTCGGTGAATTTCGTCGCAGCCAGGGTACAAAAAAACGCCATATTGAGGAGCTGCAGGATATTTGCAACAATATGCAAGCGTCATTCAACAAGCTCCATGAGCAGTTAAGGGAGCTTAGGAGGGAGGGCATTTATTAGCCACCTCCTGGGCGTAGACCCACTCCTGCTGCTTTGCCAGCACGTGCTCCTCCCGCACATACGCCTGTTGGCGCTGCAACAGCTATGCACCAGCCACCTCCAGCTGAGACCTCACCCTTTGGATCCCTCTCAGCGCCTCTGCCGGAGTTCCTCCATGGCACCATGACCTGGTGGAGCCTTTGTTTGACCTGGTGGATACCACCATGACCCTTGCAAATGTGCGTTCCGAGGCTCGCGTCACCGCAGCTACTCGAGCATTAGACAAATTGGCCCGCAGGGCAGTCTATGGCGCTAAGAAGCAGGCGCAGGGACCATTTGAATGCCCGGAATTCTGCACCGCGCTGAAAGAGGCATTCATGGTCAAGAAGTCCGACCTGGAACTGCGCGGACGCCTTGAGAGTATCAAGTGTTGTGACCGTTCGGTGCAGGACAATGTGGTCGAGTTCGAGGCCGCAACACGCAAGCTCGAAAAGCCCTTGTCTGAGGAGGAGATGATGCACACCTTCATCAAAGGCCTCCTTGTCAAGCTGCAGCGGTCTCACATGACCGGTGGCATGACCAATTGGAGGACTTACAAGGAGCTGAAGGAGTAGGTGATCAAAACCGATACCACCATTCGCACATACCTGGATGGTCCCAAGGAGCCAGGCCAGCAAGCTTGAGTTGAAGGCTCAGGTGGGCGTGGGAACCGACCCTAGAATGCCAATGGCGGAGGCCGTTGGAACAAGCGACCTTTCCAACAGCGTGATCACCAGCCCGGACCGTAGGCCAAGAGGGCCAATGGAGGGGGAGGGCGTGGCCCTAACACCCCAGACTTCTCCAAGATGCAGTGTAACGGCTGTGGAAGGATGGGACACATCCAAAGGCAGTGCAGTGACAAAAACCCAATCAAGTCCTCTGGAAAGCCTAAGCCAGGCAGCGTTAGACCTTCTAAAAAGAAGGATTTTCATAAGCCAAACTAGAGTGTGGGTACCTAGTTGGAGGAGTAGATCGAATGGATGAGGCTTTTGTGCTATGTGATGATGATATATCGAAGCTAGAGAAGTGTGCTGATTGCAAAATCTTTTGTCTGTTTGCCCCTTCTTTTAATAAAAACTCTCTGCTTTTTATCCTCGATCGTACCCACTTGAGAAAATTTCCAAGGATGCAATGTAGGATAAGTTATTAATTATTTTTTGTGGCTTGGACATTTTGCGTTCTGTCATTGAAATTGTGAGTCGTTGCACTCAAGAGTACCCCCTAACTTCGGTCGCGTTGGTGACTCGCACAGTGAAAGGCGAATTGTACATGCGCTTCGTGGATGGCCGCTCCTAGCGGCGTGGGACAAGGGACACCATGTGTGGTGGACCAACTCTCAGTCACATGGACGCGCTCGTCACAACGTCAACGTGTATTTCAAGCCTTCGACCAGTGTTGTGGCATGTCCTGTTTGCCCAAAGCATCAACAAAAATTTGTTGCTTGCGGGTAGCGTGAACGAGGAAAACGCAAAATTCATTGTTGATACGGGTGCAACTGTTTCCCTCTTTCATGAAAAGAGGGTCACAGCACGCGCAATCCTCGTTGAAGGACCGTCTTGCCCCATTCGCCTTGATGATAGCATCATCCCAAGCAAAAGGCGGACACGGATCAACACGGAGATTGAAGGCTATTGCGAAGAAATTTGCACGTATGTTTTACCCCTTCTCGAAGGCGTCAACCTTGTCCTTGGAATACGTTGGCTTCGAACGAATGAAGTCAAACTCGATTCCTGGATAATTCGGTCTCAATCTTAAAGAATGGTGATACTGTCCAGTGGCAAATACCTAAGGACTTGATCACAAACGACCAACCCACGTTGGAACTCCCCGACGTGAGTTTTGCGCTTGCGGATGGTTCGGACAGCATGTTCGACAAGCTGATACATTCTTTGTGGTACAGCTTGAGAATGCTGCACACAAACTGCCTGGGGTTGAGGATTTTCCACCTCAGATGAAAGCACTCGCAGACGAGTTTGCGGAGGTTTTTGAGCCCATCCCAGATGGCCTCCCTCCGGACCATGCAGTCTGTCATACAATCCCCGTGGAGCCTGGAAAACTCTCACCGTTCAGACCTCTGTTACACCTCAGTCCAGCTGAGTACGAGGAGGCTAGACAACAAATTGAGGAGTATCTTAGGAAGGGATGGATTGAACCAAGCGCATCACCTTACGGAGCGTCGATCTCGTTTGTTCACAAAAAGGGCAGAGGATTACGCATGTGCGTAGACTACCATGCTCTGAACAAGATAACGGTGAAACACAGATACCCCTTGCCAAGGATTGAGGATATGTTTGACAAACTCCTAGCTGCCCAGTTGTTCAGCGCATTGGAACTCGCGCAGGGGTATCATCAATTGCGCATTACTGAAAAAGATGTACCCAAGACGGCTTTCCAATCACCGTTTTGTAATTTTCAATGGCGAGTGCTAAGCTTTGGCTTGACCAATGCTCCTGCCTTTCAGCGGGCTATGAAAGATGTCTTTCGCGAGGCGATTGGACAGTTCGTTCTAGTCTATCTGGATGACATCTTGGTTTATCCCAAGACGGAAGAGGAGCACACGCGACACCTTAAGTGGGTGTTAGGGAAACTCTGAAAAGCATAAGTTCTATACTCATCTGTGGAAATGTCATTTCTATAAACGCGAGTTGGAATATCTTGGCCATCTTGTGGGAAGCGACGGCCTCAAAGTAGACCCAGAAAATGTTGTCTCAATCCAGGATTAGCTGGTTCTACAATACATGGGTCAAATCAGGTCGTTTTGGGGACTGACGAACTATTTTTGTCCACAAGACGTGGGTTGTTTCTTGCAGAATTATTCTACCATTTTGCTCCATTGACGGC
The DNA here is from genome assembly GCA_947471745.1 of Closterium sp. Naga37s-1. Classification (NCBI taxonomy): domain Eukaryota; kingdom Viridiplantae; phylum Streptophyta; class Zygnematophyceae; order Desmidiales; family Closteriaceae; genus Closterium; species Closterium sp. Naga37s-1. The sequence goes on along the minus strand of CANJKZ010000051.1, from coordinate 3,947,317 downwards.
CCTCACTCGCAAGAGTAGCGCTTGGCAATGGACATAGCAATGCCAAAAGGCATTCGACGAGGTGAAGTGAATGCTGACCAACGCTCCGGTACTGGTTTTACCAGATCCGACGAAACCATATGAGGTCATTACCAATGCCTCATTGATAGGGATTGGGGCTGTTCTCTTGCAAGAGGGGAGACCAGTGGCATTTGAGATACAAAAGCTCTCCTTGGCAGAGGAGCGCTATACAATGTCCGAACAGGAACTGTTGGCGGTCGTTCATGTGCTACGAACATGGCGATGTTATCTGGAGGGTGTGGACTTTGTGGTTACGATCGACCACTGTCCAAACACCTACTTCTCCACCCAAGTCATGCTTATTCGACGTCAAGCCCGACGGGCTGAACTCCTTAGCGAGTTCACTTTCGATATTCAATATCGAGCAGGTTCGACAAACCTGGCTGACCCCTTCAGCAGACAACTGATAGGGGCAGCGACATGGGTAGACGACACAGAGGATGCGGCAGTATTTTCTGCTTGCTTCAGTGTCCTAGCAATGACTCGAGTGAGTGAGATTACCTTGAGTAGTTTTCTGAAACACATCCACACTGGGTATCAAATCGACTCCTGGTTTCAGAACCCACAGAACACGAAGGAAATCAAGTGGGAGCATGAGCTCTGGTGGCGTGAGACGGAGATTGTTGTACCTCGTGGGTAACATGCGAAATGACATTCTGGAAGAAGTGCATGCCACTAAGAACGGAGGAAACCTAGGGGTCAAGAAGACCAGGTGGGCTTTGAGTGATGTGTACTGGTGGCCGGGATTGGGCACTGAGGCCCAGCAATTCGTGGCGCGCTACGGTGCATGCACACAAAACAAAACGGACACAAAGAGGCTTTGTGGTTCGCTTCAACCACTCAAAATCCTGAATGAACCTTGGGAGAGCGTTTCCTTGGATTTTATCACGGGTCTTCCCAAGACTCGCGATGGCCATACAGCGATCCTAGTGTTTGTGGATTGTCTGACAAAAATTGTCCATTTCGTGGCTACGATAACTGACGTATCTGCGGAGGATACGACCAAATTGTTTGTGGCGCACGTTTTCCACTTACATGGGTTACCACGTGTATTGGTGTTCGGCCGGGATCTGCGCTTTACAAGCCGCGTCTGGTAAGAAGTCACGCGGACACTAGGAACGAAGCTGAAGATGTCATCGGCGTTCCACCCACAAACAGACGGGCAGACGGAAGCAGATGCTAGAGCAGACCGGACGCTAGAGCAGATGCTTCGTTCATTCATTGGCCAACTCAGGATGATTGGGACGGATTGTTGCCTGTCCTTGAATTCGCAGTGAACAATTCAGTTCATGAAGGTACACGTGAGAAACCTTTCATTCTGAACTGTGGTCTGCATCCCACAACATCCGCTACGCATGGGATCGGTGGATTGAAAATTCCAGCCGCTAAAGACTTTGTTGGCAACCAGCAAGAAGCACTTTAGTCTGCTCGCCATTGCCTGCAACTCTCACAGCAGCGACAAAAGTCTTAGGCCGACATGAAACGCCGGGAAGTCTCATTTGAGGTCGGAGACAAAGTTTTGTTGAGCACGATGAACATTCGTCTCAAAATCCCTGGAGCACGAAAGCTGTTCCCAATGGATTGGGCCATTCGAGGTGATCAAGCTTGTTGGTGTGGTAGCTTACAAGCTTAAGCTACCCGATACACTACGGATTCACAACGTCTTCCATGTGTCTCTGTTGAACAAGTACGTTGCAGAGGGCAAGTACTTACAGCCACCAACGATCGTTCTGGGGGTGGAACTGTTTTATGAAGTCAAACGAGTGCTGGTGCATCGTGATCGACAGTGCGGCCGCAACTCAATACTAAAGTTCCTCATCAAGTGGAAAGGCTATGGGCCTGAACACAACTCATGAGAGCCAGAAGAGCATCTGACTGAAACTGCAGTTCAGTCATACATGGCAGATCAGCCCGACGAGCTACCGCACAGCCAGTGGATGGTGTTGACCCAAATCGTAATGTGACATGGCGTGCTCAAAGCGCTCGTCCTCAGAAGCACCCTAACGCAACGGGGACGTTGCCACCTAGGTGGGGAGGAGTGTAACGCAAGACCTAACTAGCCGACTAACTAACCTTCCTAGTCAATGTCGAGAAGAGCCTCGACAAGGATATGAGACTACGGGAGTTGTGTTGGTTGGGTTGGGAAGGTTGATTTGGATAGGAAGATTGGTTTGGCATTTCCAGCCCTCAACCTTGAGGCTTGGAAATTTCCAACCCATCAAAGTGGAGATTGGAAAGGTTGGATTTCCAACCAATCTGAACTTGCCAGTTGTGGTTACAATCCACACAAACTTAAAATCAACCATACAACACAATTAAGTTGGGTTTTCTCAACCAAACAAAGATGCCACTTAGGCTCCAAGCCTATGAGCTCCCCAACCATGGAAGCCATGGTTGGAGGAGCCCCCAAGGGGTATTGTGGAAGGGGTTAGAGCCAACAAGCTGACTCCTCACTTCCCAACTCCAACACACCAATTTGGAAATGGGATTTCTCTAAGTCTTTTTGGTTCTCCTAACAGACTCTCCTATACAACTAAAGTTCTACAAGAAGCTACCCTTCTACTCGCTAAAGCTTCATCAACATTCTTCAAGATCTTTTTCTCCTCTCAAGCTTCAAGAGTACTATCAAGGCTAGATTTTCCCTTGGTGGGATTAGCTTAATCTTAGAAGCCTTGTATCTTGATTTTATATATATTGTCAAGGAGGATTTATATTTAACACACGGTTGCCCGTTTGATATAAGGGCCGTTGTTCTTATAGGGGACGCGACGGGGAGGCGACGAAGAGGGGATGCAATGTGAAGGCAACAGAGAGGGGACGTGACGGGGAGGCGACGGGGAGGGGATGTGATGGGGAGGCGACGGGGAAGGGACGCGACGGGGAGGCGACGAGGAAGGGACGCGACAGGGAGGGTTGCGGGGCGATGGGCTACGGGGTGGGGGGAGCGCCCTTTAACGCGCGATTCGGGGGCCTTCCTAGGCCGCGACATGGGGGACCCACGGGGGTCCTTCTAACTCGTGATTCGGGGACCCACGGGGGTCTCTCTCTAGTGCGCGATTCGACGGGGGGAGGAGGGGGGGAGGGGGGGCGGGGGGGGAGGGAGGGGGGGGGGGGGGAAGTATTCTCTGATTTGATAGGGTTTTGATTTTAGGTACTCTGATGGACCAGTGTAAAATTTTGGCGAATGCATTTTTCTCTTTACAAGGTACAAAAATTTCGACTGAGCCCCTCCTTGACTTGGTGGGAAATGGACTCCCACCTCGTGCAGCGAGAGCATAGCACAACGGTAGCGTTTTTTATAGGAGCGCCAAAGGCGTGGGTTCAATACTTGAGACATGATATTCAAGTTGGAAAATTTGTTACACTGATTGTCCAGAGTTCTTTTCTTCAGAAGTTAAGTTTTCTCTGACAAATCAAAGTGACGCTCATGACCAACCCTGGATTTCAAGGTTTCCAAAAAAACAACTCTGAAAATCTGAGTAGTGAAAATCCAAAAAAAAAAAAAAAAAAAAAAAAAAAAAAAAACCCTGTTGGTCACTACGACTCTTCGTACTTCGACGACGTGGAGACTCGGCGCTCGACTCAGGGGTAATGCTTCAGTTTGGGTGCTGGAGCTGTGTCGTTGTGGTCTACTCAGTCGTCGTCTATGACTACCTCCAGTGCTGAGTCTGAGATCTACGCTGGTGCCATGGCTGCGCAGGAGCTTCGCTGGTTGACTTTCTTGCTCACCGACCTTGGTGAGCGGCCTCGCTCTGCACCGACCTTGGTCGCTGACAACAAGGCCATGATTCTCCTGTGTCGAGAGCCTCGACTGGAGAGCAGAGTGAAGCACATCGACGTAAGGTATTTTCTCCTGCGACAGTTGCAGTGACGCGGTCCGGCACGCTTAGACTTTGTGGCCTCGGTAGCCAACACTGCATACATCTTCACCAAGGTACTTCCACCTTGTGACCACCACAGGTTCTGTTTGCAGTTAGGCCTTGTTTAGCCCAGGCCCTCGATTGTTGTAGTATTGCTTTTTATTGCTTGTACTTGCATTAATATATACTTGTGAACTCTTGAACTGGCCTTGTGGCCGATTGCTTGTGCTTGGTGTTGGAATGACCGAAAGGTTATCATAACATTCCCGAAGGCTCTCCACTCGCGCGTCACTCCATAACGAAGCAACGCGCCTGTATCAGTATTGCAATAGCTCATATAGAGCGTGCGGAAGGTCGAGGGTCACCCGAAGGTCAACAGTCAAAGACAGTCAACGGTCGTAACCCTTGACTGCCCAGTAACCGCACTTGGTAGTTCCGCGATGCAACACAGTAACTGTCAAGAATAGCAATAGTCGTGGTTACTGTAGCAATGTAGTTCAGTTGAATAAGGGAATGTACCCCTCAGAGTACATGGCTAGCTATTTATATCCTTGTACTCCTACCTTATAATCATCTTGTTCTCTTTCAACTTATTAACAAGGTCACTACAAAGACTTCATTGTCTTCTCAATCTTAGCAGACTTATCCTGTCCACTACGATCCTTCAGTGATAACAATATGGTATGAGAGCTAGAGTGGATTATAAGGCATGTTAAGCTCTTGTTCTTTCCGGAACAACCTCTTTATAAATCACTCGTTAAACTATTATAAACTCTGCATCACTATGGCTCCCGAAGGAAAAGTCACTGCAGATTCTCCGGGCCCACCACCAGCGACGCCTACTGTACCATCAGCGGTGACCTCTGTCAGCACCGCTCTCGTCGAGCAGCTGGTCGCTCGCATCAACACTCTTGAGAGCCATCAAGCTATGAGCATCGATGGCTCAAGCTACGCACATGGAGTTGCTGGACTCCCTCTCCCTGGAGAAGACCACCGCGTCAACTCCGAGAGGCCATTTACCTTTGACAACCGTCAAGCTTCAGCTCCTGCACAAGACAGTCGACATCGCACTCAGTCGGATACAATCGCGGCAATGCAAACAAAGTTTGTTCTAAATTCGAAGCTGAAGACATCAGTTCCCTTCGACGGAAAGGACTTCTACATGTGGAGCTTCGAGTTCGAGCTACTCGCGACAACTGCGCAAATCTGGATGTACTACGAAGGAAGCTTACCGTTTCCGATGGATGGCACCATCTAAGAGAAGAACCAATACTACCATGAGTCTCTTCTCGCGTACACCACTCTTCTCCAAAACCTCTCCCTTCCGAGCAGCTTGGCATTCGCTCCTACAAGTCTGAGTGGGCACCCGCGTACGCTTCTTGGGAGCAAATGCGCAACTCCTACATGGCAACAGATCCCGTTACAATGAGTCGCCTACTCAGCCAACATTCATCGGCTAAACTGCAACAAGGGGAGAAAGCGGGACCCTATATCAATCGGTGCTGCAATCTGCGCGACCACATTAAGAAGTGCGGCGGAACCGTTCCCGGCGACATGTTCGTCTCCATGGTTCTTTCCGGCCTTGGACCTGATTGGCAACAGTTCCAATCGTTGCTCCGTGCTCGAGCAACCATCTCCGAGTCTGCTCTGTGCACCATGCTTCTCTCTGAGCAGAAGGAGATTGACCTATACAATGAGAAAAATAGCAAGCGGGAGAAGTTAGTCTTCTATGCTGGAGCGACTGAAAGGGAGCAGCACGGCAAGAAAGGAACTTTCTGCAAATACTACAAGAAGCTCGGGCACACTATCGATCGGTGCTACAAGCGTGAGGCAGCTGACGAAAGGCACAACAACTCCTCCAGCCAGCACTTTTCAGCACCCTCGGCTTCTCCTGCTACAACATCAACCTGTCAGAATCAAGAAGTGGTCAACTAGAAACAGTTGGGAGTACAAGTATGAAACCCTAGGGAAATGTACCCCCTAAAGGCTAACCCACTGTAGCCTACACAGCAGAAACATATATATAATGTTTGACACACCCCCATAGGCTAAGTGGGGGAGAGCAAGGGGTCACAGGACCGGTCAAGAAAGACAAAGCAAGCTCAGGGTGGATCACAACGTCACCACACACTCTGAGCACAAGCAAAGGGCCACAAGGCCAGTTCACATGTAGAGGCATATATGTAGTACAAGCATCAAAGTGATCTATATCTGGCAAGCATGCAGGCATATATATATAGATCACAGTACATGCAAAGTCTACAACAAGTGAGGAAAAGTGGGCACAAGCCCAAGCGAAGTGCAGAAACGCTGATGATCACCAGACTGAAGTGCCTTGGTGAATATATCAGCAGTGTTGGCCTGAGTGGCCACGTAACGCAGACGAAGCTGACCACGCTGCTGCAACTCTCGCTCTAAATGTAGAGCGATGTGCTTCGTTTTGTGCTCCAGTCTGTGCTCCTCACACAAGGCAATGGCAGCCTTGTTGTCGACGTACAGCACTGGGGGAGAACGAGGCCGCTCTCCCAGGTCGGTCAGCAGGTAGGTGAGCCAGCGTAACTCCTGTGCAGCCATGGCTGTGGCGTAGATCTCAGCCTCACAACTGGAGCTGAGAACTGAAGATAAACGTGTAGAACGCCACGAAACTGAGCCAGAGCCAAGGCTGACGGTGTAACCCTGTGACGACCGCTGAGTAGCCTGGTCGTCAACCCAAGAAGCGTCTGAGTGCCCAGTGAGAACAACTGAGCTCCCTCCTCCAAGCACGAGCCCCATGCCCGATGTACTGCACAAGTAGCGCAATACCCTCTTTGCAGCATCCCAGTGCACCTTTCGGTGCCTACCAGGAGCCACGTAGCGAGCCAGAAGGCCAAGAGGGTACACTAGGTCAGGACGAGTGCAAGTCATCTGGTACGTGAGGCAGCCAACTAGCTCTGGGTAAGGCCCACTCGGCTCTACGGACTCATCCGAAGGCAGAGCTGAGAGCGAGTGACCTGTAGCCAGAGGAGTGGCCTGTGCTGAGGACCAGGTGAAGCCGAAGCGCTGAAGGACCTGCTGCACCATGTGTGACTGAGTCAGTGTGATGGTGCGGCGTGCTCTGTCCCGGGTGATCTGCAAGCCAAGGTAGCTGCGCAGTTCACCAGGTCTGTGCACGTGTGTCTCTTCTGCAGCTCCGACTTCACGTGGGCGAGAGCCTCGGTGTCTGCAGTAGCAAAGACCAAGTCGTCGACGTACACGAGGATGTAGAACGGCGGCAGCGAAGTGTCGGTGCGCAGAAACAGCGACGGGTCAGCAGTAGAAGGCGCGAACCCAAGTGCCGCAAGAGTAGTCCTCAATGTGTCGTGCCACTCACGTGGTGCCTAGCGAAGACCGTAGACCGGCCGCCAGAGGCTCCACTGGGTACCAGGAGGAAACGACCCAGTGAAGACAGGAGGGCGGCGCAGCCAGATCTCCTCGTGCAGGCTGCCCTGCAAGAAAGTTGTGCTGAAGTCAAGAGAGTGAAGCTCGTAGTCACGCTGAGCGGCAACATGCAGTAGCACCCCAAGAGTGGTCATCTTCGGGGTGGGGGAGAAGGTCTGAAAGAAGTCTACTCCCTCTCGCTGACTGAAGCCTCGAGCAACGTAACGAGCCTTGAAGACAGGCGGAGAACCTGGCCGCCGCTTCACCCTGAAAATCCACATGCCACTGACGATGTTCGTCCCAGGAGGGGGAACCTCGTCGACGTAAGTGTCAGTGGACTTCCAGGATGCCATCTCTGCGTCCATGGCTGACTGCCACTGAGAGGAGTACTCACCCGCGATCGCCTCAGCGTAAGAGCGCGGGGTCGGGATGTCTGGAGCATCCGGGTCTCCCTCAGGGGCAATCAGCATGGACACGAGATGAGGCGCAGCGGCTGCAAGACACTCAAGGTCCTCCTGTCTGTCCTCAAGGACGTCCGTGCCTAGAGCACACTCACCCCCGACGGACGGAGGACAGACAGACTCAGACTCAGCAACAAGACTAGCGGCGTAGTCTAGACGACAGCGAGCAGCAAAGTCGACAAGCTCAGCAACTAGGGCAGACGCAGCAGCAGACTCAAAGGAAGGGTCAGTGACAGAAGTGGCCAGGAGACGCGTGACAGTAGGATTTGCGGCACGAAGAGAGTCAGACTCCGGGTCAGCAAGAACAGGAAGAGAGGACGCAGGAGGAGATGGCAGAGGGACACGCTGTGGAGCAGTGGAAGGACGCAGAGTCATATAGTGTGTGCCAGGGACAGGTGGAGGACGCTCACGCGGAACACGGCGACCAGTGCGAGCAGCACGAACAGGTGACACAGGACGAGACACAGGCGACACAGGACGAGACTCAGGCTCACGACGCTCTGTAAGACCGCCTGTCGGACTAGTGTAGGGAGAAGGACCAGGAAGTGGCGAGGCAGGCGGTAGCTGTGACGGCAACTGGACAGGCGGAGGACACTCTAAGGAGGGAGGAGGACTAGGAGGAGGCGGCTGACCAAGAACCTGCTGAAGGAGCGGAACAAAGTACGGCCGCGGCCGTGAAGTGCCCCCAGAAGCAGCAGAGACAGCACCAGAACCTCCAGCCGAACCAGCACCAGCAGTACCTCCAGCAGCTCCAGAACCTCCAGCAGCACCAGCAGCACCTCTAGCAGCTCCAGAACCTCCAGCAGCACCAGTAGCACCTCCAGCAGCTCCGGTACCTCCAGCAGCACCAGCAACACCTCCAGCAGCTCCAGAATCTCCAGCAGCACCAGCAGCACCTCCAGCAGCTCCAGTACCTCCAGCAGCACCAGCAGCACCTCCAGCAGCTCCAGGACCTCTAGTAGCAGCAGGGCCTCCAGCTGGCGGTACCTCAACACCACGAGCTCCACTCCGGAGGCTGCAGCGCCGAGCGTACCACTCACGTAGCCGCTGAGGGGAGGGAGGCTCCGGCTGCGACACTGCACCCGCAGGGCCACCAGCCCCAACTCCAGTAGACCCCCCAGCTCCAGGAGCCCCACGACGGAGGCTGTAACGCTGGGAGTACCACTCACGCAGCTGCTGTGAAGAGGGAGCGCCAACAGGCGCAGTACGGTCAGTCTCAGAACCCCCAGCCTCAGCTCCTTTAGGCTCAGCACCCCCAGTCGCAGCACCCCCAGGCTCAGCACCCGCTGTCTCCGCACCCCCAGACTCAGCACCCCCAGTCTCCGCACCCCCAGGCTCAGCACCCCCAGTCTCAGTACCCCCAGACCCAGCACCACCAGGCTCAGCACGCTCAGCACCTCGCGCAGGACCAGAGTCAACAGCTACCTCGACAGGCTCGACCGGGTCTACCTAGGAAACACCTGAGGGAGCAGCACCCTGGGGAGGGAGGGGGTCTACCGACGTGACACCTGGGGTGAGGAAGAGCGGCGGGGGGGGGAGCGGGGCAGTGCGGTAGGGGAAGAGACGGTAAAAGGGTACCGACTCGTCAAAGGTGACGTCCTGAGAGTGCGGCGCTCAGCAACCCCATTCTGCTGCGGAGAGGCCGGGAGAGTGAACGTCTGGCGGATGCCGTGCTCCGCACAGTAGGCTGCCAAGAGGTCAGAGGAAAACTCGCCACCTCTGTCAGAGTGCAGACGTAGGACAGAAAAGTCCGACTGGAACCGCTCGCGGAGCTGGAGACGAGCAGCGCGGATCCAGGGGATCAAGACATCAGGGACCTCACCCTTGGTACGCAAGGGGAAGACCGTGGTGTAGCGCGTGTAGTCGTCGACGACCAGCAGAAAGTACCGCTCGTGGCCCTGTCCCCGGACGCGGGCGGGGCCCCACACGTCCAGGTGGAGAGTCTGCAGGGGAGCCTCTATGGGAGGGAACGAGGAAGAGTGAGAAGCGGCGCGCTGCCGCCCCTCGACACAGGGAAGACAGGGAGGAGCAGGCGAGGGTGGCAGGGGAGGGAGAACCCTGGGAAGACCAGAGACAAGGTACCTGGAGTGCATGCCGCGAAGGCGCTGCACTGACGGGTGACAAAGGCGGTGGTGCCAGAGGACAGTCCTGTGCGACAGGGAGCGACACGAGCAGGGGGGCGACAGCTGACCTGACGCAGACGTAGACGCAGACACAGCTACCTGAGGGGACTTAGTGGTCAGTGTGTACAAGTCCGACCCCGGCTGCCGAGTGAAGGTAGCCAGGTGACGACCCGTCTGGGCACACGTGCAGTGCGTCACACGCTCGTAGGCAGGGGTGAACTGGTGAACACCCGCATCCTGAAGCGCGGAACCTGCCACCAAGTTCGTAGAGAACGAGGGGAGGTAGAGGCCCGACAGCGTGCCAGACGGGACAGCAAGACAAGGGAGGGCAGTGGTGGAGGTCGCAAGGACCGGACCCCCTGAGGGGTCAGCCAGGGAGACAGCAACCGGTCTAGGAAGCTGCTCTAGGGCAGTGCGGTCGTGAAAGAAACAGCGGGAAGCACCTGATTCCAGTGTGAAGGTGTGCATTGCCTCAGTAGGTGCGGTACCAGCAGACGCAGACGCACTAGCACCTAGGGCAGCAGCCTCACCAGGACCTAGAGCAGCACACGCACTAGCACCTAGAGCTGCAGCCTCACTGGTCCCAATACCCGGGTCGGGCGGTACACTCAGGTAACAGTCACCCTCAACACTAATAGTCAATGCATACATAGCAGCAAGGATAGCATCATAATCAAGAGCAAAGCTATCAATCCCCTTCTTAAGCAGATCAGCCCAGCGGGGCAGCTCAGAGGCGTCAGGAAACTACTCGCGCCAGGCGTCATCGAGACGAAAGAAACAGCGCTGCGCCGTGTGAAACCTCCCACAAGTCTGGCCAGTGCGGTCACCTGTGCGGATGACGTACGGGCAGGTACCTCCACCCCCAGACCCCCCACGCTGAGAGTACCACTCACGGAGCTGCTGGGGCGACTGGGGCTCGCTGGGACGCTGCTGCTGCTGCCTCTGGCCACCGCCGAACCCGCCACGCTGCACCGCTCCTCCGCGCCCTCCACCAGCTCCACCGCCGCCACCACTGCCACCACCACCACCTCCACCTCCACCACCGCCGCCTCCACCACCCCCGGCTCCGCCACTGCCCCCCCCACCACCAGCACCACTCCCACCACTGCCGCCGCCGCCGCCGCCCCCTCCACCCCCTCCACCACCACCTCCCCCGCCGCCGCCTCCTCCACCCCGGCCCCCCTTGCCCCTGCCACCCTTGCGCCTCCCACTGGGAGCGAACGCAGCTCCGACCCCCTCAGCACCGAGGTAGTCGACAGCAGCAGCAGATGCAATGGAGGGGAGAAGGGGGGAGGGGGAACATCCCTCAAAGAAGGGAGTGCGAGGGTCGCCACGAGAGGCACCTACAGCTACAGTGCTCTTCTCAGCTGCTAGGAGTTCCTTCTCGAGCATGTCGACAGTGAGGTCTGTGGGGGAGAGAGCAAGAAAGTGGTCCCTGACAGCACGAAGAGAGTCAGGGAGGCGAGTGACCAGGTGGTAGAGGGTGAGGTACATCGGGGGGGGGTTCTTGGCTAGGAAATCGGGGGGGAGTGCGGCACGGTAGCGGAGATCACTAGTACGGAGGTGAGTGATGAGGTCAGCTACAGTGGCAAAGGCAGACAGATTGGGGAAGAGATAGGGCAGTGAGAGACGGCCTATCGCAGCAGTGGCAGGGGAGGAGTAGCGTGCAACTACAGCGTCGTACAGCTCCTTAGCGGTCTTATGCTGGCCAAAGTGCTCGCGCTCATCTAGCGGTAGGTGGCTGCGAACGGCTAGGCGAGCATGAGCGTCACGGGTCTGCCACTGTGATCGAGCAGTGCTGTCAGCAGTAGCAGCAGGCGCGGGAGCGGCGCCGGACGTGTGGTCAAAAAGGGAAACATCGTCCTTGGCAGTGACCTGGAGGAACAGGTGCAGGTCATCGAGCCAAACGTCAAACTTAATCGGACGGCCCTCAGAGTCAAACGTGAGAACGGTAGGACTAGCCATAGTGGCAGTAGCAGTAGTAGCAGTAGCAGCAGTAGCAGTAGCAGAAGTAACAGAAGCAGTAGTAGTAGTAGGAGGGGCAGTAAGAGCAGTTGCTGCAGGTAGGGCAGCGCGGCGCCTTCGAGTGCTTCGTGGCCTGGATGAAACGGGCCGAACATCAGTCTGAACTGAAGCTGAAAATCTACCAGATAGACGGGGGTTTGGAGTTCGTCAAGCAGAAGGGGATTGAGCACCTGGTGTCCCTACTCTACGCTCACAAGCAGCAAGGACTAGCGGAACGGACAAACAGGAGCCTTGCCACCAGGATGAGGGCCCTGATGAAGCAGTCGGTTGTCCCAACCAAGTACTGGCCATTTGCGATGAACCAGGCTGTCCAGCTGCACAACTTGCTGTCGTCCCGAAGCCTCGGGAACAACAACTCTCCCTACATGGCTGGGACGGGCAGAAAGGCAGGCACGCGTCTGCTTCGGTTGTTCAGCTGCATGGTATAGTACAGGCCACACACAGTAAGGACCAGAGAATCTGCAGACCGGGCACGCTGGGGCATCCACCTTGGAATTAAAAGGAATACAAGGCGTGGATCGTGCTGGACTACGCAACAAACGAAGTCACAAAATCACGTGACTGCATCTTCTACGAGAAGCTGACTCTGCCACGGTTCAAGGAGCACCGCAAAGCTAACAAAGCACCGGAAAGGATTTTTGAAGGGCATCGCAGCTTCGCCACGTCACATGATGAAGCAAACTTCGCGGAGGACGCTGACGCAGCAGACAACACACCATCGGATCCATATCCCAACATCCCCCTTACAAGCCCACTCCACACTCCGACACTCATACATGTTCATCAATTCGATCCTCCTGCTGATACACTTCGCGAAGCCCACAATTACAACAGTGAAGCGCACCGTTCACCGAATGCCGAGTTACCACCACCAAACACCTCGCAAGACACCCTTCGTCTCGGCAACGACAGCGACGATGACGTCGTCAAAGTAACCGACTTCCACGACTACGATCGCCTGCACTACGGAAAGACCAGCGAAACCGGTCTCCGCATCCTTGGGCTCGCCGTAGCTGTTCGTCAAACCTCCCCCAAGGAACCCACCACCGTTCGCCAGGCCTTGTCTGGCCTTGATAGTGAGAAATGGAAGGCAGCCATGGCCGCAGAAGTCGCAGCCCTAAAGAACCGCGGAACATGGAAGTTGGTCCCACGATCATCAGCAAAGGGGAGGAAAATTCTCAGTGGAAAATGGGTCTTCCACATCAAAACACTCGCGGATGGCTCAATTGACAAATATAAGGTGAGATGGGTGGTGCGCGGGTTCGAGCAAACTCACATGGTGGACTTCGACCTTACCTACGCGCCCGTCAGACAACACACATTAGTGCGCATTCTCATCTGCATCGCAGCCGTCAAACATCGGCCACTCCGTCAAATCAACGTCGGGAGCGCATTCATGTACGCTCCCGTCGACGCCATCATCTTTGTTGAGCAGCCGCATGTCTTCAAGGAAAGCGACGGCGCCGTCTGCCTTCTTCAAAAATCCCTCTATGGGATTAAGCAGGCACCTCGACTATGGCAGCAGTACCTACACAACGTCCTCACGGAGCTCGGATTCAAACAACTACCGCATGACCTTGGGATGTACCGGAAGGAGTCGCGCGGCAAGTTCATTCTCCTTGTTGCCTACGTTGACAATCTACTTTACACCGGCGATGACACGGAGCTGTTGGACCAGTTCGAAGCAGGTATCAAAGAGAAGCCGGAGGTGACACTCAACCACTCCGTCACACAGTTCCTGGGCCTCAACATCACTCAGTCCGCCACCTCCATTCACCTTTCCGCCGCCAAGTATGCGGAAACACTCGCGAAGAATTTTGTTGTCGCACCGATTAACCTCACCACCCCCTACCGCACTCCTCCTCCTAATCACGAACCAGATACCACACCGCTCTCCGTCGACGATCACCAACTCTATCAGCAGCAGCTAGGATGTCTCCTGTTTGCCACCGTCACGTACCGGCCCGATCTCTCCTACGTCGCAAGCCGGCTCTCACAGTACCTGAAGCGACCTGAAGGGGAGAATCTACTGGATCTCCGCCGAGCACTTCAAATACTTCGTCTCTACTCCTCACGTCGGCCTCACCTACGAAGCTAACTTAACTGCTACCCTGCAACTCCATGGCTACGTAGACGCAGAACATGCAGGAGACATTGGGAACAGACGCTCTCGCGCAGGATTCATTTTTCAACTCCAACCTGCTGGGCTCATCTCTTGAAACTCTCAAAAGCAAGAACTCATTGCCCTTTCGTCAGCCGAAGCTGAGTTCATCGCCGCCAGCGCAGCTGTTCCCGAAGGACTTTACCTGATGGAGCTCCTGCAAGAAGCAAAAGTAACGATGAACGGACACTTTACGTTACTCTGCAACAAGCAAAGCGCGATCAAGATTGCGAACAAGCCCGGCTTCGTGAACCGCACAAAACACATCGCACTTCGTTACTTCTTCGTCAAGGACGAAATCAACAAAGGGAAAGTCAAGCTCACATACTGCCCAACTGGTGACATGGCAGCAGACTTCTTGACCAAGAAACTACCATGTCAGAAGTTTCTGTTGAAATCTATTTCTCATATGAACTGCTTGTAGCAGTAGTTAGTGTAGTGTTACATTGGTGGTGCACCTCATTCCCTTGTCCCTTACACTATATCTTGTATCTTGCTCATTAGTGAATCACCTTTTCTTTGCTCAACTATCTCAACACTCATGCTAGTACCCTCAACCCTAGCTATGGCTACTAAGTACTAGCTACTATTCTGACATGCTATCAGAGTGGTTACGTTCCTAAGACCTAATGGGCCCACCGTTCACTTCCGCTGCTGTAGTTTCAGTCAATCGCCCCGGGCGCGTGATTATTTTTCTGCCGGGGCGCGCGAAGTTTTCTCCTCGCCACACGCCCCGGGCGCGCGGCGGTTTTTTGCCCGTTGCGCGCCCCTCGCGCGCGGCGGACGACGGTTTGCTTACACCCATGCGCCGCCCCGTGGCACCCGCGCGCCGCCCTGTGGCACCCGTGCGCTGCCCCGTTCACCCGCGTGCCGCCCCGCTGCACCCGCGCGCCGCCCCGATGCACCCGCGCGCCGCCCCGTGCACCCGCGCGCCGCCCCGGTGCACCCGCGCGCCGCCGCGTGGCACCCGCGCGCTGCCCCGTGCACCCGCGCGCCACCCCGTGCACCCGCGCACCGCCCCTCTGTAGCCGCAGGGCAGCTTCTTCCCGCCCCCCCCCCCCCTTCTCCTTCCTCTCCCTGCTGCGCGTGCAGCAGAGGGGGGGAGGGTATGGGGGTGGCGGGTATGGGGGTGGCGGGTGTGAGTAATCTGCTGCTCCTCCTCCTCCTCTCTTTCCATTGCTGCAGCTTCCGCTGAGGGGGGAAGGGTTTGGGGGGGAGCCGAGGGAGTGGCGCTAGGGATGCAGAAGGGGGTGTGAAAAGGGGGTGTGGGACAATTAGGGGAGGTTGAAAGGAGGTAGCCGCCATGAAGCCAGCAGCTCCAGTAATCCAGATGCCCTTGCTCCGGTAGCCCGTGAACCCGTTGCTCCAGTCGCCCGTGGGTCAGTTGCTCCAGCCGATCGTCTAGCCGCGGAGCCAGTTACTCCAGTAGTCCGTATGCCCTTGCTCCGGTAGCCTGTGTGCCAGTTGCTCCAGTCGCCCGTGTGCCTGAGGTCCCTGCTGTCCTGATCCCTTGGATCCGAGCAGTTTGTCTCCAGCTCCGCCGGAGGTTCTTGACGGACCTTCCTGTCCTGCGTCTGCACTCTGACAGAGGTGGTGAGTTCACCTCCGACCTCTTGCGGGCCTTCTGTCGGGGGGAGGGCATCGAGCAGTCGTTCACGCTTCCGGGCTCACCGCAGAAAAATGGGGTTGTTGTGCGCTGCATTGGCTTGGTCATGGAGATCGCTCGTACCTCCTAGATCCATGCGGCGGCTCCCCATTTTCGGTGGTCGTTTGCGGTCCGGTACGCCGCGCAGCAGCTCAACCTCTGGCCCCGTGTCTCCTTGCCGGACACCTCGCCCACACTGCGTTGGACGGGAGAGGTTGGCGATGTGTCGCGGTTCCGGGTCTAGGGTGCTCGTGCCCTTGTCCGCGATACGTCCGCGGACAAGCTCTCCTCCCGCACCATTCCTTGTGTCTTCCTTGGCTTTGTCCCTGACGCGCCTGGCTGGCAGTTTTACCACCCCACCTCGCACCGTGTCTTCCCCTCTTAGGACATCACCTTTGACGAGTCGGTTCCTTTCTACCGTCTCTTCCCCTACCGCACTACCCCTCTCCCTCCCCCGCCGCTTTTCCTCGCTCCAGGTCCCCCTCCGGTAGACCCCCTCCCCCCTCAGGGTCCTGCTCCTTCAGGTGTGTCTCAGGTAGACCCACTCCCCTTGGCTGAGCCTTTGGAGGTCACTTCCTCTGGCACAGCTGAGGGGGGTGACGTTGCTTCTGACGACGCGGCGGCCCTCCGTCGTACACCACGCTTGGAGACCCCTCCGGGTTTTCCACCTCGACCGTCTTCACCACCTCTGCAGCCGGCTGCTGTCGACTCTGGTGCTGCTGGGGGTGGTGCTGCTAGGGGTTCTGCATCTAGGGGTGCTGAGCCTGTGCGTGAGGTGCTGGGGGGTGCGGAGCCTGGGGGTGCTGAGCCTACGAGTGCGGAGCCTGGGGTTGCTGAGACGGAGGGTGCCGGGTCTGGGGGTGCAGAGTCTGCTGGCGTTCCATCGGGTCTCTTTTTACGACGGGGGCCTCTCTCACCACAGCAGCTACGAGAGTGGCTTGCATGGCATTCTCGCCTGAGGAGTCGTGGAGGTCCTTCTGCTGGAGATACAGCTGCTCGAGGTGCTGCGGTCGGAGCTGCTGGAGCTGTTCGTCGTGGAGTCGCTGGGGGTGCTGGTGTTTCGGGTCCTGGAGGTGCTCGTACCAGAGGTACTCGAGCTGCCGGGGTCCGTGGTGCTGGAGGCACTGGAGCTGGAGACCCGAGCGTTGGAGTTCGAGACCTTGGAGCTGGAGGTGCTGGCCCTCGAGGTGCAAGCCCAGGGGGTACTGGGTCTGTTGGTGCTGAGCATAGTGGTGGTGAGTCTGCTGAAGGTTCTTCTGGTGCCGCGTCGCAGCGGTCACCTCTCTCGCCACAGAAGCTGCGCGAGTGGCTTGCTTCGCGCACCCGCCTTTGGAGTCGCGCTGCTAGACCTGGAGGTGCCGGTTCTGGGGGTGCTGCTGCTGGAGGTACTGGAGCTGGAGACCCTGGAGCTGGAGGTGCTGGTTCTTGGGGTGATGCTGCTAGAGGTACTGGGGCTGGAGGCCCTGGAGCTGGTGCTGTCGACCCTGGAGTTGCCGACCCTGGAGCTGGAGGTGCTGGTTCTTGGGGTGCTACTGCTGGAGGTACTGGGGCTGGAGGCCCTGGAGCTGGTGCTGTCGACCCTGGAGTTGGAGACCCTGGAGCTGGAGGTGCCGGTCCTGGGGGTGCTACTGCTGGTGGCGCTGGAGCTGGAGGTGCTGCTGCTAGAGGCGCTGGAGCTGGAGGTTCTGGAGCTGCTGGAGGCGCTGGAGCTGGAGGTTCTGAAGCTGCTGGAGGCGCTGGAGCTGGAGGTTCTGGAGCTGCTGGAGGCGCTGGAGCTACTGGTGCTGGTGGCACTACACAGCCGCGACTGTTTTTCGCTCCGCCGTCACCGTCGTCTCTGCCACCGCCTGACTCCGTGCTTCGCCAGGTTCTTAGCCTCCCGTCTTCTACTGGCCTCCCGTTACAGCTAGGCTCACCAGTGCCTGGTCCTTCTCCTTACACTGAGCAGACAGACTCGCTTACAGAGCGTCGTGAGCCTGCGTCTCGTCCTGCCTCGCCTGTTCGCGCGCTCGCACAGGTCGTCGTGTTCCTCATGAGCGTCCGCCTCCTGTCCCTGGCACGCACGCTATGGCACTTCGTCCTTCCTCTGTTCCACAGCGTGTTCCCCTGCCGTCTCCTCCTGCGTCTTCTCCGCCTGACGTTCCGGACCCTGAGTCTGACCTGGTTCGTGCTGCTCACCCTACTGTCACGCGTTTGCTCGCCACTGTTGTCACTAACCCGTCGCTTGAGTCTGCTGCTGCGTCTTCCTTAGTCTCTGAGCTTGTTGACTTCGCTGCCTGTCGTCTAGACTACGCTGCTAGTCTTGTTGCTGAGTCTGAGTCTGTCTGTCCTCCGTCCGTCGGGGGTGAGTGTGCTCTTGGCACGGACGTCCTTGAGGACAGGCAGGAGGACTTTGAGTGTCTTGCAGCCGCTGCGCCTCATCTCGTGGCCATGCTGCTTGCCCTTGAGGGAGACCCGGATGCTCCAGACATCCCGACCCCGCGCTCTTACGCTGAGGCGATTGCGGGTCCCTACTCCTCTCAATGGCAGACAGCCATGAACGCAGAGATGGCATCCTGGAAGTCCACAAGCACTTACGTCGATGAGGTTCCCCCTCTTGAGGCGAACATCGTCGATGGCATGTAGATTTTCAGGGTGAAGCGGCCGCCAAGTTCTCCGCCTGTCCCCAAGACTCGTTACGTCGCACGAGGCTTCAGTGAGCGACAGGGAGTTGACTTCTTCCATACCTTCTCCCCAACCCTGAAGATGACTACTCTTCGGGTGCTGCTGCACGTTACCGCTCAGCGTGACTACGAGTTTCACTCTCTTGACTCCAGCACAGCCTTCTTATAGGGCAGCCTGCACGAGGAGATCTGGCTGCGCCGCCCACCTGGCTTTACTGGGTCGTTTCCTCCTGGTACCCAGTGGAGCCTCCAGCATCCAGTCTACGGTCTCCGCCAGGCACCTCGTGAGTGGCACGACACACTGAGGACGACTCTTGCGGCTCTTGGGTTTGCTCCTTTGACTGCTGACCCGTCGCTGTTTCTACGCACCGATACTTCGTTGCCACCGTTGACGACTTGGTCTTCGTTGCCACCGTTTCCGCCATCCTCGTGTACGTCGACGACTTGGTCTTTGCTACTGCTGACACTGAGGCACTTGCACTTGTGAAGTCGGAGCTGCAGAAGAAACACACGTGCACAGACTTGGGTGAGCTGCACAGCTACCTTGGCTTGCAGATCACCCGGGACAGAGCACGGCGCACCATCACACTGACTCAGTCACACATGGTGCAGCGGGTCCTTCAGCGCTTCGAATTCCAGTACTCCTCGCCACGGTCCACTCCTCTGCCAACCAGTCACTCGCTTTCAGCTCTGCCTTCGGATGAGTCCGTAGAGCCGAGTGGCTCGTATCCAGAGCTTGTGGGTTGCCTCATGTACCTGATGACCTGCACTCGACCTGAACTTGCCTACCCTCTTAGCATCCTGGCTTGCTACGTTGCGCCTGGGAGACACCGGCAAGAGAACTGGGAGGCTGCCAGGAGGGTGTTGCGCTACTTGTACAGCATATCGGGCATGGGGCTCATGCTTGGAGGACGGGGTGTGGTTGTCCTCAATGGACACTCAGACGCGTCTTGGGTTGACGACCTGGCTACGCAGCGGTTGTCACAGGGTTACACTTTCAGCCTTGGCTGCGGCTCTGTTTCTTGGCGGTCTACCCGCTCGTCTTCTGTTCTCAGCTCTAGTTGTGAGGCTGAGATCTAGGCCACAGCCATGGCTGCACAAGAGTTACGCTGACTCACCTACCTGCTGACCAACCTGGAAGAGCGGCCTCGTTCTCCTCCAATTCTGTACGTCGACAACAAGGCCGCTATTCCCTTGTGTCAGGAGCACAGACTGGAGCACAGAACGAAGCACATCGCTCTGCATTACTTCCTGGCTCGAGAGTTGCAGCAGCGTGGTCAGCTTCGTCTTGCTCACGTGGCCACTCAGGCCAACACTGCTGCTATATTCACCAAGGCACTTCCGTTTGGTGATCATCAGCGCTTCTGTGGTATGTTAGGCCTTGTGCCTGTTTCGTCTCACTTGCTCACTTCGTGACTTTGCTTGTACTGTGATCTATATATACCGTATACCTGCATGCTTGTTCTTGCTGGGTAGTGATCACTGTTCTGTTGTTGTTGCATATATACCTCTGCATATGAATTGCCCTTGTGGCCAGGCCCCTAGATTCGTTTTGAGGTAGTTTGACGCCTCATAGTACACCCCTCCTGGAACTCTGTCTGTCAGAGGTGCCTCAAAATTTTAGTCTGAAAATTCAGACAAGCACAACTTTTTTTGTCTGAACTGTCAGAGTTACCCTCAAATTTTAAGATGATGATGCAGTATCGTAAAAGCATATTTATAATAGCATTGAAGCTGATTACAGCATACCAACTCAACTGTGCGGTACGAACCAGTCAGGGTCGGCGGGTTTGCATCAGGCAACGTGCTCGTGCATCGCCTTGGTTGTTTTGTCACGTGCAGCGCATGGGTTGTTTCTGCTGATTAGATTTCGTTTCGTCGTGTGTCTGATTACCGTTCTGTACCCATTTTCTCGCCTGTGTGCCGATTTTGTCAATTTTGGATTTGCGTTTCAAGCGATGTGATCATTCACCCGATCTGGTTGTTGTCACGTACAGTGCCAGGTGGGCCAAGTGCCACGCAGCTGAGCTGGCAGCAGGCAGAAACTGTTGGTTGGCGTGGCGTGTGTGAGCATCTGGCAGTGCCGCACGAAACTTTCACTACGAATCAGGAGCTTCGCAATTTTTCAGCAGTGCATGCTGCAGATTTTTTTACAAAGAATCAGCATCAAAATCGCCAATTCTTTAAAATACATTAGCGATAACTTACATGTGACGAGATTTTGTCTACGAAATCTTGTAATCACGCAACCATTTTCTTAGTGTAACTGGGAGATATTCTCGACGAACGAGTGTATTCGGATGTCCCAGCTGTTGAAGCGTGCGTTGCTCACGTCCTGGCACTCCACTGCCATCTCGGAAGTGGGCATATCGAAACGAAACTTCCAGGAAACTTCGTTTCGATAAGCTCGCAGAGTGCACCCCCGACACAAGTCTGAGGCTCAGCCTACACCCCTAAAAATTGGCTGAAATTTCAGCGGTTACAATAAAAAAAACTCTGAAAAATCAGAGAAGGTACATAAAAAAAAACTTACAGTTCAGACCAGGTACCAAAAAAAAGTCTGAATGGACGCTGAATCAGCGTAAAAAGTCTGATATCTAGGGCACTGCTTGTTGCCATTTGCTTGTGGGAGTGCGTGGTGACGTTGTGATCCACCCTGAGTTTGCTTTGCCTTTCTTGACTGGTCTTGTGACCCTTTGTTCTCTCCTACTTTGCCTATGGGGGTGTGTCAAACTATATCTGTGCTAGTTGTGTGTAGGCTATAGTAGGGTAGCCCATATGGGGTACAACCCAATGTTAGGGTTAGTACTTGTACCCACAATTCATTCAGTGCAATCATTCCTGCTTGCTATCTTAACAATATTGTGATCCACCGTGAGCTTACTGCATTTGTTCTTTGGCCAAGGGTTGAAGGTTTAGGATTTAGGGTTTTGGTTGTTTGACGGTAATTCTGAAAACCAGCTTGCTGAAGAGTCTGAAACTTCCAACTATCAGACTAGAGGCTAATCAGAATAGCATGAACACCCTCAACAAACAGCCCTGGTAACTACCGTATCTCGACATCACTTGAACATTAGGCATTTGTTTTTCTGAAAGAAGTTTGGTACAAGCTCGTTTGTGACACGAGCTGTGAAAATAGCACTGGCCCTAATTAACTTGGAGGCGGTAAGGGCGTGGCTACGACCTGCATTCAAATAAAACACACATCACCGTACAGTTCAGTTATGGATTTGATTGTAATCAGCAAAACGATAGCAAATGCATAAGGCGTGCGGTGGAGAGTTTGTGCGGTGCTGCCCATCTTGGCAACTGTGACATGTCTGGATGACGCCTTTACCCGTTGGCCGCGCATGCAGTTGCCGTAGGTGGAGGCGATAAAGTAGGAGGTGGTCGTGATGGGGTTCGTCTCGCACCCCACGCCCACGCCGTCCTCTGGGCCGCACGACGCGATGTAGTTCTTATAGATGCACGCTTTGTAGTCCGCCAGCGTGGGCACCTGGTACACCGTGTTGGCGTTCCTCGGGTACTTGAACACTGCGCACCACCCGCCCGTCACACAACACAAAACCGGAAGGAGACTTCAGAGACTGCGCAATGATTAAAAAGTCGTCACTGTGTCTAGGGTTTAGGGTCGCAACAGCTTGGCCTAAGATCTCTCATTGTGCTCAGCCCCACACAGACGACAAGCGTCGTGCACAATTACTGGCACGCGCGCACCAACCCGGCCCCGTGTGCTGACGGCACTCACCCAGGCGGTCGCCCTTGTAGACCTTGGTGGCAGCGGTCCACGCGGCCATTTTCGAGCGCGGGTTCCAGGGGTACGTGAACTGGGAGTCGGGCGGGTTGTACTGCGCCTGCGGCTCGCCCACCACCAGCTTGCGGGGCACGTATGGTAGCGCCTTGGGGCGCACCGTGAACTGCAAGAGTGGAGGAAAAGGAGACCAGGGAGAAGAAGACAATTAGAGCGCCGGGAGGGGGAAAGGTTGGTGTCCCGGAGGGGTGCCAAAGAAGGACGTGGAGCAAGTGGTTCCGCAGCACTCACCTTCATGCCGGCGCGGCAGTGGCTGTAGAGGCCCGAGCCGTAGTAGGCCGTGCTGTTATCCACTTTGATCGTGCAGCCTTTAGTGAATGCCCCCCACACATCGTAGCACACGATGGTGGCGCTGTTGTAGTTGCACGTCTTGTACGCGTTAAGAGACGTGAAGCGCACCACCTCCTGCTGGTACATCGGGTACTTGAACGCTGCGCGGAGCGTGCAAGCGAAGGGACAGGCAATGGGCAAGCGACGAAGGAGGGCCAGCGGAAAACAAGGCGTGAGATGGCTGCTATCGTAGAAACAGGATCGAGCAGATGAGGCACGATGAGATGGCACAACGAGACGGCAGCGGAGCGGCATGCTGGGATGAACACGCGCGAGAGGCGTGACGGCGTACTGATGACGTCGCCGCGGTAAATCGTGGTGCGGGCGGACCACGACATGTAGTCGACGGCGGGGTTGAAGGGGTACGTGAAGGCGCCCTTGGCCATCCCCACCACGATCGTCTTGCCACCGCCGCTGCCACTGCCGCTGCCCGACCCGCTGCCCGACGCCTGCGGCAGAAACACGGGCGGCGCGCCCAGCCCGCTACTGCCGCCCACGGCGAAGTCTATTGGGAGGCCCTCGGGAAGGCGTGGAAGCACTCGCTTCCTCCGCCAGGCGAGCGTGGACGCCGTTGCGAGCGTCGCCGCCTGGAGCACAACCTGAGAGCGAATAGGCGGGCATGTTGGCGGGGGACGTCGCGTGAAGAGGCAAGGCAACGGTGAGACTGCGGTATGGAGGGTGCACATGGTGCCTTCTTCCTATCCGAATGCCCGTTCGCCAGCCCAACGCGACTCACCTGCTGGCCTTGCCGGCAATGATCCGCCACGGACGTCAGATACCGCGGCTTTGGCGTCACCGGCACCACGCACGCGCGATCGGTGCCGTTCTCTGGCGAGCAAAGGAGGTTAGCTCGCGAGAAGTCACATGCGACGAGTTCGTTGTACGACGGCAGAGAATACACTGCCTCTTGCTGCGAGTACTCGAAGACTGAAGGTAATGACGGGAGAGGGATGGAAGAGAACGAGTCAGTCAACAAAAGACAGAGCCGAAGGCGTGGCGGGATGTTCAGGTGGTAGCCGAAAGTAATGCATCCACGAGTATCAAGAAGCAGGAGTAGCCTCTCAAGTGTGGAATCGGTAGACGGTTAACAACGAAACTACTGTGCACCTACCAACAGCGTCAGTCGAAGTGAGCGTGTGATTGTCCGTCCACGCGGCATAGTCGACTTCCGGGTTCCATGGGTAAGTAAAATCAGCAGTAAACCTCTTTCCTGCCACCACTACCTTCCCCGCCTCAACTCGTCTTTCCCCGAGGGTGACAAGGAGAACTAAGGCGATAACGGAGAGCCGAATCATCTTCATAAAAATAACTTGGCGCGACGGTTAACTAATGCAACCTCGATTCTATCGTAGATAATCTCAGAAGTGACGAAGTGCCGTTCGTGTGGCAGAAATGTGTGATGGCGGTAGACGAGAGTTGAAGCTGAACGCAATGGGAGTTTGAGATGCAGCTCGCTGGGCAAGGCACAGACAGAAGTGAACGGAATGGGCGGTGGGGGGCGCCACGATAATGGGAACCCTTCTGGCGTCGGCGGTGCTGTGTGAGTGGGAGTGCCGCACGTTTCGACCATCAAAATGTGCGATCCCACCTCGGGCCCCAACCCGAGCCGCAGTTGGCTATGTTGCCACGGCGAAGAGCGGAGATGACGCTGAACCTCCGCTCTAGGCATCGTGGATGACCAATCATTCACTGTCAAGCGAGAATACACCTTTGAAATTGCTTCGTGTGAACGTAAAGACCTACAGAAGGCTCCAGACTTACCAGATGGCTGGGTGCATGTTACGGGTGCAATGAATCGAGGTAGCGAGAATTGCACTAAAGTGTCAAATGAGTACAAAATGTGAGCGAAGGCATGAGCGAACATTTATACGCGAAACATGCAAACGGTAACGCGGTGCGTGCGAGCTAGCTAGTGCTATGCTGGCAGCGAGGTTCGGGCTAGTCCCGAAGCGTAGGCCGACACGGCTGGGCCAGCAGTGCGAGGTTTGGTGAAACAGTGCGCGCGAAGTCGACGAAGCCCCGTTAGCAGTAACGGGCGAACAACGGCTGCTGCTGTGCGCGATATTGCAGGGCACGCTAAGGAATGTCGAGAAAATTCCTTACACTACCCCCCCCCCCCCTCAAGAAGCCCCCTCCGCAGGGGTTTTTTTATCAGTGTAATTTACTCTGTTTCTCTGAAAATCAGAGTGGTTTTTGGGGGGTCACTCTGGACCTCTGGGTAATTTTTTTGAGAGTTACTTGTTCTCTGATCAGTCAGGGTTTTTGTCTAAGTTCACTCTGGAGCGCCATTGTTACTTTCCCGGATAGTGAGATTACTCTGTACGGGGGATACATGTACCCCCGAACCCCCACGTTCCCCCTTATCCCCTCGTTGCCGGTTTTGACCGGAGCGCAGGGGATATCAGTCTTGGTTCGCTCGTGTGTTGGCACTACCTGAGGTTCTGATTGGCCGGAATGGCATATTTCGTGCCAGCGCACGCATCTGGCCACCCACCAGATACATCGCTGGCTTTGCGTACCCCATCAGCAATGAACAACTCCTACTTTCGGGCATGATACGGCAGCTACCTTTGGTGCGATGGTTTCGTGCGCGGCGCGCACATTCACACATGTTGCTCGGCTGACAGACGGGGTCACCACCAAACCCCATCCTGTCCTCCCATTATGTTTCTTCCCACTGCACTGCTCTTCAACGTTTCAGTATAGCGAGTGTGTAGTGGGCTTCTCCAACCACAGCCCCTCCTCCTGCACCTTTTTTGTGCCGTCAATACCATGGATACTAGCGACGCCGAGGGAGACGCGGCTGATGCCGACGACAGGCCGACATGTAGCATACCCCCTGCGACTGGGCTTCAGTTCCTCCGCTCTGTGCGTGAAGATTACGTTCGCGATGAAGAGGCGCTGGGCGATGGCGGTACCGAATGGATGCGACGTCCACGCAAGGAATCTGGCGACATGGAAGATGCGAACGACGATCGGTGTCCATCTCCGCGCCCGATGAATGACGCTGCTGAGTCAGACGGTGTTGAGGAGTGGATCGCCTCGCCGCGAAATGAGGTTGCTGCAGAGCCGGCTGCAATGGTTGCAACGGAGGTTGTCGATGCGGCCACTACTGAGTCGACTGGTTCAGTCGCTGTGAAGAAGCGAAGATTAACGCAGCAGGTTTTGTAGTGGGGAACACCGCCGCCGAAGCCTGTCGCTCCACCTCCCCGTCCTGCCCCACCCCCCATTCGTCCCCTTTCAGACGAGGAGAAGAAGGAGAAGGCCTACCTGAAGGCGCAGAAGAGCTACACGTCTGATTGGCTACCGAAGTTTGACTGGCTGATTCTGGACAGGACCCCTGAGGGTGACCCGTGTCTGCGCTGCAGTGTCTGCACGGAGCACGAGAAGGACAACGCGCGTTACGGTCGCAATGGCGCTGGCGGTCGTGATCTGCAGATCGGGTCGATGCGGTGGCACGAGAACAGCGCGAAGCACGAGGACGCGATGAACAAGCAGGCGAACCTTCTGCAGAAGATCGCCGACCAGAAGAAGATTGAAGACTTCGCGAAGGGAGATCCAGAAGGCTGTCGCGTCGCGGTACTCATGCGAGCCATGCGATTTGTGTGCCGTACCGATACACCCATCCACATGTACCCACAGATCGTGCAGCTTCTCGCAGAGGAGGGGGTCGCCAACATACCGCGACAGAGCTATGGAGTGTACATCACACAGTGAGTTGTTGATGTCTCTGTTGTTCTTGAAGCAACCGTTTCTGTTTATGTATGCTAATGCGTTGTGCTATGTGTCTGCGCAGGTACGGTTTCTCCGAGATGGCCAGGGCTCTCACCGTGTATCTGACCAGAGAACAATTGCGCCACCTCCACGCCTCGCCCTTCATCGGCATCATGTGCGACGAGAGTACCGATCGAGCCCGTGGCAAACACATGATTGTGTTTGTCACGTTCCTCAAGAACAGCGTGGTTGTAACCGAGTTCCTCGCGTTACTTACCGTCCAGCAGTGTGATGCGGCATCGCTCATGAACGCTCTGCTCCAGCATCTCGAGACGGTGGGCATCGACTTGCAGAAGATTTCAGGAATGTCCACGGACGGCGCGGCAGTGACGATCGGGGGCACGTCCGGCCTCGTCACACGACTGCAAGTCCACGTTCCCCACCTTGTCGGCTGCCACTGCATTGCGCATCGGTACGTTTGTCTTGACTGCGAAATAGAGTGTCTGGTTTAACGTTATTTTGTGTTTCCAACTTATTGATGTAACAATCTTATTCATTGTTTCCAACTTTTGCTTGCAGCGAAGCACTTGCTGTGAAGGAGACTGCCGGTGACGAGCAGTTCAAAGATTTTGGGATGGTAGACAAGGCCATCCGTGCAGTTGGCGAGATCGTGGGGAGATCCACGCCGTGGTACGAGAGGTTCAAAGAGCTCCAACTCGTGATCCACAGCACCAACCTCGAGCACCAGGGACTGTTCGACGTGCGCTGGCTCTCCCGTGCCGATGCTGTGAACCGTCTTGTCAAGATTTTGGGGTCGGCAATCGTGCTGTTCCTGGAGTACAATCACAAGATCGCCGCGGTTGTGAAGACCCTGAAATTTCATTTCTGTCTGTACTTCCTGGCAGACATTTTGGGGGAGTTGAACTCCCTGAATCGTTTCTTCCAACGACGCAAGGTAAAGGGGCCTAAAAGGCTTGTTGATACACACGTTTAACCGTGTTCATTATTTTTTTTAACGCAGAGACTAACATAAAAAAATTACCCCGTGTCGGTCCGGCAGGTGGAGGTGACGCAAGTCACAGAGGAGGTCGACCGTGTGGTCTCCCTCATCGAGCACCGCTACATCGACTACGAGGGTGGTTTCGGGGCGGGTCTGAGCACCCACTTGTCTCCATTCATGGCACGTGTCAAGAAAGGGGACAAGAAGGTGAAGGTGGACGGTGTGGACGCTAGCGGCAGACCCGTCAGGCACACCTTCGAGCTCAGCGAGTTGCCGGACAAAAAGCACAAGTTCGGCGGGTCCCTGGCAGATTGCGTGAAGATGGGCAAGGCGTTCGCCCGTGAGGTCGTGTACAACCTGAAGCACCGCATGCGAGATCTTCGTCGAATAGGCGGCATGAAGCTGTTCAGGGTGGACAAGTGGCCATCGAATCCGGACACGCGTGCGAGACGATGTGCCGCATGGCTCCGTGAGAACTCACAACTCTTCAGCCACCAGCTGCCAGGTATTTGGAAATCTAATTTCTTTCGTGTTTGTTTGCTTTTCTTCTAAAAATGCCTTATGTAAATGTCTACCGAAAGTTCCCGTACAAAGAAATCCCTGTGCTGTTCTTACTGTGTTGGCAGGATTCGACCTGCGGGCAGCCGAACTAGAACTGAAAACTTTCTGCCACATCATGAGGACGCACCACGAGGACGAGGACTTCTACCAGGCGCTGACGAACATGCTGAGGTCACGCGATTGGCCGCGAACTTACCCCAACATCATGACCCTGTGGCAGGCGTTCGCCGTCCTGCCACTCAGCACCGTCGAATGCGAGCGTGGATTTTCACGCCAGAACATCATCAAGAGCTGGCAGCGCACGACTCTCAACGACACGCGGCTCACTGAACTCATGAGCATCCACATGCTCGACTACAACGTGGAGTGGCCAGATGTCGTGGACATCTGGCGCAAGCAGAAGAAGAGGCGGCCGACAAAATCCCCTGCACCCTTCCAACCAGCGGCTGACAAGAACAAGCCTGAGGCCAGTGCGGACGACGAGGAGGAGGCTGACGTGGCAGAGGATGAGTGAGCCGTAGTAGTAGGATAGGATAGGACATTGTGTACAACGTGTCTAGGAATTATATTTGTTACATTTCTAACTATGCAACAGCACAAGAAACAACGCGTACAAACACAACAGGGTTAACGATAAAAATTACTCTGAGGTGCCAGGGTTTTTAAACTGACAGCCTGTGTTACACTGACATTTAAGAGGAAGGCTCGCCAAACACTCTGAATTTCAGAGTACAGCCAAAAACGCCTCTGGAAACCAGTGTACTCTAAAACGAAAAAAAACCCCTGCCCCTCCGCTACGCGAGTGCGTGTATATCGCGGAAACCCCGGCTTCTCAGGTACACTTGCAGGGCAGGGTGGTTTTCGATGTTGGCCAGGGGCACCCAGCTATACTCAGTTGGCGTGCAGTCCTTCCAGCAAACGAGGAATTCAATCCTCTTGATTCCCGTGGGGTGTCGAATCCGATGGCTCAGGATTTTTTCAGGCTCGATGATCGGCTTCGATGCAGGGCGAGTCATAGATGGCGGGCAGTGACGAGGCAGTTGGCTTGTGGTTGGGATGTATGGGCGAAGCAGGCTGATGTGGAATGAAGGGCTGATGTACCAGTCTGTCGGCAACACTAAATGTGCTGTCGTGATCATGTGGCTGATTTGGAATGGCCCACAGTAACGCAGTCGTAATTTCGGTACGACGGGCCGTCTTAAGTTCTGTGTGTCGAGTAGTACGTAATCGCCTGACTGGTACGTGACTGGGCGGTGGTGGCAGTCAGCGTTGCGCTTAGCGATGGCATTTGCTTTTTCAATTGCTTCAGCGGCTCTGGTGCGGGCAGCTTGCAGAATTTCGGCGAATTGTTGTGCACGTGGCATTGGGTTGTCCGGACTCGGCGTCATGGGCACTGTAGGGTTTTGCCCGTAGTTCAGGTAGAACGGAGACTGCTGCGTCGTCGATGACGTGGCGTTGTTGTACGCGAACTCAATCAGCGGCAGCTGCTGCTCCCAAGTTGTTGGGTCGTCGCACGTGGCACGAATCAACTGCTCCATCGTCTTATTCGTCCGCTCCGTTTGACCGTCAGTCTCGGGGTGGTACGACGAGCTGAACTGTAGCCTGGTCTCGAACTGCTCCCAGAGGTTCTTCCAGAATTTGCTGGTGAACTTCGTGTCGCGGTCGCTGATTATCGCAGCTGGTATCCCATGCAGTCGAACGACGGCTGCGATGAACAGGTGAGCGGTTTCTTCGGCTGAGATCGATTTCTTGCATGCAGCGAAGTGTGCCATCTTCGTCAACCTGTCAACGACGACCATAACCGCGTCGTTACCCCCAGGGTTCGAAGGTAACCCTGTGACAAAATCCATGGTAACCTACTGCCAGGCGAGCTCAGGCGGTGAAATCGGCTGCAACTGACCCGCCTTTCTTTTTCGCGAGCTCTTCATCACCTGACACGTAGGACACGAGCCCACGTGGTGCTGTACGTCGGTCACCAACTCCGGCCAGTAGTAATACTGTCAAATGTTATATCTGCTACAGTTTGTTTAGGCTGTAGTGGGGTAGTTACTATGGGGTACAGTGAGTTTAGGGTTTCCTACTTGTACCCAACTCTATCCTAGTGCAATCACTCTTGTTCATTCTGACATGGTATCACGAGCCTAGGTTAGCCACCTAGGACCGCTTACTACAACGGGCCCACTATTCCGCTAGAAGCGCCCTTGTGCGCCCTACCTTACGTGCGCCCTCGTGCGCCTTTCTCTGCTCGTGCGCCCTCGTGCGCCCTTTTTCTGCAAGTGCGCCCTCGCGTGCCCCGCCCTTCGTTCTGCCCGCGCGCCGTCCTCTGCCCGTGCACGCGTAGCCCGCTAGCCGCCCACGCAGTTCGTACCGGCCTCGCGCGGCCCCTTGAGCCGCCCGCGACCTGCCTGCACGTCGGCCGCCGCCCGTAGGCTGCCCGTCGCTCACCGTCGCCCCTAGGCCGCCGCCGCCTGTAGGCCGCCCGTACGCCGCCCGTAGGCCGCCCTTACGCAGCCTGTAGGCCACTCGTACGCCGCCCGTAGGCCGCCGCTGAGTACTGCTCGCTGAGTACTGCTCGCTGAGTACTGCTCGCTGAGTACTGCTCGCTGCCCGTACGTTATTAGCACGGGTGTCCGGACTGGTCAGCCTTGCGGGACGCCTGGTCACACAGAGTCTCGCTGCTTCGCCCGTCTGAGCGACGCTTGGCGTACAGAGTTTGGCGACGACGCTGAGCTCCCCGACTGGGTGGAGCTGCTTAGACAGAGGGTAGATATCTTTGCTCTTGACTATGATGCTATTCTCACTGCAATGGATGCATTGTCTACTAGTGCCGAGGGAGCCTGTCACCTGTGTGTGCCGCCTGACCCCGGTATCCAGTCTGCTGCTCTAGGTGCCGGTGAGGCTGCTGCTCTAGGTGCTCGTGCGTCTCCTGCTCCAGGTGCTGAGACTGGGGGTGCTGAGCCTCGGGGTGTTGAGACTGGGGGTGCTGAGCCTGGGGTTGCTGAGACTTGGGGTGCTGAGCCTCGGGGTGCTGAGACTGGGGGTGCTGAGCCTGGGGGTGCTGAGACTGGTGGTGCTGAGCCTGGGGGAGCTGAGACTGACAGTGCTGCGCCTGGTGGCGCTCCCTCTTCACAGCAGCTGCGTGAGTGGTACTCTCAGCGTTGCAGCCTCCAGCGTGGGGCTGCTAGAGCTGGGGGTTCTGCCGGAGTTGGAGCTGGTCGTGCTGCGGGTGCTGTGTCGCGACCGGAGCCTCCCTCCCCACAGCGGCTACGTGAGTGGTACGCTCGGCGTTGCAGCCTCCGGAGCGGCGCTCCTCGCGCTGGGGTGCCGCCCGCTGGAGGCCCTGGTGCTGCTGGAGGTACTGGAGCCTCTGGTCCTGGAGGTGCTCGTACAGGCGGTACTGGAGCTGCTGGGATTGGGGGTTCTGCTGGAGCTGGAGCCGGAGCTGCTGGTGCTGGAGTTGGAGCTGGAGGTGCTAGAGCTGCTGGAGCTGCCGGTGGAGCTGAGGCCGCTGGGCCTACTGGAGTTGGTGTAGCTGCTGACCCTGGGGTTGGTGCTGCAGGGGCTGGAGCTGGAGGTGCTGACGCTCGTCCTCCTCCAGGTGCTGGAGTCGACGGTGCGGCTGGAGCTGGTACTACTGGGGGTACTGGAGTTGGCACTACTGGAGCTGCTGGTGGTGCTACAGGAGTTGGAGCTGCTACTGGGGGTTCTGGTGCTGTCTCTGCTGGTTCTGCAGGCGCTTCACGACCGCGGTCGTACTTCGTTCCCCTCCTTCAGCAGGTTTTTGGTCAGCCTCCTCCTCCTTGTCCTGCTCCCTCCTTAGAGTGTCCTCCACCTGTCTAGTCGCAGGCACAGTTCCAGCCTGCCTCGCCACTCCCTGGTCCTTCTCCCTACACTGGTCCGACAGGAGGTCTTACGGAGCGTCGTGAGCCTGAGTCTCGTCCTGTGTCGCCTGAGTCTCGTTCTGCGTCACCTATTCGTACTGCTCGCACTGGTCGTCGTGTCCCGCGTCAGCGTCCTCCTGCTGTCCCAGGCACTCACCAGATGACGCTTCGTCTCTCCACTGCTCCACAGCGTGTCCCTCTGCCTTCTCCTCATGCGTCCTCTCTTCCTGCCCTTGCTGACCCGGAGTCTGACTCTCTTCGTGCTGCTAGTCCTACTGTCACGCGTCTCCTGGCCACTGCTGTCACTGACCCTTCCTTTGAGTCAGCTGCTGCGTCTGCCTTAGTTGCTGAGCTTGTCGACTTTGCTGCTCACTGTCGTCTAGACTACGCTGCCAGTCTTGTTGCTGAGTCTGAGTCTGTCTGTCCTCCGTCCGTCGGGGGTGAGTGTGCTCTTGGCACGGACGTCCTTGAGGACAGGCAGGAGGAGTTTGAGTGCTTTGCCGCTGCTGTACCTCATCTCGTGTCCATGCTGATTGCACCTGAGGGAGACCCGGATGCACCAGACATCCCGACCCCGCGCTCTTACGCTGAGGCGATCGCGGGTGAGTACTCCTCTCAGTGGCAGTCAGCCATGGACGCAGAGATGGCATCCTGGAAGTCCACTGGCACTTACGTCGACGAGGTTCCCCCTCCTGGGGCGAACATCGTCAGTGGCATGTGGGTTTTCAGGGTGAAGCGGCCGCCAGGTTCTCCGCCTGTCTTCAAGGCTCGTTACGTTGCTCGAGGCTTCAGTCAGCGAGAGGGAGTAGATTTCTTCCATACCTTCTCCCCCACCCCGAAGATGACCACTCTTTGGGTGCTACTGCACGTTGCCACTCAGCGTGACTACGAGCTTCACTCTCTTGACTTCAGCACAACTTTCTTGCAGGGCAGCCTGCACGAGGAGATCTGGCTGTGCCGCCCTCCTGGCTTCACTGGGTCGTTTCCTCCTGGTACCCAGTGGAGCCTCCGGCGGCCGGTCTACGGTCTCCGCCAAGCGCCACGTGAGTGGCACGACACACTGAGGACTACACTTGCGGCTCTTGGGTTCGCGCCTTCTACTGCTGACCCGTCACTGTTTCTGCGCACCGACACTTCGCTGCCGCCGTTCTACATCCTCGTGTACGTCGACGACTTGGTCTTTGCCACTGCTGACACTGAGGCCCTCGCCCTGGTGAAGTCGAAGCTGCAGAAGAGACACACGTGCACAGACCTGGGTGAACTGCGCAACTACCTTGGCTTGCAGATCACCCGGGACAGCGCACGCCGCACCATCACACTGACTCAGTCACACATGGTGCAGCAGGTCCTTCAGCGCTTCGGCTTCACTTGGTCCTCGGCACAGCCGACTCCTCTGGCTACAGGTCACTCGCTCTCAGCTCCACCTTCGGACGAGTCCGTAGAGCCGAGTGGTCCTTATTCAGAGCTAGTTGGCTGCCTCATGTACCTGATGACTTGCACTCGTCCTGACCTCGCGTACCCTCTTGGCCTTCTGGCTCGCTACGTGGCTCCTGGTCAGCACCAAAAGGTGCACTGGGATGCTGCTAAGAGGGTACTACGCTACTTGTGCAGTACATCAGGCATGGGGCTCGTGCTTGGAGGGAGGAGCTCAGTTGTTCTCACTGGGCACTCAGACGCTTCTTGGGTTGACGACCAGGCTACTCAGCGGTCGTCACAGGGTTACACCTTCAGCCTTGGCTCTGGTTCAGTTTCTTGGCGTTCTACGCGTTCCTCTTCAGTTCTCAGCTCCAGTTGTGAGGCTGAGATCTACACCACAGCCATGGCTGCACAGGAGTTACGCTGGCTCACCTACCTGCTGACCGACTTGGGAGAGCGGCCATGTTCTCCTCCAGTGCTGTACGTCGACAACAAGGCTGCCATTGCCTTGTGTGAGGAGCACAGACTGGAGCACAGAACAAAGCACATCGCTCTATGTTACTTCCTGGCTCGAAAGTTGCAGCAGCGTGGTCAGCTTCGTCTGCGTTACGTGGCCACTCGGGCCAACACTGCTGATATATTCACCAAGGCACTTCAGTCTGGTGATCATCAGCGTTTCTGCACTTTGCTAGGGCTTGTGCCCACTTTTCCTCACTTGCTGTAGGCTTTACTTGTACTGTGATCTATATATGTATACCTACATGCCTGCTTTGCTAGGTAGAGATCACTGTGATGTTTGTGTTACATATATGCCTCTGCATGTGAACTGGCCTTGTGGCCCTTTGCTTGAGCTCAGTGAGTGTGGTGACGTTGTGATCCACCCTGAGCTTGCTTTGCCTTTCTTGACTGGTCTTGTGACCCCTTGCTCTCCCCCACTTTGCCTATGGGGGTGTGTCAAATGTTATATCTGCTACAGTATGTTTAGGCTATAGTGGGGTAGTTACTATTGGGGTACAGTAAGTTTAGGGTTTCCTACTTGTACCCAACTCTTTCCTAGTGCAATCACTCTTGTTCATTCTGACAAATATCGCTGCAGTTGCTGTCGCGTTTTTTCTACCCCGAAATGTCCCGAGCTAATCCCGTCGTGTGCCTCCTGCAGTAAGAGTTCCCTCGGTAGTGAGTACGCGGGTACCCAGATGCGGTTTGTGCCAGTTTTTACATAATAGACTCCTTTTGCTTCTGCCAGTTGCTGTGAATTTCCGGTCGTGAAAAATGGGTCGGTACTGTATCCGTGGGTGAATAGGCCTGTTAGCAGTGGGTTGGTTTGGGCGAGTAGGATGGCGTGGAGTTGGGCGGTGGGTCGTGTGAGTGCGTCGGCGATGTTGGATGCACCCTTTTTGTACGTGACTGTGTAGTGGAAGTTGGACTCCAGATAGTCCAACCAGCGGATCTGTCGTGGGTTGAGATTCGGTTAGGCGCGAAGGTACTGTAGTGATCGGTGGTCTATCCGTACTGTCACGTCTGCTCCTCTGAGGTAACATCGCCACACCTTGAACGCGTGCACGATCGCCAGCATCTCGCGGTCGTGTATCAGATAGTTGCGTTCGGGCGGGTGAAGCTTGCAGGACTCGTACGCGATTGGCTGGAGGCCGTTCTCGAAGTCCTGCAACAGTACCGCTCCCACGGCGATGTCGCTAGCATGAGTGACGAGCTCGAACGGACGGTGCGGATCTGCGATGTGAAGCACGGGCGGCGAGCACAAAATATTTTTGAGGGCCGAGAAGGCAGCTCGCTCTTTCTCCCCCCACGTGTACTCAAACCCCTTCCTCAGCAGGTCGGTCAACGGGGCCGTCAACTTCGCCATGTCGGGGACGAACCGGCGCACGTAGTTGACAAACCCCAGAAAACTCTGCAACTCGGTCAAGTTGGTTGGCGCGTGCCATGCTTGAATCGTCGCAATTTTCTTTAGGTCTTTTTCCACTCCGTCACCTGAAATGATGTGTCCCAAAAACTCCAGTCGGTCCTGTAAAAACTCACACTTAGAGGCTTTGGTCAGTAGGCAGTTCTCACTCAGTATTTTAAAAATGGCTTCGACGTCCTGTAAGTGCTGTGATCTGTCGGGGCTGTAAATTAGTATGTCGTCGAGGTATACGATAACACAATTATCTAAAAGCGGGCGCAAGGCTTCGTTCATTGTCATTTGAAAAATGGCGGAGGCGTTGGTCAGTCCGAAGGGCATGACTGTATATTCGAAGGATCCGTAGCGTGTTCGGAATACTGTCTTGGGGCAGTCGGGTGGGCTGACGCGAATCTGGTGGTTTCCTCCTCTTAGGTCAATTTTCGAGAAAACTCAGGCTGTGCGCAGTTGGTCGATCAGTTCGTCGGCTCGCGTGACGGGGTAACGGGATTTGATGGTAACTCTGTTCAGTGCCCTGTAGTCTATGCACATGCGAAAACCCCCGTCCTTCTTCGGTGTGAACAGTATTGGTGCCGCGAAAGGTGACGAACTCGGGCAAATGAATCCTTTTTCGAGTAGGTAATCTAGCTGCTTCCTCAGTTCGTCCAGTTCGGGTTGTGTCAGTCGGAACTGTCGCTGTACTGTCGGCTGTGCCCCCGGTTCTAACTCAATCCTGTGGTCGTGCGGTTGCTGAGGTGGCAGTCCTATTGGCAGGTCGTCCGGAAATACTTCACTGTACTGCTTCAGGAGTGCTGCCAGGCCATGTGGTACGTCGGCTAGCAGTTTCTGTAAATCCCCCCCTTTGTCTGCTGCCTCGGCTTCCCGAATGTCAACCGCGTACACATCAGCTCCTGCCGCTACGGCACATTCCATCGTGATCGCGTTGACACGCACCGACGAAGACTCAGGCAAGCCCCAGCGAGGTAAAGCGTTGTTGTTACCGTTCACTCGCACGGTGTAGTCACCCGCCGTCCAGTCGATTCGCGGATTGTGTCTTCGCAGCCAATCACGACCGAGTAAAATGTCGGTTCCGTCGAGGGTCGTCGCGAGCATTTCCTGGCTAAACGTGAAGTTACCCCCACATCGAATCCGAACCCGGTCCACACGTTCCCGTATCGCCAGTGGCGTGCCGTCAATCAGTCTTGTGTCGATCTCAGGTAAGCATCTGTCCAGTGGCAGTTTCAGTTTCCGTGCTGTGGCAGTGTTGATGAGGCTGTGGCTGGCTCCCCCGTCTACGTAGATTTTTTACTAAGTCCGTCCCAATTTTCCCACTAAGCAGTCTGGGGCTGTCTACCGTAGTACCCTCCTTATTCGGCCGGGTGTGGTCGATTGCGTGAACTGGCGCAATCACTCGGTGAGGGTCGGTTGGGTCGGGCGAGCGGCGTGCCCTGTCAGTAGAGGGCCCGTCTGCTGCTGACTCCCAGCGTTTCCCTGCTGCTTGGTCTGTTTCTGCTGCTCAGCTTCCCCCTTTCCCTTAGCGTTTTCCGGGCATTCGCTCTTACGGTGTCCCGGCCGATTGCATGCGAAGCAGCGCCCTTTGAACGGTGCGGCAGCGGCATTCACGGCGACGGCACGTATCGTGGTGCCCTCGTTCATCCTACAAGATCGATGTCCCCAGTTGCTGCTTCCGTAGGACCCCGGTCTCAGTCGGCGGAAGAAATCGAGCTTCTCCGCCATAGCGAGAATCTCCTCGAAATCGGTGACGCCACGAAGCTGGATTTCCTGAGCAATGTCGTGCTTCAGGCCGCCGATGTAGCGGTCGATGCATTCGCTCTCGTGCATATAACCCACTTGCTCGCATAGAGCCAGAAACCCGCTCGTGTAGTCCTGGACGGAACCGAGTTGGCGCCAAGTGCGGAGCTTCTGTCGCGCCGCGATCGAAGCCGCAATTGGCTCAAACCGAGCGCTCAGACCTGCGCACCACGCGTCCCACGTGCGATATTGGGGCACCTCCACAAAGTACGACGGCGCCCAGGGTCCGGTTTGTCCTTCCCGTGTCGGTAGAGTCGCGTAGTCCATCGGCTTCGTGACGATGACACACCACCAATCCATGGCGGGTCCTCGCAGCAACGACACGGCGTAACAGATTTTCGCCGTATCCTCCGAGACGTAGTTGGCGTCGAAGAAGACATTCATCGTAAACAACCACGTCTGAACGGTAGGACCACCCCGTTGACTTGGGTCGAAGCATGGCGGACGCTGCGGCTTCAGCGGCATCGGCGACGGCAGTGTTGATTCGCCGGCTGGCACAGAAATCGTGACTCGAGGCTGACTCCTGGCCGCATTCGTCGCTTCGGGGTGTGTCGTGCCGTGGTCATCGTCTCTGTCATGGCGAACGACGCCATCACTAGCTGCGCTCGCGGGTTTCCCCACACTTCCATGTTGCGATGTCTGTGGTGCGGGCTGTACCGGAGTGCCAGGTGCTTGAGATTGTGTTTGTTGTGCTCTTGCGACGTCATTCTGCAGGGACGTGCGTTCTGCCGTCAGCGCCGCGATTTCTTTGGAGCTTTCGCGAAGTTGCTGCAGCAGTTCGTTCAAGCGCTCCTACGTGAGAGTGGTGACGTCGATGTGTTCGGCCATCACGAAGGGCGTCGGCTCGGCTTAGTCTAGGCGCAATCGTGGCTGCACGCGTTTACGAGAGAACGCGAGGACAGCGGCTCCTAGGGGCTAAGGTACGTGAGTCCCTTCGAGTGAAAAATCAAAAGTTGATATCCTGGGGTGCGGGGATGCGCGGTCCGAAAAGAAAGAGGCTCTGATACCAAGTGTTACGGGTGCAATGAATTGAGGTAGCGAGAATTGCACTAAAGTGTCAAACGAGTACAAAATGTGAGCGAAGGCATGAGCGAACATTTATACCCGAAACATGCAAACGGTAACGCGGTGCGTGCGAGCTAGCTAGTGTTACGCTGGCAGCAAGGTTCGGGCTAGTCCCGAAGCGTAGGCCGACACGGCTGGGCCAGCAGTGCGAGGTTTGGTGAAACAGTGCGCGCAAAAGTCGGCGAAGCCCCGTTAGCAGTAACGGGCGAACAACGGCTGCTGCTGTACGCGATGTTGCAGGGCGCGCTAAGGAATGTCGAGAAAATTCCTTACAGTGCATCTGACTACACAAAAAACCAGACATGATCAGTTTTATACTAAGCCATGAAATATAGATGCAAAGTTAAGATTCTACAAATATTATCCATAAGTCGGAAACTACAGATATGTATATGGCAACTTCAATTTCCCACCTTATATTTGGTTAAGCATTTTTTTATTTGCCTTCATAATCCAAACCTTGTTCGTATGTATTGCACACTGTACCGTCATCGCCCGGATAGTAGACATATATGTCTTATCTCGTACACTACTCAAAATGCTTGGGATGGTTTAGGGTGTCTTATAAGTCTTATAAATGGACAAAGAACCGTTTAGAAGACACCCCCTCGTTATACAATTGCCCCTAACCCCTACACTCCCTTAACTCGTACACACAAATAGGTGTCTTATAATGAGGCTAGCATGTTTATAAGAGACACCCAGATAATGGACAACCCCTGTCTACTATTCAACAATTTCTACTATCCGGGTGATAACGGTATGTTCTATCTGGATTTACCATATCACCCCCGATAGTAGCGCATATTGTCAGAAAATAAGGAGCAGGATGTGTGAAATGCATTGATCATTGATCAGAAATGTGGTACAAGTACTAACCCTAATTGGGTTGTACCCCATATAGGCTACCCCACTACAGCCTACACAACATAAGTAGCATTATAGTTTGACAAACCCCCATAGGCAAAGTGGGGGAGAACAAGGGGTCACAAGACCAGTCAAGAAAAGCAAAGCAAGCTCAAGGTGGATCACGAAGTCACCACACACAAACCTAGCAAGAACAAGCATGAAGGTATGTATATAGATCACAGTACAAGCAAAGTCACGAAGTGAGCAAGTGAGACGAAACATGCACAAGGCCTAACGTAGTACAGAAGCGCTGATCATCACCAGACGGAAGTGCCTTGGTGAATATATCAGCATTGTTGGCCCGAGTGGCCACGTGAGCAAGACGAAGTTGACCACGCTGCTGCAACTCTCGAGCCAGGAAGTAACGCAGAGCGATGTGCTTTGTTCTCTGCTCCAGTCTGTGCTACTGACACAAGGGAATGGCTGCCTTGTTGTCAACGTACAGAATTGGAGGAGAACGCGGCCTCTCTCCCAAGTCGGTCAGCAGTTAGGTGAGCCAGCGTAACTCTTGTGCAGCCATGGCTGTGGCGTAGATCTCAGCCTCACAATTAGAGCTGAGAACAGAAGACGAGCGGGTAGACCGCCAAGGAACAGAGCCGCAGCCAAGGCTGAAAGTGTAACCCTGTGACGACCGCTGCGTAGCCAGGTCGTCAACCCAAGACGCGTCTGAGTGTCCACTGAGGACAACCTCACCCCGTCCTCCATGCACGAGCCCCATGCCCGACATACTGCACAAGTAGCGCAATACCCTCTTGGCAGCCTCCCAGTGCTCTTGCCAGTGTCTCCCAGGCGCTAGCGAGCCATGATGCTAAGAGGGTAGGCAAGGTCAGGTCGAGTGCAGGTCATCAGGTACATGAGGCATCCCACAAGCTCTGGATACAGGCCACTCGGCTCTACGGACTCATCCGAAGGCAGAGCTAAGAGCGAGTGACCGGTAGCCATAGGAGTGGACTGTGGCGAGGACCAAGTGAAGTCGAAGCGCTGAAGGACCTGCTGCACCTCACATCGTCCTCAGTGTGTCGTGTCACTCGCGAGGCGCCTGGCAGAGATCGTAGACTGGCCACCCGAGACTCCACTGGGTACCTGCAGGAACGACCCAGTGAAGCCAGGTGGGCAGCGCAGCCAGATCTCCTCGTGCAGGCGTAAGAAAGCTGTGCTGAAGTCAAGAGAGTGAAGCTCATAGCGACGCTGAGCGGCGACATGCAGTAGCACCCAAAGAGTGGTCATCTTCGGGGTAGGGGAGAAGGTCTGGAAGAAGTCAACTTCCTGTTGCTGACTAAAGCCTCGTGCAACGTAACGAACCTTGCTGACACGCGGAGAACCCAACGGCCGCTTCACTCTGAAAATCCACATGCCATCGACTATGTTCACCCATGACGACGTAATTGCCTAAGGACTGTGAGGATGCCATCTCTGCGTCCATGGCTGTCTGCCACTGAGAGGAGTAGGGACCCGTAATCGCCTCTGCGTAAGAGCGTGGGGTCAGGATGTCTGGAGGATCCGGATCTCCCTTAGGTGTAAGCAGCATGGACACGAGATGAGGTACAGCAGCTGCAAGACACTCAAAGTCCTCCTGCCTGTCCTCAAGGACGTCCGTGCCAAGAGCACACTCATCCCCGACGGACGGAGGACAGACAGACTCAGACTCAGCAACAAGACTAGCGGTGTAGTCGAGTCGACAAGCAGCAACAAAGTCAACAAGCTCAGCGACTAAGGCAGATGCAGCAGTGGACTCAAACGAAGGGTCAGTGACAACAGTGGCTAGGAAACGCGTGACAGTAGGACTGGCAGCACGAACTAAGTCGGACTCAGGGTCTGGACCGTCGGGAAGAGAGGACGCAGGAACAGACGGTAGGGGAACTCTCAGTGGAACAGAGGGAGGACGAAGTGTCATACTGTAAGTGCCGGGGACAGGAGGAGGATGCGGACGCGGAGCACAACGATCAGTGCGACCAGCGCGAACAGGCAAGGCAGGGCGAGACGCGGGCTCACGACGCTCTGTAAGAGAGTCTGTCTGCTCAGTGTAAGGAGAAGGAGCAGGAAGTGGGGAGTCTAGCTGTAGCTGTGGCTGCGACTAGTCAGGCGATGGACACAGCAAGGGAGGAGTAAGGCCAGTAGAAGACAGGAGACTAAGAACCTGGCGAAGTGCCGAGCCAGGTGGCGGTAGAGGCGACGCCGACGGCGGAACGAAAAACAGTCGCCGCTGCACAGTGCCTCCAGCACCAGTACCGACAGCTCCAGCACCCCCACTGCCAGCACCTCCAGCTTCTGGGCTTGCAGCTCCAGCGCCTCCATCTGCAGTGACTCTAGCTTAAGCACCTCCAGCACCTACAGCACCTACAGCACCTCCAGCACCAGCAACACCACCAGCTCCAGCAGCTCCAGTACCTCCAGTACGAGCACCTCCGGGACCAGCAGCTCCAGCACCTCCAGCACCTCCAGCACCTCCAACACCAGCAGCACCACCATCTCCAGCAGCTCCAGTACCTCCAGCACCAGCAGTACCACCAGCTCTGGCAGCTCTAGTGCCTCCAGCACAAGCACTTCCACAGCAACTCCATCACCTGCAATACC
Organism: Closterium sp. Naga37s-1; assembly: GCA_947471745.1. Taxonomy (NCBI): domain Eukaryota; kingdom Viridiplantae; phylum Streptophyta; class Zygnematophyceae; order Desmidiales; family Closteriaceae; genus Closterium; species Closterium sp. Naga37s-1. The sequence continues at coordinate 3,905,953 of CANJKZ010000051.1, read as the reverse complement.
TCCAGCACGAGCACCTCCGGGAAAAGCAGCTCCAGCACCTCCAGTACCTCCAGCAATAGCAGCACCACCAGCTCCGGCAGCTCCAGTGCCTCCAGTACGAGCACCTCCGGGACTAGCAGCTCCAGCACCTCCAGCAGCAGCAGCACCACCACCAGCTCCAGTAGCTCCAGTACCTCCAGTACGAGCACCTCCGGGACCATCAGCTCCAGCACCTCGAGCAGCAGCAGCACCACCAGCTCCAGCAGCGATAGAAACTCCACTACCTCCCGCACCTCCAGCACTAGCAGCACCACCAGCTCCAGCAGCTCCAGCGCTGCCAGCACGAGCATCCCTGGGACCAGCAGTGCCAGTGCCTCCAGCACCTCCAGCACCAGCAGCACCAGTGCCTCCAGCGCCAGCGCCTCCAGCGGCACGGCCTCCAACTCCAGCAGAGCGACTCCGAAGGCGGGTAAGCCAAGCGTACCACTCGCGCAGCTGCTGTGGTGAGAGAGGCTCCCGCCGGCTAGACCGCTGAGGCGAGGCACCAGTGGGACCTCCAGGACTAGTAACTCCAGCACCTCCAGTACCTCCAGTACTAGCAGTACCTCCAGCACCTCCAGGACTAGCAGCTCCAGGGCCTCCAGCTCTAGCAACGCCACTCTGAAGGCTCCAGCGCCGAGCAAACCACTCACGCAAGTGCTGCGGTGAGAGAGGCTCTTGTAGTGTAGACGCAGGACCCCTAGGCTCAACACCCCCAGACTCAGCACCCCCAGGCTCCGCACGCTCAGGCCCAGCACCCCCAAGCTCCAAACCCGCAGGCTCAGCACCCCCAGGCTCCGCACGCTAAGGCTCAGCACCTCTAGGCTCCGCACGCTCAGGCTCCGCAACCGCAGGCTGAGCACCCCCAGACGCACCACCCCGAGCAGCACTAGAGTCACCAGTGACCTCGACAGGCTCAACCAAGGGGAGTGGGTCTACCTGAGACACACATGAAGGAGCAGGACCCTGGGGGGGGAGGGGGTCTACCGGAGGGGGACCTGTGTCAACGGGAGTTGTGTGTTGGCCCCGTCCTCGCTTGGGCGGAGCCGACTTTGTGGTCGGGTGTGAGGGGAGCAGCCGACCTGCAGCAGTGGGCGAGCTGGTTGACAAGGAGGTCGACCTGCACGGGGACCACCACGTGGGCGCAGACTTCAGGGTAGGGTGGCGCCGACTTCAGGGAGGTCGACCTGGGAAGTCGACCTGCGGAGGGCGTCAACTTGGTGACGCCAACTTGGGGGCAGCCGACTTGGGTGGTCGGTTGACGGACCGCTGGTCGCCCTGGCGGTTGGTCGACCAGACCTGCTGGTCGACTTGCTGGTGATCGACCTGACCTGGTGGTCGACGAAGGAGGGGCCGACGTCGACCTCGACTCAGGACGCCGAGCAGTTGGGCGTCTAGTAGCTGGGCGTCAACTTGGTGACGCCGACTTCGGGTAGCCGACTTGGCGGTCGGCTGACAACTGCGCTGGTCGACGAGGAGCTGGTCGACTTGGAGTATTGGTCGACGTGGAGCTGGTCGACCAGGAGTGACGTCAACCTGGAGCTGGTCGACCAGGGGCGGGGTCGACCTGGTGAGGTCGACTTGGAGTGGTCGTCGACTTGGGAGGTCGACGGGCACATACGGGAGCAGCTGGTCGACGTGGTTGCCCGGTCGACCAGGTTACCTGGGTGACGAGGTTCTGCGGAGGAGTGCGCCGGTCGCCCAGGCGAAGTTGGCGAGTCCGACCTCGGTGGTGGTCGACATGGCAGATCAGGTGGAGTCGTCAGCACGAGGATGACTTGGTGTGTGCGTTGTGCAGGTGACGAGGCTCAGCACGCCAATCATCTGCGAGCACTTGCGAAGCGGGTGCGCTGCTGTTCTACGGGAGCAATGCTGGCACGCCGTCAACCTGCGACGTTGGCAGGCCGTCGACTTTGCACTGCTGGAGCGCGGTCGACCGAGTCGTGCTGGAACGCGGTCGACCATGTTGCGCTGGCAGTCGACCGACCTGAATACTAGCTTTGATATAGTCTTGCCATGCCAACTTGATTGTACCATTGTTGTCAACTTTCTCTAGTAAAACTCTTGCCAATTTGCCCTGTGAACTAGCAAGCAGTGTGTGCACTAGGAAAACGACTAAGGACCAACGAACGCAGAGATCACGCGAGCACCCGTGCCTAGCCCGTAGTCTAGCTCCCGTTGTAGTAGTTATATCCGCATGGTGCGGTGAGCGTGGACGGCACACAACTTACCTTTTCAGTCAGGTCGACGTAGTGGTCACTTTCCTAAGGTCCCTAGCGTGCGCGTAGGTGACACAGAGGTGATGGACACCCTGGAGGGACGGCTGGAGGGTGCGAGGAGACGCCATGAGGCCCAGGAGTACGCAGCAATTCCCTGGGCGGTCGTTGAGGCTGGACTCCGCTCCATGTGGGCGACGGAGCATCCCCTTTCCCGACCGGCTTCTCCTCGACCGGTGACCAACGAAGGCAGCGTCGACGTGGGCGTCGACGCCGGAGGTGGCCAAGTCGGCAGCAGTGCGGGAGGCACGTCGAGGCAGAGAGGTGTGATTCACGCCGATGAAGTCGGCGGCGTTTAGGCGCGAGAAAGGCAGTCGTCGGCGGCTGCAGGATCCTCGCAGGGCGACGTCGGAGGTCGACGAAGCGGATTGTCGCCGATGTCGGCAACTCAGGTGACGGCAGGCGGGATTGCTCCGAGCTACGGCTACTTCAAGTTCATGCCGGATAGGATCCTGGTCACCCCACCGCTCACTGGTCGACAAGACATTCTCACTTGGAAGGAAGCCATCGAGCCCCAGCTGGAGATGGCCGGGCTGATCAGCTTTGCTCGAGGCACTGTGGCGACGCCGGATGACCCCGACTTGCGTGCGGAGTTCCGCGCCGTGCAGCTGTTGACCTTCACGGTTATCTCGCGGTGCTGCTCGCCGGGCGTGCAGATCACCTTGAAGTGGTGCCGAGAGTACCTCGACGCCGGCCACCGGGCGTGGCACTTCATCGAGTTGACCTACCAGGTCACCAACGACTTGTTCATCGCCCAGCTGGAGGGGCAGCTGACGCACCTACGTATGGGCGACGAGGAGACGGCGACCGACTACTGCAACCTGGCCCGGCGAATTCTCGCCACCATCGCCGGCGCGTAGTACTTAACGGCGTCGTACGTCACCCACGTCATGCAGGGCCTCTCAAGCAGCTACAACCTCCTAAAGCGGCTGTCCATGGCGCCGAGCACGAGGACGACGCTCAACGAGGACAACTTGACCTCGTACATCCTGCAAGACGAGGCGATGCAGGAGGCTGAGCGGTCCCAAGAGCTCTTGGCGCAGGCGCACTTCGTCGCCCCGGCGAAGCAAGGAGGTCGACCAGGGCAGCGCGGCCAGCCTGGCGGTGGTGGTAGCAGTGGCTGGAAGTCGGCCAAGGAAGTCGACAAGAAGAGGTCGACCAAGGACAGTGGTCGAGGAGGAGGAGGTCGATATCGGGAGTGCTGGCTGTGCGGCGACCCTGACCACCTCTCCTTCGAGTGCCCCGACCGCAGTGACTCCGACGACGACGACGCAAAGGGAGGCCGTGGGAGGTCTGGCAGCCGTCGTCCTTGTCGTGAAGAAAACAAGCCGCGCAAGGAGAAGAAGTCGACCACCTCGACCTCGGCGAAGGACGCCGACTCCTTTGCTGGCGGCAAGGCGCGGGACGACAAGACGGCGTCGTGCTCGCTGGTCGGCGTCGTGGAGCCGACCGTCTCGCTGGCACCGGAGGCCGGAGAGGCCTTCCAGGCGGTGGCGGCAGCTATGCAGGCGAACCCGGCGGTGGTCCTGCTCGACAGCGGCTGCTCCCACCACCTGATGGGGACGAAGGAGGTCTTTGTCGACCTGCAGCCGAGCGGCTCCATCAAGCACGTGCGCGACTTCAATGGGGCGCTGCAGGACTTCCAGGTGCCGCGGCACCGTCGCCCTGCAAGTGGAGGCCGAGAAGCAGGTGCTCATCCCCGACGTGCTGTACGTCCCGGGTGTGCGGGCAAACCTGCTGTCGTCCGGCCAGCTGAAGGAGCACGGCGTGAAGCTGTAGGAGGACGGCGACGGGATGTTGCTCGTCTCGGCAGCAGGAGAGGTGCTCGGTCGGGCAACGTACTCCGGGCGTGTCCTCTGCACCGACCTGCGTCCCCGCTCAACGAGGTCGACGTCGCCAACGCCGGAGGTTGTGGCCCTTCGGGTGATCGTCTCGAAGACGAAGTCGACGCCGGACAAGATGCATGTGAGGCTTGCGCATGTCGGCATGGACACCATCAGGAGCTCAGCCAAGAACGAGGTCGCCATTGGGCTGGACCTCAAGTCGGCGACGGGCGCCTACTTACCGTGTGTCTCGTGCGTCAGTGGGAAGCTGGCGCGGCACACCTTCCCCGACCAAGGCTCTGACGCCGACGACGTGCTGGCCGTCATCCACATTGACTTGTGCGGGCCATTCCACGTGGCTGCCAAGGACGGCAGCTTGTACTTCTTGCTGCTCAAGGACCGCAAGACCCGCTACGTATGGGTGAGGCCGGTCGCCAAGAAGTCGGATGTGCTGCTGGAGTTCCAGAAGTGGCTGGTATTGGTGGAGAGGCAGACGAAGCAGTCGGTGTTGATGCTTCGCTCCGACCGAGGAGAGGAGTTCCTCGGGAAGAAGTTCACCGACTTCGTGGACGGATGGGGATCGTCCACGACCTGACGTGCCCGCACACCCCGTAGCAGAACGGCATGGCGGAGAGGGAGATGAGGACGGTGGTGGAGTCGGTGCGGACGATGCTGCTGCACATGGGCGTGCAGCACCACTGGTGGCACCTTGCTCTGCGGCAGGCCATCAGGGTCCGCAACTGCATTGAACGTTCGACGCTGCCGCCAGGGACGACGCTGTACCAGCTGTTGACCGGGCAGAAGCCTGACTTGTCGATGGCGCGGGTGTGGGGCTGCATGGCGCAATTCCTTGTCCCCGAGTAGCAGCGTGGTGGGAAGCTGAAGCCGAAGGCCAGGTGGGGCCTTCACCTTGGCGTGTTGGGGGAGAGCAAGGGCTGGGAGCTCCTCGACGTCGACGCCAATCGGGTGGTCACCACGTCGGACATGGTGTTCTACGAGGATATGTCGCTGGAGGTATGGAGGTCGGAGTACGGGCCGGTGTCAGGTCGGACGCCGACCACCCCAACGACCGATACCTCGCCGGCGACGCTGCCTTTGCTCGCCGAGGTCGGTGAGCTTGCTGATGCGGACGCCGAGGTCGTCCTGGTCGAGCCAGCGCATCAAGTGCGCGACGCTGTCGTCGACCGAGTCGGAGTACGTGGCGGCCACTGAAGCCGGGAAGGAGGGACGCCGACTTCGTCTCCTCCTTGTAGAGTTCCGGCAGCTGGACGCCGGGAAGCTGACTGTCCTGAGGGTGGATAACAAGTCGGCCATCACAGTCGCCGAGGGCATGGGGTTGACAGGTAACCTCAAGCACATGGAGCGGCGACAGGCCTGGCTGCAGCACATGGTGAAGCGCGGGAAGTTCTCGCTGAGGTACATCCCGACCACTGAGCAGCCGGCCGACTTCCTGACGAAGGCGCTGCACTATCCGGCCTTCAACCGGTGCTCCATCGCCATCGGCCAGGTGCGCTTGGCCGACGTGGGCGACGAAGATGACGATGTGCGGCAGTAGGTGCCATGCCCTCCTGCATGGCTGGTGCGGTGGACGACGTGCTGTGTGTTGGGTGCACGTCTACGAGCTATTCTCTGAGGGGTACTGCCGTGTGGGCTGGGGGCCCAAGCGTGAACGCGGCAGGGGAGTGTCAACAGGAGTTGTGTGTTGGCCCTGTCCTCGCTTGGGCGGAGCCGATTTCGTGGTCGGGTGTGAGGGGAGCAGCCGACCTGCAGCAGTGGGCAAGCTGGTTGACAAGGAGGTCGACCTGCACGAGGACCACCGCGTGGGCGCCGACTTCAGGGTAGGGTGGCGCCGACTTCAGGGAGGTCGACCTGGGAAGTCGACCTGCGGAGGGCGTCAACTTGGTGACGCCAACTTGGGGGCAGCCGACTTGGGTGGTCGGCTGACGGACCGCTGGTCGACGTGGCGGTTGGTCGACCAGACCTGCTGGTCGACTTGCTGGTGGTCGACCTGACCTGGTGGTCGATGAAGGAGGGGCCGACGTCGACCTCGACTCAGGACGCCGAGCAGTTGGGCGTCTAGTAGCTGGGCGTCAACTTGGTGACGCGGACTTCGGGTAGCCGACTTGGCGGTCGGCTAACAACTGCGCTGGTCGACGAGGAGCTGGTCGACTTGGAGTATTGGTCGACGTGGAGCTGGTCGACCAGGAGTGACGTCAACCTGGAGCTGGTCGACCAGGGGAAGCGGACTCGTCAACAGTGACGTCACGAGAGCTGAGAAAGCAATGAGAGGGAGGGTGGTAGAACGACCAGCCAGGAGAGTCAAGAGGGAAACCAAGGAAGACACACTAGACAGTGCGAGCCGCAGGCTTATTCGCGTGACGATTGCAAATGTGCGCAAGACAGCCCTAGAAATGGAAAGCAACGCTGACGTGGGGGAACCAGTTCAAAGGATGGTCGGCGAAACCTGCGGCTGCGAGGAACGCGACCACATGTTAAGCTGGTGGGTAGCGCAGTGAGCTGCAAAGGGCTACAGAAAGGATGAGGCACTGGCATGTCAGATGGAGGTACGAGCAATCTTCATGATCAGGCCAATGTGACGCTCAGCGATCCCATTTTGTTGTGGCGAGTCTGGCAGCTTGAACGAGTGGTCAACGCCCTGCTCGTAACAAACCCGCTCAACCCGACCTGAGGTGAATTCACCACCCTAGCCAGAGTGCAAACCAAGCACAGGACGGCCTCGTTAGTTGCGAACGGCTACAATCCACGGGAGAAGCGCGTCAGGCACGTTGGCCTTCCGCTGTAGAGGAGACATCGTAGTGTAGCAAGAGAAAGCGTGCACAACAACCAAAAAGTAGCGCTCTCCACAAGGCCCAGCTACCACGGCAGAGCCCCAGAGGTCCATGCGCAGTCGCTGAAGTATGAGAGGCTGAAACGAGCAGGACGCAGCTACCTGACTAGACGCTAACACTTGGGAAGTCTCAATGCGCAGTGTGAGACACGACACAGACTCCCCTGTGAACGTGGCAAGGGGATCGTTAGTGGCAGCGTCCATACAAGTTGCAAACCCTAGGAAATGTGGTGGTGACACCCTTGTCTTGAAGATGACCAACACCCACCAAGTTCCTAGAGAACGTGGAGAAATGCAGACCGGTAAGGTAGCCCGAGAGGACTGCAGGACACGGGAGCGTAGTAGCACTGCTAGCAACAATCCGTCCAGAGGAGGGGTCGGCCATTGCAACAGGGACAGGAGCTCGTAGCGGCGTCAAACTGGTGCGGTCGCGGAAGAAGCACTGGGACGCACTGGAGTCAAGCGTGAAGGAGAGCAACGCTTCTTCCGAGAGCACACCTGCGATAGCAATAGCTGGGCTCGACGTCTAGCTGGCAGGACCGCCATTGCGACCCGCACTCCCCAGACCACGATGGCCCAACTGCTGCTGAGAGGCCCACTGCTGCACCGTTTGATGTTGTTGTTGCTGCTGTTGTTGCAGAGGCGGCTGCTGCTGCCGCTGCGCTGCACTGCACCACCTCCACAACTGAACCTGTCGCACCTGCTGCTGCTGGTGCTGCTGCTGCTCCACACTCCCCCCAAAACCTGGCTGCAGGTGACCACCACAGATTCTGTTCCCATCTTTGCCCATTTTTAGACAGGTCCTTATTTGTAGTCTTGGCTCTTGTTTTTTGCACTGTTTGTGTTGCGGTACTACATATATATGCTTTTGGACTGGTCTTGTAGCCATTTGTCTCAGGGGCTGGACTAGTTGTGCCACCCTGAGTTGCATTGCACTTGCTCCCTTGTTGGTGACTGGTCTTGTGACCATTTGTCTCTCTTGCTCTTTCTGATGTCCAATTTCGCACTTGCACGGGGATTTTACACGCCCTAACTTAGCCTATGGTCTGTGTCAGATTATATTTGCTCTTTGTTTGGGTGAGCCTGCAATGAGTGACATGTCGTACTATAGGGTGCTGCACTTGCCTAGTTGTACCCACCCATCTCTCCCTAGTGAAAATCATTTGGTATACGTAACTTTGAGACACCAGCCAAACAGAAGAATGCAGCCAAACACGATGTGTTCACTGCAGGAAACTGCAATTAGTGCCATCACTATGTTAGTGCTAGACCTACGTACATCTACAGGGCAGTGCTACATCCCTCCTCGGCGTTGTGGCGGTGTCTAAGTAGGGTGTAGTTATTGAACTTACTGCTTGAACTGTCCTGATTGGAAGAATACGATCACAGAAGGTGGAGGGAGGCGGAGAGGGCCAGAGAGTGCATGCATGCGAGAGAGATTATGGGGGAGCGGAACGGAGAAGAGCAGTGGGGTGGGAAAGGCTCAGCCCTTAAGGATGCACCCGGAGTGATCTTGCCAGTGTGCTTGCCCCCTCATCTCTGAGCCACTATTATTTGAGCTTGTCGCGGGCTCTACTGCGGCCCTTGCTGGTTGGCCCCTGCATACTGTACTCGCCTGTGTCCGCATCCACATGCAGCGACCCACTGGCCAGACGCTGCACGGCGGCCTGCAGGCTGGGCTTGCACAGCGCCTCCAGCTCCTCCCACAGGCGCAGGAACTCCTCATGCGTGCGTGCGGCGCGCTCAAACTCCTCCTGCCGCATGCGGTTCATCTTCTTGCGCGTCGTGCCCCCCGGCGTGCTGCCTCCCGACGTGAGCCGCTGTGTGGACTCCACATGGCGCCGCCACGCGTCGCGGCACTCGTCCGCCTTGCGCCTGACCACGGCACACGCCTCCTCCATCAGCTCGCTGCCATCCTCCACTGCCACCATCGCCCCCTTCCACCGAGCCACTGCCGCCGCGCGCCGAGCCTTCTCCTCAGCCACGGCGCGGCGGGCAGCCTCGAGGCGCTGGAGAGCGGAGGCGACACGGGCCTCTGCGACGTCCACGGCATGCCTCTCCCTGTCCGCCTGCACCTCCAGCTGCCGTGCACCCGATGAGAAGCGCAGCAGCGCCTCGTGCTCCAGGCGGCTCACCTCGTCCATTTCATCCGCTCCATCTGCTGGCCCACCGCTCCCTTGCTGCGCTCCCCCCTGTCCTGCTGCACTACTGACGGAGTAGCCTGTGGGGGAGAGCCGAGAGGGGCCGTGGAGGGAACCCTGCTGTTGCTGCTGCTGCTGTGGGGGGTGGGGGGGGTGATGGTGGTGGTTGTGGTGGTGGCGGTGGGTCTTGCCGTGAGGGGGGCTGGCCTGGGAGGAGGAGGCGCTGGAGTGGGAGGGGCTGGCCTGGGACGAGGGGCTGGCGTGGTAGGGGCTGCGCGCGTAGGGGCTGGCGTGAGATGCAGGGCTGGCGTGGGAGAGGGAGTGCAGGGCGAGGTCAGAGGAGCCCAGTGGCGCTCGGGGGATGGCCACTGTCAGCGACGAGAAGGACGGCGATGCCGCGTGGTGCACCGCGTGCGACGATGCCTGCACTTCTGATCCTGCTACTGCTGAGGATGATGCTGACGGCTGTGGTGCATGTGCATGGGAGTGAGAGCCCTCCGTGAGGCCATGGTGGGAGCTGCCAGGGGTGTCTGCAGTGTGTGTGGGCGTGCCACTGCCAGCGCCCTCTCCATCACCAGGTAGGCCCTCTCGCGCCTTGAAGCGCCGCAGCAGCAGGGTGGCACTGGGCTCGGGGTCCATGTGGCCTCGTCCCAGCCCCTTCCTCCTGCCCGCTCCTGAGGCCGCCGCTGCCCACAGCAGCGCCTCCGCGTCCTCCGCCTCCCTCTGCTGCTCCTCGTCCGCCCCTACACCTCCCCCTCGTCTGCGCGCTTGCTGGGACGCCCGCTCTTTGCCCTTCTTCCATCGCCTCGCCAGTTCCCCTGCTGCCGGTGCGGCCGTGGCTCCTATGCCCTGCCACACCCCTGTGTCGCCCCGTGAGTCAAAGAACCGCGCGGCAGCATCATCCATCTCTGCTGCTAGTGTCCCCTCATCCCCCTCCTCTCCTTCCTCCTCCACTCTTTCATCTGCCCCCTCTTCCTCCGCTCCCTCTTCTGCCCCTTCTTCCGCTCCCACTTCCTGTTCTTCCTCCACTTCCTCCCCCACTCCCTCTTCCTCCCCCACTCCCTCTTCCTCCTCGAATTCCTCACCTTCCTCTATCTCCTCTCCCCCCTCCTCCAATTCTTCATGTTCTTCCTGCTCCTCTTCATCCTCCTGCTCAATCCCTCCTTTCTCCATCCCCCCTCCTCCCTCCTCCACCACCTCCTCCCCCTCCTCCTCCTCCCCCCTCTCTTCCTCCTCCCCCCCTTCATCTTCCTCCGCAATACCACCGCCGTTCACCAATACACCCATCCCAGACTGCGCCTCGACTCGCCGCACACCCCCGTCACTCCGTGCACTCCTCTCTCCACCGTCCTCGCCCCCCTCCCCCGCGTCCCACTCCGCACCCTTCCCCACGCCACCGTCCCCATCCATCTCCCCGCCCCCCAGCACCACGCGCTCCCTGCGCCCCCTCTCGCGCATTCTCAACGCCCCACGGCCCCTGCCGTGCCGCTCGCCCTCGTCCCCAGGCAGCCCGGCGAGCCCCATGGCGCCCTGTGACCCCGGGCTGCGCACCTGCACGTCCTCGCCCCCCTCGCCCTGCTCGCCGTCCCCCCGCAGGAACGCCAGCGGGCGCAGGCGGCGTGAGGATGCTCCCAGGTTGGGCGTCATGGGCTGCCTGTGCCACGCGCGCACACCCCGAGAGGGGGCGCCCACCGCTCCACTCCACTCATGCCCACTGCCCCCTGCTGTGGCCACGCTGCTGCTGCTGCTGCTGCTGCTGCTGCTGCTGCTGGTAGCGCCAGTGGCCGCGGAGTCAGGGAGAGTGAGAGCAGCATCGATTGAAGGTACTGGTGCAGTGGCGGTGGTGGAGGGTGGAGCAGATGCATCAGGCATTCCCTCACTGGCGGCAGCAGGGGCAGTAGGGCAGAGTGCAATGGCATCGCCAGCACCACTTTGCTGGCTCTCGTGAATGCTGTGGTGGGTGTGGGTGTGGGTGTGCAGGGGGGCGGGCAGGGCAGCAGGGGACACCATGGATCGGAAGCTGGGGGCGTCGCAGGGGGATGACCCCAGCAGGGGTGACGGGGTAGCGATGGTGGCGGATTCAGGGGAGGAGGTGATGGGAGCGCCATGCTGCTCATGTGCATGGCCTGCTGGGAGGGAATGGGCATCTGGAGAGGCTGTAGATGGTTCGGGTGCAGGTCCAGGGGGCGCAGTGGGAGGTGGAGCTGCAGTGGCAGGCGCAGCAGCAGCAAGAGCAGTGTGGTGGTCCCTGTGAGAGAACGACCTGGATCCTCTACTCGCACTCCTGCCAAGACTCCTGCCACTCGTATCCCTGTCCCTGGTGCCACCCCCACTGCCACCAGCATCGCTGGCACCAGCAGCAGCAGGAGGAGGAGCAGCGGCGGCAGCGGCAGCGGGTTGGGGATGATCGGGGGGCGTGGCCAGGAGCATGAGCTTTTTGAGCTTGGCCTTCTCCTCGATCATGCGCACCTCCTGCCTTAGCTTCTCCAGCTCCGCCCTGTGCTTGCCACTCAGCGTCCCCTTCTTGCCTGCGCCCTTGCTGCGGCTGCCACCCCACGTGCCCCCATACGCGAACGACTCCTTGCTGCTGCCCCTGCTGCTCCTCCCCTCCTCGCCACGCCCCACCCCACCTCCTTCCTCCTCCCCCCCCCCCGCTCCGTTCTCCCCTTCTCCCACCTCCCCTTCTCTGTCGCCTCTGCCCTTTCTCCCCCCCCTATCCCGCCCGCTCTCCCCCTCCATTCGTGCGCTGCCACTGCCAACAGCCCCATCGTCCGCCGCATCCGCGCGTCGTGCCGCGCCCTCGTCCCACACCTCGCCCAACCCACGGGAGAACCCCCTGCTGCGCGAGCGACGCGAGCGGGTGCTGCCGGGAGTGGCGGGCGTGGCGGGCGTGGCGGGAGTGGGCGGCAGCCAGGGGCCGTGGGAGAGGCAGATGGCGATGAGGTCGTCGCGTGGAGTGCTGGCGTGCACGGGCGTGTCTGACAGCACGCCCGCTAGCACCTGGTGCGGTTGCCCGGGGATGCGTGCGGGAGGGGGGGCAACGGGAAGGGGAGGGAATGGGGTGGGGAGAGGCATGGAGAAAGGGAAACAGGTGGGCGGCATGAGAAGCAGCATGGTGTAGAGGGCAGTGGCGGTGATGAGCGGAGTCAAGCAACACAGACACACAGCCAACTTGTCACCCACGGGTCACTGTCACACCCTTACTGCTCATCTCCAGCAGATCCCACCACCACGCTGCCTAACATGCACGTCCTCCCACGCCCACCACCCCACACGCCCTATCACCAGCCCTTCCCTGCACCACTCCCCCTTACTTCTCCCTCTCCTCCTCCCCCCCCCTCGCGCTCGTCCGCCTGGAGCAGCACCTGCAGCGCGCCGGTGTTGAGGCGGAGCACGTCGGTGGCGTCCACAGCGTCGCGCTGCGCCATCACGATGCCGCGCATGCCCGCCAGCTCGCCGCGCTCACCGGCGCGCAGCCCCTCCACCGTGGCCAGGAAGCGCGCGTGCATGGGCGTGCGCGGCGCCAGCGAGTCCCAGTGCGCGGCGCGCTGCAGGAAGGCGGAGAGCAGCTCCTTGTCGCGCTGCAGGAAGCTGCTGCTCATGCGCCGGTACATCTCCGACGCCGCCCACCCACTCCCCACTCCGCTGCCGCTGCTCCCCCCGCCACCACCACCACCGCTGCCACTGCTGCTGCTCCTGGCCACTGCCCCGCTGCCAACGTCACTGGCCGCAGCAGCAGCACCACCGGTGGGCTGTGGCGCTGTGGCCTCATCCCCGCCCGCCTCTGCTCTGGCTCTCAGAGCAGGAGGGGCAGGCCATGGCATGGGCGCGGCACCTCTGCCCCGACCGCCCGTCCCTGACCCCATGCCCTCCCCTGGACCTCGCAATCTCTCCCTCCGCCCCGCATTCGCCTCTGCGCCCTCCCCCCCACCCCCCACCCGCGCCTCTCCTGCTGCTGCCACTGCCCCGTCCGTGGCGTCACTCCCCTGCATGCCTGCGCCCTCACTGCCGCCCACACGCGCCGCCACACCATGCCCCGCTTCCAATGACCCCACTGCCTTCTCCCCCTCGCGCACCCCCTCCGCTTGCCTCCCATCCATCCCTTTTTCCCCTTCCTTCTCCCTGCCCGCGTCCCCTGCGCCCCCTGTACCGCCCTCCTGCTTCTCCGCCGCAGCCCCTTGCTCATGCGCCCTTTGTGCGGCACCTGAACCTGCTGCCACGCTCACTGCACTTGGGGACCCATCCCCGAGCCCAGCATCGCGCTCCCCACCCTCCTTCCCGCCCCCGCCCTCCCCCGCCATGCCGTTCCCCTGCCCCTCCTCCACGGCGGCCCGCCCCTCTTCCCGCCCCACCGCGTCCCCTCCCGCGCCACGCCCCGCCACTCCCTCCTCTCCGCCCTCCTCCCCTTCCGCCCACTCGTCCGCGTGCGCCTCCCCGTCGGCGGGCGCGAGCCAGGAGGGCGCGGAGACGATGAGCTCGAGCAGCTGCTGGCGGCGCAGGCGCCACAGCCCGTCGTGCTGCGAGAACAGCAGCGCCAGCAGCTGCAGCGTCTCGCGCTTCTGGCTCTTCAGATCCGCCTCCGACAGCCCGTGCGCGCGCACCACTGCGCGGAACGCCTGCGCCCGCCCAGGGGGATAGCGCAGGGGGAGCGGGGGGTGAGGATGAGAAAGGGAGGAGGGTGTGGGGTGCGCGGGGTTGGAAGAATGGGGTGAGAGCAGCTCGACAAAGAAGTTCGCACAGGGCAGCGGGGGAGAACGAACAAGAGGCAGCGACAGAAAGCGGAGCGGAGCGGAGCGTGGGGAGAGGGGCGAAGAAAAAGGGAGGGGTTTGGCGGAAGAGACGGGAGGGGTGGGGGAGGGGGCAGTGGTGTTTTTAGCAAGAAGGGAACAGGGTGTGTGACGGCGAAGCGTTGAGGAATCGAGGACCACAGGCATGCATGCGCGCTGAGGGCTCACCGCGAGCACGTGCGGGTAAGCGCCAGAGCGGACGGTCTGCATGTAGTCGAAGACGTAGAAGCGCGTGGACGGGCTCGCCTCCAGCGCCACCCACGCGTCGCGATGCGCCAGGAACTCGCGCATCACCCGCACGTCCTCCGCCGCGAACCCCAGCTGCCGCGACAGCCGCCACCGCTTCCAACCGCTCCCTGCCGCCCCGCCCCTAGCACCCGCATCCCCTCCCCCGTTCTGCTCCCCTCCGCCGTCTTCCGCCTCCCGCTTACCCCCTCCTGCCCCTCCGCCCCCCGCGGTGCCCTCAGAGCCCACGGCGGAGACCCCGCTGGCGGACTCTCCGCCCGTGGAGCTCGCGAAAGAGCTCTCGCGATCCAGCCACCCGCGCAGCGCCGCTGCGTTCCCCCGGCCCACCGTGCCGCCCACTGGCAGAGCCGTCGTGCGACTCCTCCGCCACTTCCATATCTCCCGCCGCGACCGCGGAGTCACCGCCCCGCTTGGCGATCCCGCTTGCGCGGAACTCGCCCCCCCCGCCGCCCCTAGCCCCCCGCCCGCGCAGCCCATCTCCGCCATGGCGCGATCCAGCTCCTCGTCCGTGGGGCTCATCGCGCCCCCGGGCTGCATATCGCGCGCAATGTCGGCGCGCGGGGCGCGTGCATAAGAGGAGTCGGACGAGGCGGAGCGCGGCACGTCGCCCTCCGCTGAAAGCACCGCTTGCCCGCCCGCCGCCGCGCCAGACTTACCGCGTGCGCCATCCGCACCACCTGCGCCCAGTCTGTCGAGTCCCGTCCCCCCGCCCTGCTTCTCTCTGCCTTTCCCCGACGGCTCTCTGGCGCTGCCCCGCGGAGAGTCCTCCGCACCGTCCTTCCGGTCCTTGCGCGACAGCCAGCTCCGCAGCTTCACGTCAGGGATCATACCGCCGCGTCTGCCGCTGCCCCCACTACCGCCCGCTGCCGCCCACTGCTGCCCGCTGCCCGACCCACTCGCCGTGTGCCGGGCGGGCGCGGCTGAACCCGCTGCTGGGCTCCGATCCCCACGCCCCTCGGCTCGACCTCGGCTGTACTGCCTGCTGAGGCTCGTGCAGTGGGCCGACGAGAGGAAGCAAGGCGCAGCCCTAAAAGGCTCTTTTACCTCGCGCTCTCTCCGCTCGACTCAGTCCAGCAGGTCGTCGCATCAGCCCTTAGATCCACCGCGACGGCCTCCGCGGCACGGCCGCCATTGCATGGTGCTTCCAGGTCCCTCTGCCAAGTACAAGTGGGGTCACGAGGCGCCTCGCGCCTCGGACAACGCATCGCCATGAACGCGTGATGGGAAAACCGATCTGGCCTCTACGCACAGCGGGTGTCACCTTCAGCTTTGCAAAGCCCGTGCCAAGTTTGTGCGTTTGCACACGATTGTTCGTGGATGTGAGGTCGAGGTGGAAGGAGCGTTGGATGAACACCCCACCCAACACACAAGACTGGGCTGAGAGCAGCCTGAGCTGGCAGGGAAAGGCGGTGAACCAACGAGCCCACCCAACCACACCCCTACCGCCAACCAAAACCTGACTCGCTGCTTCCGAGCCTGATTGCCTCGGCTGTACAGCCCATACAGGTGAGTACAAAAGCGGTGCTGCCCGTACACCTCAAAGCTCGCGTCTCATATTTACAAACGTTGGGAAACTACGAACATGATTGGTTCACGAGTGACGAAAATTTTTACGAGCGGAGGAAATATATGGGCGAAGTTGTGAAGAACTGAGGCCAAAACCACACCTCAGGGGCAGGTTTGGATCGCGTCCGCACCTTGTAGGACAGGTTTGGCGTGAGTGTACTGTACTTTGTGCGACCAACCCTGACGACGGAAACACCGATTGTGCAAGGGAGAGAAGTGGCAGGGAAAAACGAAGTGCCAACACACGCACTCCGGCTGTACATCCTTACACGTAGTCATAACAATACCACTGCATTAGTAAGCAATCTTCTGTCCAAAGGCGTGAAGAAAGTAAAACATGTAACTGTGGGGAGCAGCAGTAGCGCACCCTCTTGCGTATGCCCGTGATTAGGTTATAGCCGTCACATTCCCGCCACCCTATCGCCGCTTCCCGCCACCCGTCTCCCCTGTTCGCCGCCCAATCTCCCGTGCTCGCCGCCCGATCTCCCCTTCCCGCGGCCCGATCTCCCCTTCCTGCCGCCCGATATCCCCTTCCCGCATCCTCTCGCCTTTCCGCGCAGCCTCCTCTCGCCTCTCCGCGCGGCCTCCTCTCGCCTCTCCGCGCGGCCTCCTCTCGCCTCTCCGCGCGGCCTCCTCTCGCCTCTCCGCGCGGCCTCCTCTCACCTCTCCGCGCGGCCTCCTCTCGCCTCCCCGCGCCGTCTCCTCTCGCCTCCCCGCGCGGCCTCCTCTCGCCTCTCCGCGCGGCCTCCTCTCGCCTCCTCTCGCCACTCCGCGCGGCCTCCTCTCGCCTCTCCGCGCGGTCTCCTCTCGCCTCTCCGCGCGGCCTCCTCTCGCCTCCCCGCGCGGCCTCCTCTCGCCTCTCCGCGCGGCCTCCTCTCCCGTCCCTTTGCCCTCGCTACCTCCTCCCATCGCCATCACTTCCCCCTCCCGTCGCCCTCTCTTCCCCCTCCCATCGCCCTCGCTTCCCCCTCCCATCGCCCTCGCTTCCCCCTCCCATCGCCCTCGCTTCCCCCTCCCATCGCCCTTGATTCCCCCTCCCGTCGCCCTTGCTTCCCCCTCCCGTCGCCCTCGCTTCCCCCGCCCATCGCTAGTCCACTTGCGCCATCTGTCAGCGTGGGGCAGCAGCATCACCAACGCCTCCTCCTCTCACCTCCTTGCCTTCCTCTTCCCCCTCTCCCCCCCAAACCCCCACCCACTCTTCCCCTGCAGTCGCTGGTTCACTTGCGCCATCTGTCAGTGTGGGGCAGCAGCATCACCAACGCCTCTGCGCCGCTGCTCCCATTTCCCCCACTCCCACCATCCTCTTTCCACCCCCGCCTCTCCCCCTTCGCCTGCAGTCGCTCGTTCACTTGCGCCATCTGTCAGTGTGGGGCAGCAGCATCACCAACGCCTCTGCGCCGCTGCTCCCTTTTCCCCCACTCCCACCATCCTCTTTCCACCCCCGCCTCTCCCCCTTCCCCTGCAGTTGCTCGTTCACTTGCGCCATCTGTCAGTGTGGGGCAGCAGCATCACCAGCGCCTCTGCCTCGCTGCTCCTCGCCTTCCCCCGCCTGCTCTCCGCCAACCTCGCCTGGACTGCCCTCTCCCACCTCCCCGCCCACCCCTCCCTCACCGCCCTCCACCTCTCCCACTGCCCCCTGCTTTCCATTGGCTTCCCTCTCCCCTCCTCCTCATCCTCTCCCTCCGCCTCCAATCCTTCCACCTCTCACTCCTCCTCCTCTTCCTCCTTCCCCCTCACTCATCTGGTTCTCTCTGGTGCCTCAATCGCTCCTCCCTCCTCCCTCTTCCCTCCTCTCCTCCTCGCCTTCCTCACTCACCTCACCTCGACCCCTCTACTGCTGCTGTCCCTGACGCCCTTCTGTTACACCTCGCCCACTCCCTTCCCCACACGGTACGTTAGCTCCTCACCACTCTCCCTCACACACCTTGATCTCTCTGGCTGACTCTGTTTCCCCTGCTCATTCTCTTCCCCTCGGCTCACTCTGTTTGGCCTGCTCATTCTCTTTCCCCCGGCTCACTCTGTTTGGCCTGCTCATTCTCTTTCCCCCGGCTCACTCTGTTTCCCCTGCTCATTCTCTTCCCCCCGGCTCACTCTGTTTGGCCTGCTCATTCTCTTTCCCCCGGCTCACTCTGTTTCCCCTGCTCATTCTCTTCCCCCCGGCTCACTCTGTTTCCCCTGCTCATTCACTTCCCCCCGGCTCGCTTTGTTTCTTCCTGTTCACTCTATTTTCCGCTACTCAGTCTGTTCCCCCTTTCACTCACCCCCATTTCCAGCCGCGCAGGGTACAGGTCCCAGCACCATGGCCCAGGGTTTATTGCATGCAGTGTAGCAGCCAAGAGTGGCCCAAAAACATTACATTTCTAGCTGTCTTCTTGGTGACAATAGTCAGTTGCCAAGTACTTCCTTTGTAGTGGTCATGTGCATGGCTGCTTCTGAGCAAAGTGTTTGTATTATAACAAAGCATCCAACATCAATATACGGCATGGCCAATCATTGTAGTACTCTCAAACAGTCAACACATCACCACAACCAGATGCATAGCAGACCTGTATACAAACACAAACCAGGAAATAAGACGTGACATGGCTGTGCAGCAGGGATGTATACAAGATAATGAGAAGGACAAGCAGCCAACACGGGAAATGATAACGCAAGGTCCCTCGATTTATGCATACAGTTGAAGAGGAACAGAAGAAGGGATGAAAAGAGGAAGGGTGGAAAAGTGGGAGGAACTGATGAAGGGAGGAACGGCGGGGGAGAAGAACAGGACAGCACTCACCAGCACTGCACTCACCAGCACTGCACTCACCAGCACTGCACTCACCAGCACTGCACTCACCAGCACTGCACTCACCAGCACTGCACTCACCAGCACTGCACTCACCAGCACTGCACTCACCAGCACTGCACTCACCAGCACTGCACTCACCAGCACTGCACTCACCAGCACTGCACTCACCAGCACTGCACTCACCAGAACTTCACTCACCAGCACTTCACTCACCAGCACAGCACTCACCAGCACAGCACTCACCAGCACAGCACTCACCAGCACTGCACTCACCAGCACTGCACTCACCAGCACTGCACTCACCAGCACTGCACTCACCAGCACTGCACTCACCAGCACTGCACTCACCAGCACTGCACTCACCAGCACTGCACTCACCAGCACTGCACTCACCAGCACTGCACTCACCAGCACTGCACTCACCAGCACTGCACTCACCAGCACTGCACTCACCAGCACTGCACTCACCAGCACTGCACTCACCAGCACTGCACTCACCAGCACTGCACTCACCAGCACAGCACTCACCAGCACAGCACTCACCAGCACAGCACTCACCAGCACAGCACTCACCAGAACTTCACTCACCAGCACTTCACTCACCAGCACAGCACTCACCAGCACAGCACTCACCAGCACAGCACTCACCAGCACTTCACTCACCAGCACTGCACTCACCAGCACTGCACTCACCAGCACTTCACTCACCAGCACTTCACTCACCAGCACTGCACTCACCAGCACTGCACTCACCAGCACTGCACTCACCAGCACAGCACTCACCAGCACTGCACTCACCAGCACTGCACTCACCAGCACAGCACTCACCAGCACTGCACTCACCAGCACTGCACTCACCAGCACTTCACTCACCAGCACTTCACTCACCAGCACTGCACTCACCAGCACTGCACTCACCAGCACTTCACTCACCAGCACTTCACTCACCAGCACTGCACTCACCAGCACTGCACTCACCAGCACTGCACTCACCAGCACTGCACTCACCAGCACAGCACTCACCAGCACTGCACTCACCAGCACTGCACTCACCAGCACAGCACTCACCAGCACTGCACTCACCAGCACTGCACTCACCAGCACTCACCAGCACTGCACTCACCAGCACTGCACTCACCAGCACTGCACTCACCAGCACTTCACTCACCAGCACTTCACTCACCAGCACTGCACTCACCAGCAGTGCACTCACCAGCACTTCACTCACCAGCACTGCACTCACCAGCACTTCACTCACCAGCACTGCACTCACCAGCACTTCACTCACCAGCACTTCACTCACCAGCACTTCACTCACCAGCACTTCACTCACCAGCACAGCACTCACCTGCACTGCTTTCCCCAGCACTGCAGGGTGGGTGAGTGAGCAGGGTGTGTGAGTGAGCAGGGTGTGTGAGTGAGAAGGGTGACAACTACAGCATTGACTATGGCAATCCCCCCTGTTGGCGCCCACTGCTGCTTCTGTGTCGGAGGTGTGTGGTATGCCACCACTTCCTTGAAGGCTGCTGCTGCCGCCCACAGAGGGCCAGAACAAGGGGGAAAACGGAGGGAAGGAGAAGGGGAAACGGAGGGAGGGAGAAGGGTGTGAGAGAGGGACGGGTGTGAGAGAGGGATGGGTGTGAGAGAGGGACGGGTATGAGAGAGGGACGGGTGTGAGAGAAGGACGGAAGTGAGAGAGGGCCGGGATTGATTGAGGGAGCGAGAAAGCGCGGTGGCATCGTTCTCGCGTGAGGAGGGTGCGAGAGCAACGGGTGAGAATGCGGGACGACAGTGACTGCGGAACGGGTGGGATTGGCGCGTGCTAGGAGGTGAGCGAGGAACCGAGCAGTGAGGAGAGGAACGGAGCAGCGAGGAGAGGAACGGAGCAGCGAGGAGAGGAACGGAGCAGCGAGGAGAGGAACGAAGCAGCGAGGAGAGGAACGGAGCAGCGAGGAGAGGAACGGAGCAGCGAGGAGAGGAACGGAGCAGCGAGGAAAGGAACGGAGCAGCGAGGAAAGGAACGGAGCAGCGAGGAGAGGAACGGAGCAGCGAGGAGAGGAACGGAGCAGCGAGGAGAGGAACGGAGCAGCGAGGAGAGGAACGAAGCAGCGAGGAGAGGAACGGAGCAGCGAGGAGAGGAACGGAGCAGCGAGGAAAGGAACGGACGGAGCAGTGAGGAAAGGAACGGAGCAGCGAGGAAAGGAACGGAGCAGCGAGGAGAGGAACGGAGCAGCGAGGAGAGGAACGGAGCAGCGAGGAGAGGAACGGAGCAGCGAGGAGAGGGGAAGGAGAGGGGGAACTGATGGGGAGCAGAAGGGGAAAGTATGGAAAGCACTGGGGGCATTCATGGGGAGCAAAAGGGGAAAATTTGGGGAGCAAAAGGCATTCTTGGGGAGCAAAAGGGCATTCATGGGGAGCAAAAGGGGTAAATTTGGGGAGCAAAAGGCATTCTTGGGGAGCAAAAGGGCATTCATGGGGAGCAAAAGGCATTTTTCCCCCTCCCTGCTCACCTACCTCCCCCTTATCACAGCACCTCCCTTCCCCCTCTCATCTCACCTCCCAACCACCTCTGACCTCACCTCCCTTTCCACTCCCTAAGCACCTCTCTTCCCCATCTCACATCACTTATTTCCCCCCTGCTAGCACCTCCATCCCCCCTATCTAAGAACCTCTCTTCCTCCTCCGAACTCACACACCTTTCCAACTCCCCTCACCTACCTTCACCGTCTGACCTCTCCTCTCTTCCCCCTCCCTAAGAACATTTTTTCCCCCTCTCACATCACATCCGTTTCCCTTATCTCAACACATCCCCCCCCCCTCTGAACTCACCTCCCTTCCCCCTCCCACAACACACACACCCTATCATCATCGCAACTCTGCAGGTGTTCGCGGGGAAACAGCCGGCGGTAAGCTTGGCGATATCGCATCCCTGCAGTTTGCTTGCGGTGTTTTTTTCTAATTGCCCTCTGTTTCCGAGCTGCCTGCGATCTCCCGCAGTTACCCTAATTTCGATTCGTGCAGTCACGGAGCAGTTAGCGGGCAATCGGTGCAAAACTCATCCCGTTGGGTCGATGAACACCGCTCGGTGAAATTCGGTGCGGTGGTGTATAGAACTCCGCGCTGAACTAATATTTATTTCCTGTACACTATAGTGTTTGTTTTCATTACATTACTGCAGCATTAAGTGGGTGTCGCCAACTTTTTTTCCGCACTTAAATGAGTGGAGTGTTTAAATTAAATTCGAAAAAAGTCACAGTTTAATAATTGTAAAAAAAATGGTGAAGACTGAAAATGAACACGTCAATGTATGCGAATCTTTTGTAAGTTTTGGGAATCACATTGTCTCATTCCCATGAAGAAATGTAGACGCGTACGCCTCCGGTTACCAGAACACTTACCGTTGGCGAATGACCGTAGCGGTAACCAGGTAAATGAGCCGTTCGGGCGGCTCATTTTCAGCGCGCGAAAAATCCAGCTGGACCAGAATGTTGACGGAGTCGCACACCCTGTTACGTGCGAATACGGCACGTAACTTTTTGCTTTGTCGCCGTGGCAGTTAGGGGCGAAGGGTGTGGGACGCGGTTGAGAACCTTTTTGCGCACTTTTTATCGGTGCCCGCATCATGCGGCCGTTCCCCTCCAACCCCTCCATTTCCCTCCTCACTCGAAGTGCACATTATTCTCGTAGAGCTGGTTTATAAGTACCCCGCCATGGCGCCTCCCTGGAACCCGCTAACTCGCTGGAACCGCCCGGTTTACCCGAGTTCGGCGGTTTTTTTTTTAAGGAAACGACGCCTCGCCATGCATTCTTTGCCTCGTACCGCATGTAAGACGGGTGCTCGTCCAGCTTAGGGTAGATCGTAGGGCGCGACTCGAGCTCAATTTTTTGGATGTACATTAGTTTTAGGGACGCCAAAGCCCGAAACGCGACTTCGACGACACACCAGCGCATGCGCGGCGTGCCGACAAGGCGTACAATTTGTTTGCGTCCCACTGTTGCAGATCCACGGGCCGCGAAATCAGCGCCGTTTTGGTTTCTACATTAGTTTTAGGGTCGCCCCGACAGAAATAGCGACTTCGTCGCCGCACCATCGGATGCGCCGCGTGCCGACGCGTGATATATTGCGCGAAAGTGCCGCGGCTTGAGGGACTAGTGGGGTCAGTACCGTTTTTAGTGTTTTTTGGCTTCTTTTTTGCCATGTTCGTTTTCGAGCCACAGATTTGCCCCCTCTTGCCACTGAGGGCCATGACCGTTTGTGCTCTGTGGTCTTTGCACGCAGGTCCAGGGGATGTTGTTGAAGACATTGCATATATTTTAGGCCATGCTTGTTATTCTTCACCATTAAGCTTAGAACACCATAGTTCTTCTCCAAGCTTGCACCAGATCCTTGTATCCACTCTACTGATAATGGAGTTTACATGTGCCTGTCGATTCACCTGCACTACTGGACAGGGCTTGAATAATCACAAACCGTTTTGTAGAAAGCGCCCAACAAGAACAGTGCTGGCTTGGCGAAGTACGAAAAGTCTTTACTGGCGGAGGCTACGGGCACGGTGGAATGGAGAGCTGTCGAGGTGGAGTTGAGCAACGGCATGAAAGTTACTGTGCACGTAACCTCCATAGTCGAAGCATTGGTGGCGATGTATTCGGACAACGCGAACAGAGACGGCTTTGTGGTGAAACCGGCAGCAGTCTACACGTCCGACAAGAAGCAGCGGATATACGCGGGGCCCGAGACGGGAGATGGATGGATTAAGATGCAAGAAGAATGCCCGAGAGGGGTGGTGTAATTGCAGCGTGCATCCTGTACAGCGACGGGACAAACTTGAGCAACGATGGGCGTGTTACGGGACATCCGGTATATTTCACCCTCGGAAACGTCACGCTCAAGAATCATTGGCAACCACACGGGCATCGGATGGTTGCTATGCTTCCTCCACTTCCGAACGTGGACTCGAGGACGGACGAGGGGAAGGCGCTTCATCGGGAGGTATTCCAACTGGCTTTGGATGTGGTTCTTAAAGAGCTCAAAGAGGCATCTTACGAGTGAGTGTCTATTGAGTGTGCGGGTGAGTGCTCTTCATTCTACTGGGTGTGGGTGTGTGTGTTGCAAGTATGCTTTATCGCTACGATGAGATTTTTCATGCTCACCTCATGTGCAAATCCACTTCCCCTCCCCTTATGATTGTATCTTTCCTATGTTCATCACCCTTTTCTACCTACATAGTGGCATTGTAATAGAAGACCCTTTTGGGCAGACGCAAGTGGTATTTCCCGCTGTCTACGCATATGTGGCCGATCACCCGGAAGCGTGCAAGCTGGCGGGGACGTTTGCAAGTCACAAGGCGATGTTCCCGTGCCGCAGGTGTCTCGTGAAACGTGAAGACATAAGCAACATGGAGGCGGTGGTCGAATATCGCACGGAAGTCGATCAGGGCGATAAAGTTGAGGCGTTGTTGGCGTTGCCGAGTGGGCCCGAGCGCAACAAGGCATCCAAAGCAATCAGCAACCATCCCATCAAGGTACGTATGGTTTGCGAGTGCGTCCATACGTTTTGCGTGCGTATTTGTGTGTGTACGCGCGTCTGTTCGTGCCTCCTTAGTTCGTGCGTCGTTCTTCTAAGAATCTGCGTGCATGCGTTTCTCTGTCTTGGTTGTGTGGGTTAAATTAAGTGTGTGCTAACAGTTTTTCACTTACTCGCCCCCGCGAAGGTAGCCTTGTGGGGCTTCAGAGGCGGACGTACCCCTGTCGGCAATCCATACCGAGCCTTACTTGTCGAGGTGATGCACGCGATGGACCTTGGTGTCTTCTTGCACATCGTTTCCTGCATTCGAGCGTATTACGCACGAGATCGCGACTTTCTGCGTTCCCTCGACACCGAGTTGCAGCGCATTGCGACCGACACCCGAATCTCGGGTTTCCGTATCCCATCTTCCGAGAAGGGTGGTTACTTTGCGGGTGCTGCACGGTTTCAGGCGTTTGAGCATCGCGCGGTGATGCAAGTGATCACGATCGTGCTTGCAAATTGCGGCGTGCCGAACTCGGTGGTTGGTGCGGTGGCAGCATTCGTGGATTGCTACATGCTCGCAGCCCGGCGTTGGTATCATACCTCGAAGACGCTACAAGAGCTTGATGAGGCCATCAAGAGGTAAGCATCTTTCTCAACTGTGCATGGTTGCTTGTGTTGTTTTTTTCTTCCATTTTGTTCTCTTTCTTGTTCGATGTCTCTCATACCTTGCATTCCATGCTTGCCAATGTGTTGCGACGTCTTGTGTTACTAAATTTTTCGCGCCCATTGAGTTTTGTCTCTTCAATGTTCTTCATGTGTGCCATTCCGCTCTTGAAGGAAGTCTTTGCAGGCCTTCAGAAGTCTGAGTTCGACATCACCAAAGTGCATTCATTGGCACACGTGGTGGAGGACATCATTCGATCGGGGGTGCCGATGCATTACAGCGCCAACATGTACGAGTATCTCCATCAACCTCTCGTGAAGCGAGCGTACCGTGCAAGCAACAAGAGGGATCCTATCCCTCAAATTGTGAAGCACGATGCGCGAATGCACATGCTACGCGTGCTCCAAGCATCGGAGGCACCAAGCGAGGATGGACCAAAGCGAATGGTTGCACTACAGGAGGTACGTGCGTGTGTGTGTGTATGTGTGTGTGTGAGAGAGCGTTAGAGAGAGAGAGAGTATGTGTGCACGTGTGTGTATGTATGTGCGCGTGTGTGTGGGCGTGTGTGTGAGTGTGTGTGTGTGTGCGTGCGTGCGTGTGTGAGTGTAAGTGTTTGTGTGTGTACGTGCGCGTGTGTGTGTGTGTGAGTGTGTGTGAGGGTGTGTATGTGCGTATGTATGCGTGTGTGTGTGAGTGTGTGTGTGCGCGTGCGCGTGTGTGAGTGTGTGCGAGTGTGTGTGTGTGCGTATGTATGCGTGTGTGTGCGTGTGTGTGTGTGCGCGTGCGCGTGCGAGCGTGGGTATGTGTGTGTGTGTGTCTGTGTGTGCGTGCGTGTGCGTGTGTGTGTGAGTGTGTGCGTGCGCGTGCGTGTGCGTGTGTGTGTGTGTGCGCGTGCGTGTGCGTACATAAATGTGTGTGTGTGCGTGCGTGTGTGTGTGTAAATGTGTGTGTACGCGTGCGCGTGCGTGTGTGTGAGTGTGTGCGAGGGTGTGTGTGTGCGTGTGTGTGCGTGTGTGTGCGTGTGTGTGTGAGTGTGTGTGTGCGCATGCGTGTGTGTGTGTGTGTGAGTGTGTGTGTGTGTATGTGTGTGTCTGTGTGTGAGGGTTTGTGCATGCGTGAGCATGTGTGTGTAACTGGGATTATGTCTTGTGAGCATGGAGCTTCAAGTCTTGTTGAAACGTATTTGGGTGCCTGTATTCGACATCGCATTAACAACGAGCCTTTTTTTTGCACCCATGCCTGAATGGACATGCATTTTGCAGGCTACGGAGAGCGGCAGCAACACGCTTGCAGCCACCAGCTTCAGTGTAAGCTGGAAGGAAAGCATTGAGGATGGGTGTGACAAGTGGAAAGCGCATGCGCTGGCCGCGCCGGGTGACATGACCAAGCTCGCGGGGCTGTTGGAAGGCAAGGCCGAGGAAGGCGAGGTACTAAATGGTACCATACGTGTGAAGAACGGCATGGCTATTCCAGGCGACGAGGATTTCACCAAGTACTCCAGCCAGACACATTATGTGCGAGCGTGCGCGTCTTTCGGCGACAAACCATGGTTCAACGATGTAGCAGTGCTTGGTGAAGAGCAGGTTGAGGCTGAAGGAGGCCAGACGACAAGGCGCAAGGTGATATGGTATGCAAGACTGCTGCTGTTGTTTACCATCGACGTATACGCGACAGAGACAAAAGCGTTTTCCAAGCGCGCATACGCGTTTGTCCGCTATTTCAGAGCCACTGGTGCGGTGCACGCATCAAAATGTCCGGTGTATGCTTGGGAGGATGGTGACAACGAGTACCAACTGCTTGAGCTTGATAACATTCTGCGCGTAGCTCATATGGTTTCGGTCAGTGAGGGGCTCTTTGTTATGAACAAGTTCAAATTTTATTAAAAAAACGATGGACATAACACACTCAGTTCTGTACTTCGAATATTGAAAGCATCGCTTGTTGAAACGAGTCTGCTAAATCTCCCCTATTATCCCTTGTTCCGATTGGAAGTGTAACATTCACCCGTGCCTTGTTGGCGATGTTGCGCCACGCTAGTAATCATTACACAGTTGCTTGCTGGCATGCTGCCGCGCAATTGGGTAGCCTTTCCTGCCTCGTTGGCTAGCGCACAGTTATCTGCCAGCTGTGCTGTGTCCACCGTGCCATTGTTAAGGTTTGTCTGGCTCGATGCACAGTTGAAATGAGTCCTTCGTAACAGCTATGCATGACGTCACCTGCAGCTGTCAGCCTTCCAGTGACTACGATAATGTTGCCAGTTTCGCAGGCAACAAGCCTCTCATTCGTTGGGCTTCCATGCCTAGCGACCATGCGTGGAAAGATACACGTCACTAAACTTGTTGCTCTGTCCTTGTTCGCTGAATAGTTCGTTGTTCAGCGGCGCAGTTGTCGCGTTGTTTGGCACGTATGTGTTTTGAGACCATACATTGCCAGATACAGCACCAATGTGTGGAGCGTTTTGGCGTATTTCAAGGACATTTTCGTTTCGAAAAGTGAACGAAAGCACCTTTTCATTATTTGAATTCGCATGTTCTGTGTTATGCTGTTCGGTACTGTCAAACTTATATGCTATAGTCTGTGTAGACTATAGTGGGGTAGACAATATGGGGTACAACACTTTTAGGTTTTCCTACTTGTACCCACCTGTTTCCTAGTGCATTCATTCCTCATTCTTTCACATGGTATAGAGCAGGTTCCCTAGTGGGAACGTTTCCTAGGGCCCACCGAAAATCGAATTTTTTTCCTGCCCGGAGCGCGCTTCGCCCCTGCCCGAGTCGCGCCCCATGTGCCTGACCTCCCGTCGCGTCCCCTGCCCTTAGCGGCCCGTCGCGCCCTCTTACGGCCCCTCGCGGCCCCTTAGCCGCTCCCTCGCGGCCCCTCTCACGGCCCCTCGCGGCCCCTTCGCGGCTCCCTCGCGGCCCCTCGCGGCCCCTCCCACGGCCCCTCGTGGCCCCGTCGCGGCTCCCTTGAGGCCCCTCGCGGCCCCTCGCGACCCCTCTCACGGCCCCTCGCGGCCCCTTCGCGGCCCCTCGCGGCCCCTCGCGGCCCCTCGCGGCCCCTCTCACGGCCCCTCGCGGCCCCGCGGCCCCTTCTCAGCCGCTGCCGCCCCTCTCACGGCTCCCTCGCGGCCCTTCGCGGCCCCTCGCGGCCCCTCTCGCGGCCCCTCACGGCCCCTTCGCGGCCCCTCGCGGCCCCTCGCGGCCCCTCGCGGCCCCTCGCGGCCCCTCTCACGGCCCCTCGCCGCCCCGCGGCCCCTTCTCAGCCGCCGCCGCCCCTGCCCCGGCCGCAGCAGCCGCCGCCGCCGCCGACAGCAGCTGCCGCCGCCGCCGCCGACGGTAGCAGCCGCCGCCGCCCCTGCCCCGGCCGCAGCAGCCGCCGCCACCACTGACAGCAGCAGCCGCCGCCACCGACAGCAGCAGCCGCCGCCGCCGCCGCTGACACCAGCAGCCGCCGCCGCCGCTGCCGTGTCAGCCGCCGCCGCCCCTGCCCGCCGCGGCACCCTGGCCCCTGGAGCAGCCGCCGCTGCTGCAGCTGCCCCTGGCCCCTGGAGCAGCCGCCCCTGGCCTCTGGAGCAGCAGTCCCTGCAGCAGCCGCGGAGCCCTCACCCTTCGGTGGTAGCGGCCTCACCATTGCCGCTGTCGTACTCCTGCCCTTCTTGCCACTGGTGAGCTCTGCTGTTATTGCTGTTACTGCTACTCTTGCTACTACTGCTCTTTCTACTGCTACTGCTGCTCCTGGCGTGGCCAGATGCAGCTCCAGCGCCGTCCGCGTGAGTCCCTCGCCCCCCATCAGCTTCGTGAGTGGTACGCTAGTTGGGGTTGTAGGGGTGGCCGCACTGCTACTGCTGCTACTGCTGCCACTGCGGCTATCACTGCTCCTGCTGCCCCAGGCGGTGGCCAGATGCAGCTCCAGCGACGTCCGCGTGAGTCCCTCACGCCCCAGCAGCTTCGTGAGTGGTACGCTACTTGGGGTTGTCGGGGTGGCCGTAGTGAGAGTCGTTCTGGCGTGAGTAGTTCGGGAGCTGCTTGTAGTGGCCAGGTGCAGCTGCAGCGAAGTCCGCGCGTGGTCCTTTCGCCCCAGCAGCTTCGTGAGTGGTACGCTCAGCGTGGAGGGTCACGGAGTACTGCTCGCTGTCCGTACGTCATTCGCACTGGTGCTCGGACTGGTCAGCCTTGCGGGACGTTTGGTCACGCAGAGTCCCGCTGCTTCGCCCGTCTGAGCGACGCCTGGCGTACGGAGTTTGGCGACGCCGCTGAGCTCCCCGACTGGGTGGAGCTGCTTAGGCAGAGGGTCGATATCTATGCTCTTGACTATGATGATATCCTCACTTCCATGTATGCATTGCCTACTAGTGATGTGGGTGACTGTTACCTCTGTGTTCCACCTGACCCGGGCATTGAGGCTGCTGCTCTAGGTGCTGGTGAGGCTGCTGCTCTAGGTGCTAGTGCGTCTACTCCTCCAGGTGCTGGTGAGTCTGCTGCCCCAGGTGCTGGTGAGTCTGCTCTCTCAGGTACCACGTCGGCTCAGGTTTTACACACCTTCACCCTTGACTCGGGTGCTTCCCGCTCCTTCTTTCGAGACCGCACCACACTCACGCCGCTCACTCGACCGATTGCAGTCTCCCTGGCAGACCCCTCTGGGGGTCGTGTCCTTGCCCACTTCTCCACTGTCTTACCGTGTCCGGCGGCCCCTTCTGGCTCCCTGTCAGGTCTTTACCTCCCCTCGTTCTCTACGAACTTGGTGAGTGGTGCTGACCTACAGGATGGAGGGGCTGACCAGTTCACTCCTGCGCTTCAGCGAGTGACCCACTGTACGTGTGCTCGGACGGGCCGACACTTGGCCACGTTTACCCGTCAGCCGGGGTCGAGCCTGTACACACTGACTACTGAGTCTCCTCAGGTAGCTGCGTCGAGTCAGGTGTTTGCTGCAGCGTCCAGGTCTGGTCCTGAGTCTGCCCCCTGCTCGTGTCGTCTTCTGTCTCACCAGACTCTCCTCTGGCACCACCGCCTTGGTCACCCCTCCCTGCCTCGTCTCCGAGGCATGGCCTCTCGTTTCCTTGTCTCGGGTCTCCCCCGGTCCCTCCCTTCTCTTCCTCCGGGGCCTGCCCCCACATGCGTTCCCTGCGTCGAGGGGCGGCAGCGCGCCGCTCCTCACTCCTCCGAGTTTCCTCCGACAGAGGCTCCGCTGCAGACGCTTCACATGGACGTGTGGGGCCCAGCCCGCGTCCGTGGACAGGGTCACGAGCGTTACTTCCTGCTGGTGGTTGACGACTACTCGCGTTACACCGCAGTCTTCCCCTTGCGCCGCAAGGGTGAGGTCACTGAGGTGTTGATCGACTGGATCCGCGCAGCTCGTCTCCAGCTCAGAGAGAGTTTCGGCTCGAACCTGTCGAGGTAGCTGTCGACTCTGGTCCTGCGCGAGGTACTGAGCGTGCTGAGCCTGGTGGTGCTGGGTCTGGAGGTACTGCGACTGGGAATGCTGAGTCTGGGGGTGCGGAGACTGGGGGTGCTGCGCCTGGGGGTGCGGGGACTGCAGGTGCTGAGCCTGGGGGTGCAGAGACTGCAGGTGCTGAGCCTGGGGGTGCTGTCCCTGTGGGT
Organism: Closterium sp. Naga37s-1; assembly: GCA_947471745.1. Taxonomy (NCBI): domain Eukaryota; kingdom Viridiplantae; phylum Streptophyta; class Zygnematophyceae; order Desmidiales; family Closteriaceae; genus Closterium; species Closterium sp. Naga37s-1. The sequence continues at coordinate 3,875,687 of CANJKZ010000051.1, read as the reverse complement.
GCTAGGTCTGGAGGTCCTGAGCCTGGGGGTGCTGCGCCTGGGGGCGCTCTCTCTTCCCAGCAGCTGCGTGAGTGGTACTCTCGGTACTGTCGCAGCCTCCGTAGTGCTACTGGAGCTGGAGCTGAGGGAGCTGAGCCTACTGGAGTTGGTGTTGTTGCTGACCCTGGGGTCGGCGCTGGAGGTGCTGGAGCCAGTGGTCCTGGAGGTGCTCGTACTGGCGGTACTGGAGCTGCTGGGACTGGGGGTGCTGCTGGGGCTGCTGGAGCTGGTCCTGCTGGAGGTGCTGCTGGTGCTGCTGGAGGTACTGGAGCTGCTGGTGCAGCTGGGGGTACTGGAGCTGCTGGGCCTGGAGGTGCTCCTGGTGCTGGAGCTGGCGGTCCTGCTGGAGTAGGTGCTGCTGGAGCTGCTGGAGCTAGAGCTGCTGGGGGTGTTGGCGCTGGAGGTGCTGCTGGCGCTGGTGCTTCTGAGGGTGCTGGAGTTGGCGCTGTTGGAGCTGGAGGTGCTGCTGGCGCTGGTGCTGCCGCTGGGGGTACTGGTGCTGTCCCTGCTGTTTCTGGAGGCGCTGCGCGGCCGCGGCCGTACTTCGTTCCGCTCCTTGAGCAGGTTCTTGGTCTCCCGCCTTCTACTGGTCCTGCTCCTCCCTTAGAGTGTCCACAGCCTGACCAGTCGCAGTCACAGTTACAGCCCGCCTCCCCACTGCCTGCTCCTTCTCCCTACACTGGTCCTACTGGAGGTCTTGCTGAGCGTCGTGCGCCTGCGTCTCGTCCTGCGTCGGTTGTTCGTGCTGCTCGCACTAGTAGTCGTGTTCCGCGTCCGCGTCCTCCTGCGGTCCCAGGCACACACCAGATGGCACTGCGTCCTTCCACTCCTCCTCTGCGTGTCCCGTTGCCGTCTCCTCCAGAGTCCTCTCTTCCTGCTCTTGCTGACCCGGAGTCTGACTCCCTTCGTGCTGCCAGTCCTACTGTCACGCGTCTTCTGGCTACTGTTGTCACTGACCCCCTTTGAGTCCACTGCTTCGTCTGCCTTAGTTGCTGAGCTTGTCGACTTTGCTGCTCGCTGTCGTCTAGACTACGCTGCTAGTCTTGTTGCTGAGTCTGAGTCTGTCTGTCCTCCGTCCGTCGGGGGTGAGTGTGCTCTTAGCACGGACGTCCTTGAGGACAGGCAGGAGGAGTTCCAGTGTCTTGCTGCTGCTTTGCCTCATCTCGTGTCCATGCTGATTGCACCTGAGGGAGACCCGGATGCACCAGACATCCCGACTCCTCGATCGTACGCTGAGGCGATCGAGGGTCCCTACTCCTCACAGTGGCAGTCAGCCATGGACGCAGAGATGGCTTCCTGGAAGTCCACAGGCACCTACGTCGACGAGGTTCCCCCACCTGGGGCGAACATCGTCAGTGGCATGTGGATTTTCAGGGTGAAGCGGCCGCCGGGTTCTCCGCCTGTCTTCAAGGCGCGTTACGTGGCTCGAGGCTTCAGTCAGCGGCAGGGAGTTGACTACTTTCAGACTTTCTCTCCCACCCCGAAGATGACCACTCTTCGGGTGCTGCTGCACATAGCCGCTCAGCGCGACTACGAGCTTCACTCTCTTGACTTCAGCACAGCTTTCTTGCAGGGCAGCCTGCACGAGGAGATCTGGCTGCGCCGCCCACCTGGCTTCACTGGGTCGTTTCCTCCTGGTACCCAGTGGAGCCTACGGCGGCCAGTCTACGGTCTCCGCCAGGCGCCCCGTGAGTGGCACGACACACTGAGGACTACACTTGCGGCTCTTGGCTTTGCTCCTTCTATTGCCGACCCGTCGCTGTTTCTGCGCACCGACACCTCTTTGCCGCCGTTCTACATCCTCGTGTACGTCGACGACTTGGTCTTTGCCACTGCTGACACTGCTGGACTCGCCCACGTGAAGTCCGAGCTGCAGAAGAGACACACGTGCACAGACCTGGGTGAACTGCGCAGCTACCTTGGCTTGCAGATCACCCGGGACAGAGCACAGCGCACCATTACCCTGACGCAGTCACACATGGTGCAGCAGGTCCTTCAGCGCTTCGACTTCACGTACTCCTCGCCTCAGGCCACTCCTCTGTCTACTCGCCACTCGCTCTCAGCTCTGCCTTCGGATGAGTCCGTAGAGCCGAGTGGCCCGTACCCAGAGCTTGTTGGCTGCCTCATGTACCTGATGACCTGCACTCGACCTGACCTTGCATACCCTCTTAGCATCTTGGCACGCTATGTTGCTCCTGGGAGACACAGACCAGAGCACATGGCTGCAGCGAAGAGGGTGTTGCGCTACTTGTGCAGTACGTCGGGCATTGGGCTAGTGCTTGGAGGGCAGCGTTCAGTGGCCCTCACAGGTCACGCAGACGCTTCTTGGGCTGACGACCAGGCTACGCAGCGGTCGTCACAGGGTTACACCTTCAGCCTTGGTTCCGGCTCTGTTTCGTGGCGGTCTACCGGCTCGTCTTCTGTTCTCGGCTCCAGCTGTGAGGCTGAGATCTATGCAGGGGCCATGGCTGCACAGGAGCTACGCTGGCTCACCTACCTGCTGACTGACCTAGGAGAGCCCCCTCGTTCTCCTCCAGTTCTGTACGTAGACAACAAGGCCATGCTGGCCTTGTGTTGGGAGCACAGACTGGAGCACAGAACGAAGCACATTGCTCTTCGCTACTTCCTTGCTCGTGAGCTGCAGCAGCGTGGTCAGCTGCGCCTTGCTTACGTGGCCTCTGAGGCCAACACTGCTGATATCTTTACCAAGGCACTTCCGCCTTGTGATCATCAGCGCTGCTGTACGATGCTAGGTCTTGTGCCTACTTGGCCTCACTTGCTGACTTCTTGACCTTGCTTGTACTGTGATCTTTCTATACCTGCCCTTGCTTGTTTACCTTTATATATGATCTTGCATGTGAACTGGCCTTGTGGCCTTGAACTTGTGCTCGGAATGTGTGGTGACGTTGTGATCCACCCTGAGCTTGCTTTGCTTTGCTTGACTGGTCTTGTGACCTCTTGTTCTCCCCCACTTTGCCTATGGGGGTGTGTCAAACTTATATGCTATAGTCTGTGTAGACTGTAGTGGGGTAGACAATATGGGGTACAACACTTTTAGGTTTTCCTACTTGTACCCACCTGTTTCCTAGTGCATTCATTCCTCATTCTTTCACAGGTACTTATCTAAACGATTCGCATCTAAGTGCGATGTATCATCTATCGCACTAGCGTTTAACGTTTTGGTCCATTCCAGCAGGGTCCTTGATTAAAGTCCGAGTTTAAGGGTCTGGTCCACTGTTCTCGCAAAGTGTGGTATCGGTGTAATTAATTGCTTGTGAAGTAGCTCGGGGTGAACCTTCACGCTGTCAACACTACCCATCGCAACATGCCTCTTAGTCCTCGATACCAACTACCTGTGCTACTCATCTCGTATCCTACCAGAGCAGCTTCTCCTCGTTTCCAACCAGCCGAGCTGCTTCTCGTTCCCTAAACTTCCGCCTAGTCCCACTTTTTGTTGCCTCGTTTCCATCTACGTGCCCTATGCCTGTTAGTGGGCACTTTAGGAAACATGGCGGTAGGCGTGCCAGCAGAAATAATGGAGTTGCAGCATAAGAGATCCCGAACCTCCAATAGGCGTCTCGAAGGCTACGAGCTTGGTAGCCCAACCACAGGAGCTCGGAGACATTCTACTCCAACCCAGCAGGTGGGTACCCCGAGCGCTCGGCCTGTGGAACCCCAGCCACTGCAAGACCTTGAGGCACTTGAGGCCGAGCACACAGCAGACAATGGAGTTGCCTCTCCCCACGACGCTTCGAACGCTACCGCACACGTGGCGCAACCTGGTGCTGCGGCAAATGTCATCGCATCTGCTGGAACTGGCGGTACGTTTTACTGATTACTATTCTGTTTGTGTCAGCGTTTTCTCCATTGTTTCATTTGGCCTTATTATAAATATTTAAATGTCATGACGTTTTGCTCTAATGAAACCTCCCTTGTGTTTTCACGTGTGCGCTCGTCAGATCGTGATGTTCATCACCCCGAGGCCAACTCGTACAACCACATCGACGCTGCCATACGCGGCGAGCTGAAAGACGTTCGCACTCTGATGCTGCGAATTGAAAACCGGCTTCGTGTATCGGATGAGATCCACCAGACTCTGGCTGCTACTGTCAAGAATCTTCTCGAAATTGTGCATCAGCCGAGCTGGTGCAACGAGAAAACCATGGAAGTAAGTGTCCGTTATTTGCTTATTGTTTTGTCTGGCTTATGAGTCATGTTCTAAACTCTCGTTCTTTTCGCAGGATGCCTGTAAGAAGGCGTGCGATGATTTGCTCAAGGGATCAGATGTCTCCCAGCGAGTCATTTACCCTGACGAAGATCAGTTCAAGGCGGCCGTTGTGGTTCATCTCGCTCTGGAGCCCGAAGACTTCGGGAAGTTTAACGACTACTGGAAGAAGGGCGAGTGGGCGAAGAAGTGCACCGGCATTTGTAACGGTCGGCGGGGGAAACTCGGGAACAAGTCCCGGAAGGCGAGTTTCAAGCTGCTGAAGTACCCTGATGGCAAAGTCGTTCAGAACTCCGTTGAGGATCGGCGCAATTATGCTCGAGCCTGTGTCTCTGGTACGTGAGTTATCCTATTGCTGTTGCTCTAGTTATGACTTGTTTCTGACTCCTGCGTTATTTATTTTCAGAGGAGTTTGGCCTGCCGTGGCATGTTGACGAGAACAAGCCGTTCTGTAGCGAGGCGTTCTTAGCTGCTGCAAGCAAGTGGCAGAAGAAAGAGGGGGGTGTCTACTCCCTGAGCATTGACCAGCTGTGCTACACCATGGTCGCGGTGAGCGAACATGCTTTTATAATGCTTTATCTTGCCGTTTTCAACCGGCTAATTTCGCTCTTCTCTTGGCAGGTCGAGTTTGAGATGCTATGTGCTGATCGAAGCAGCATGTTTTCTGATTCCGAGAACAACACCCGCGAAATGACCAAGAGGAAGTTCCAGGTTGAGAGCTGGGTCCGTCACGCTAGCATTCCACTAGTCAGTGGGTTCTACTATTTTGGAGATGTCATTGTTAAGGATTGGCAGATTGTAGAGGATGTTTAGTAGCTTTATGTAGCTGTAGTGCATTTGTAGGTTTAGAGAGTAGGTGACATTTTGATAATTAGTTTCTAACCAATTCGTATTGTAAGCGTTTAATGATATTTAATTGTAATTTTGGAATTGTTTTGGTTGGTTGGCATTAAACCTATATTCGAACTCTTTCTGATCATATTTGTAGCAGTGTAGTTATCTCAATTAAATGAAGTCTTGTCACATTTCCAATAGGAACAAATATCCACTAAACTTTTCTTAATCGCTTTTATACAGGAGCATATTGTTATCACGCGGTAACCAGCTTTAACAATTTTGTTACGCGAGTGGTTACAACCGAACTTTTCAATTCTCGCCTGTGCGAGGGCCTTCTTTTCGTTTCCGAAGGTAACAAACTAGATTTCTGTCAAACTTATATGCTATAGTCTGTGTAGGCTGTAGTGGGGTAGACAATATGGGGTACAACACTTTTAGGTTTTCCTACTTGTACCCACCTGTTTCCTAGTGCATTCATTCCTCATTCTTCATATGGCATAGAGCAGGTTCCCTCGTGGGAACGCTTCTCAGGGCCCACCACCTAACTCGATCTTTTTTTTTCCTGCCCGAGGCGTGCCCCGTAGGCCGCCCTCACGTCGCGCCCTCCTAGAGGCCCCTCGCGCCACCCTTAGCGGCCCCGTCGCCGTCCTTAGCGACCCCGTCGCCGCCCCTCTAGGCCCCTCACGGCCCCTTCACGGCCCCGTCGCCGCCGCTCTAGGCCCCGTCGCCGCCGCTCTAGGCCCCTCGCGGCCCCTTCACGGCCCCGTCGCCGCCGCTCTAGGCCCCGTCGCCGCCCCTATAGGCCCCTCGCGGCCCCTTCGCGGCCCCGTCGCCGCCACTTGCGGCCCCGTCGCCGCCCCCTCTAGGCCCCTTACGGCCCCTTCGCGGCCTCGTTGCCGCCCCTCTAGGCCCCTTGCGGCCCCTCTGCGGCCCCGTCGCCGCCCCTAGCGGCCCCGTCGCCGCCCCTGGAGGCCCCGTCGCCGCCTTCGCGGCCACCTCGCCGCCCTTAGCGGCCCCGTCGCCGCCCCTAGCAGCCCCATCGCCGCCTCTACCGGCCCCGTCGCCGCCTCTACCGGCCCCGTCGCTGCCTCTACCGGCCCCTTCACCACTGAGCCGCCCAGCAGCTGAGCAGCCGAACCACCCAGCAGCCGAGCCGCCCAACAGCCGAGCCGCCGAGCCGCCCAGCAGCCGAGCCGCCGAGCCGCCGAGCCGCCCAGCAACCGAGCCGCCGAGCCGCCCAGCAGCCGAGCCGCCCAACAGCCGAGCCGCCGAGCCGCCCAGCAGCCGAGCCGCCGAGCCGCCGAGCCGCCCAGCAACCGAGCCGCCGAGCCGCCCAGCAGCCGAGCCGCCGAGCCGCCCTGCCATCGAGCCGCTACTGTTCCTACCGGCGCGCCCCGGCCCTACTTACTCGGACTGGTGAGATCACTCCCTGCTAGGCCACTGCAGTCATGGCTACCCCCAGTGTCCTTACCTTTGATGCTGAGGGTCGTGCTGTTGACTTTGAGGTCTGGGTCGATGACCTCCAGCTGTTCCTACAGTGCGATAGGGCAGACGGACTCTCCCTGTTCGATCTCACCTCTGGTGCCTCTCCTGCCCCGCGTGCTACTGCTGACAGCACTGTTCGCTCACAGTGGGCCACACGCGATGCTGCTGCCCGTCTTGCTGTGCGTCGCCACTTACCGACCACTGAGCGTGCGCACTTTAGCCAGTACAAGAGTGCGAAGACCTTGTACGACGCTGTAGTTGCACGCTACTCCTCCCCTGCCACTGCTGCGCTTAGCCGCCTCATGCTGCCGTACCTGTTCCCTGACCTTGCTGCCTTTCCCACAGTTGCTGACCTCATTACGCACCTTCGCACTAGTGACACTCGCTACCGCGCTGCGCTTCCTGCTGAGTTCTGTGCCAAGAACCCCCCCCCCCATGTACATCACCCTCTACTACATAGTCACCCGGCTCCCTGACTCCCTTCGCTTAGTCAGTGACCACTTCCTCTCAGTTTTCCCCACCACACTCACCGTTGACCTCCTCAAGGAGCGCCTCCTAGCAGCAGAGAAGAGCATAGTCGCTGTAGGAGCCTCTCGTGGCGACCCTCGCACCCCCGTCTTTGAGGGGTGTTCCCCCTCCCCCCTCTTGCCCTCTGTTGCTTCTGCTGCTGCGGCCGACCTCGTTGGTTTCGAGTTGGTCGGCGCTGCGTCTGCCCCTAGCAGGAGACGCCGCACCGGCAAGGGCAAGGGGGGCAAGGGCGTTGGAGGGGCTGGCGGGGGCGGTGGAGGTGGTGGTGGAGGCAGTGGAAGGGGTGGGGGTGGTGGTGGGAGTGGTGGCGGGGGTGGAGGTGTCGGTGGCAGCAGTGGAGGCGGAGGAGGCGGCGGCGGTGGCGGAGGGAGCGGAGGAGGCGGATGTGAGAAATGAGGAATGATTGCATTGAGCAGCATGAGGAGTACAAGTAGGAAACCCTAAAGTGTTTTACCCCATATGAACTACCCCACTACAGCCTACACAGACTATAGCATATAAGTTTGACACACCCCCATAGGCAAAGTGGGGGAGAACAAGAGGTCACAAGACCAGTCAAGAGAAGCAAGGCAAGCTCAGGGTGGATCACAACGTCACCACACAATCTGAGCACAAGCACAAGGCCATAAGGCCAGTTCACATGCAGAGTTATACATCAAGATGAACAAACAAGGCAGTGATCTCAACCTAGCAAGGGTAAGCATGCAAGTGCAGGTATATATAGATCACAGTACAAGCAAAGTCAAGAAGTGAGCAAGTGAGGCCAAGTAGGCACAAGACCTAGCAAAGTACAAAAGCGCTGATGATCACAAGGCGGAAGTGCCTTGGTAAAGATATCAGCAGTGTTGGCCTCAGAGGCCACGTAAGCAAGGCGCAGCTGACCGCGCTGCTGCAGCTCACGAGCAAGGAAGTAGCGAAGAGCAATGTGCTTCGTTCTGTGCTCCAGTCTGTGCTCCCGACACAAGGCCAGCATGGCCTTGTTGTCTACGTACAGAACTGGAGGAGAACGAGGGGGCTCTCCTAGGTCAATCAGCAGGTAGGTGAGCCAGCGTAGCTCCTGTGCAGCCATGGCCCCCGCGTAGATCTCAGCCTCACAGCTGGAGCCGAGAACAGAAGACGAGCGGGTAGACCGCCACGAAACAGAGCCGGAGCCAAGGCTGAAGGTGTAACCCTGTGACGACCGCTGCGTAGCCTGATCGTCAGCCCAAGAAGCGTCTGCGTGACCTATGAGGACAACTGGACGTCGCCCTCCAAGCACTAGCCCCATGCCCGACGTACTGCACAAGTAGCGCAACACCCTCTTCGCTGCAGCCATGTGCTCTGGTCGATGTCTCCCAGGAGCAACATAGCGTACAAAGATGCTAAGAGGGTATGCTAGGTCAGGTCGTGTGCAGGTCATCAGGTACATGAGGCAGCCAACAAGCTCTGGGTACGGGCCACTCGGCTCTACGGACTCATCCGAAGGCAGAGCTGAGAGCGAGTGGCGAGTAGACAGAGGAGTGGCCTGTGGCGAGGAGTACGTGAAGTCGAAGCGCTGAAGGACCTACTGCACCATGTGTGACTGAGTCAGGGTAATGGTGCGCTGTGCTCTGTCCCGGGTGATCTGCAAGCCAAGGTAGCTGCGCAGTTCACCCAGGTCTGTGCACGTGTGTCTCTTCTGCAGCTCGGACTTCACGTGGGCGAGTCCAGCAGTGTCAGCAGTGGCAAAGATCAAGTCGTCGACGTACACGAGGATGTAGAACGGCGGCAGAGAGGTGTCGGTGCGCAGAAACAGCGACGGGTCGGCAGTAGAAGGGGCAAACCCAAGAGCCGCAAGTGTAGTCCTCAGTGTGTCGTGCCACTCACGGGGCGCCTGGCGGAGACCGTAGACTGGCCGCCGGAGGCTCCACTGGGTACCAGGAGGAAACGACCCAGTGAAGCCAGGTGGGCGGCGCAGCCAGATCTCCTCGTGCAGGCTGCCCTGCAAGAAAGCTGTGCTGAAGTCAAGAGAGTGAAGCTCGTAGTCGCGCTGAGCGGCTATGTGCAGCAGCACCCGAAGAGTGGTCATCTTCGGGGTGGGGGAGAAGGTCTGAAAGTAGTCAACTCCCTGCCGCTGACTGAAGCCTCGAGCCACGTAACGCGCCTTGAAGACAGGCGGAGAACCCGGCGGCCGCTTCACCCTGAAAATCCACATGCCACTGACGATGTTCGCCCCAGGTGGGGGAACCTCGTCGACGTAGGTGCCTGTGGACTTCCAAGAAGCCATCTCTGCATCCATGGCTGACTGCCACTGTGAGGAGTAGGGACCCTCGATCGCCTCAGCGTACGATCGAGGAGTCGGGATGTCTGGTGCATCCGGGTCTCCCTCAGGGGCAATCAGCGTGGACACGAGATGAGGCAAAGCAGCAGCAAAACACTGGAACTCCTCCTGCCTGTCCTCAAGGACGTCCGTGCTTAGAGCACACTCACCCCCGACGGACGGAGGACAGACAGACTCAGACTCAGCAACGAGACTAGCGGCGTAGTCTAGACGACAGCGAGCAGCAAAGTCGACAAGCTCAGCAACTAAGGCAGACGCAGCAGTGGACTCAAAAGAAGGGTCAGTGACAACAGTAGCCAGGAGACGCGTGACTGTAGGACTGGCAGCACAAAGAGAGTCAGACTCAGGGTCAGCAAGAGTAGGAAGAGAGGACTCTGGAGGAGACGGCAACGGGACACGCAGAGGAGCAGTGGAAGGACGCAGTGCCATCTGGTGTGTGCCGGGGACCGCAGGAGGACGCGGACGCGGAGCACGACCACTAGTGCGAGCAGCACGAACAGGCGACGCAGGACGAGACGCAGGCTCACGACGCTCAGCAAGACCTCCAGTAGGACCAGTGTAGGGAGAAGGAGCAGGCAGGGGGGAGGCGGGCTGTAACTGTGACCGCGACTGGACAGGCTGTGGACACGCTAAGGGAGGAGCAGGACCAGTAGAGGGTGGGAGACCAAGAACCTGCTCAAGGAGCGGAACGAAGTACGGCCTCGGCCGCGCAGCGCCTCCAGAACCAGCAGGGACAGCACCAGTACCCCCAGCGGCAGCACCAGCGCCAGCAGCACCTCCAGCTCCAACAGCGCCAACTCCAGCACCCTCAGAAGCACCAGCGCCAGCAGAACCACCAGCGCCAACACCCCCAGCAGCTCCAGTAGCACCTCCAGCAGGACTCCCAGTCCCAGCAGCTCCAGAACCGCCAGGACGAGCACCTGCAGGACCAGCAGCAACAGTAGTGCCTCCAGCTCCAGCAGCACGGCTCCAGCGCCGAGCAAACCACTCGCGCAGCTCCTGCGGAGAGAGTAGCTCCCGCCTCGACGAAGCACCGCCAGAGGCAACACGAGTAGACCCAGCACCCCCAGGCTCCGCACCCCTAGGCTCAGCACCCCCAGGCTCCGCACCACTAGGCTCAGCAACCCCAGGCTCCGCACCCCCAGACGCAGCACCTCCAGGCTCAGCACCCCCAGACTCAGCACCCCCAGGCTCAGCACCCCGAGACTCAGCACCCCCAGGCTCCGCACCCCCAGACCCGGCACCCGCAGGCGCAGCGCCCCTAGCAGCACCAGAGTCAACAGCTACCTCGACAGGCTCAACTGCGTCTACCTGGGACACACCTGACGGGGCAGGACCCTGAGGGGGGAGGGGGTCTACCGGGGGAGGACCTGGCGCAAGGAAGAGCGGCGGCGGGGGGAGGGGCGCAGTGCGGTAGGGGAAGAGACGGTAGTAAGGCACCGACTCGTCAAAGGTGACGTCCTGGGAGGACAGAACACGGCGCGAGGTGGGGTGGTAGAACTGCCAACCAGGCGTGTCAGGGGGGAAGCCAAGGAAGACGCAGGGAACAGCACGGGGGGACAGCTTGTCCGCGGACAAGTCGCGGACAAACGCCCGAGATCCCCAGACCCGAAACGCAGACGCATCGCCAACCTTCCCCGTCCATCGCAAGGTGGGGGAGGTCTCTGGCAAGGAGACCCGGGGCTGAAGGTTGAGCTGATGCGCCGCGTACTGAACCGCAAACGGCCACAGAAAATGGGGAGCAGCCGCATGGATCATGGACGTACGAGCGACGTCCATGACCATGCCAATGCGGCGCTCAGCAATCCCATTTTTCTGTGGAGAGGCCGGAAGCGTGAAGGTCTGGCGGATGCCCTGTGCACGACAGAAGGCTCCCAGACGGGCAGAGGAAAACTCCCCGCCTCTGTTAGAGTGCAGACGCAGAACAGGAAAGTCCGAGCCGAAACTCTCTCTGAGCTGGAGACGAGCTGCGCGGATCCAGTCGATCAACACCTCAGTGACGTCACCCTTGCTGCGCAAGGGGAACACCGTAGTGTAACGCGAGTAGTCGTCAAACACCAACAGGAAGTAACGCTCGTGACCCTGGCCACGGACGCGGGCGGGGCCCCACACGTCCATGTGAAGAGTCTGCAGGGGAGCCTCTGTCGGAGGAAACTCGGAGGAGTGAGGAGCGGCGCGCTGCCGCCCCTCGACGCAGGGGACGCAGGTAGGGGCCGGCCCCGGAGGTAGGGGAGGTAGGGACCGGGGGAGACCAGAGACAAGGACACGGGAGGCCATGCCTCGGAGACGAGGCAGGGAGGGGTGACCAAGGCGGTGGTGCCAAAGGAGAGTCTGGTGGGACAGGAGACGACACGAGCAAGGCGCAGACTCAGGACCAGACCTGGACGCTGCAGCAAACACCTGACTCGACGCAGCTACCTGAACAGACGCAGTAACAGGAGGAGACTCAGTGGTCAGTGTGTACAGGCTCGACCCCGGCTGACGGGTAAACGTGGCCAAGTGTCGGCCCGTCCGAGCACACGTATAGTGGGTCAACCGCTGACTCGCAGGTGTGAACTGGTCAACCCCCCGATCCTGTAGATCAGCTCCACTCACCAAGTTCGTAGAGAACGAGGGGAGGTAGAGACCTGACAGGGTGCCAGAGGGGGCTGCCGGAAACGGTAAGATAGTGGAGAAGCTAGCAAGGACAGGACCCCCAGAGGGGTCCGCCAGGGAGACCGCAACCGGCCGAATAAGCGGCGTAAGCGTGGTGCGGTCTCTAAAGAAGGAGCAGGAAGCACCCGAGTCAAGGGTGAAGGTGTGCAAGGCCTGAGCCGACGTGGTACCTGAGAGAGCAGACTCACCAGCACCTGGGGCAGCAGACGCACTAGCACCTGGAGCAGCAGCCTCACCAGCACCTAGAGCAGCAGCCTCAATGCCCGGGTCAGGCGGAACACACAGGTAACAGTCACTCTCATCACTAGTAGACACAGCATACATGGCAGCAAGAATAGCATCATAGTCAATATCAAAGATAGCTACCCCCGCCCTAGACAGCTCTCCACAGCGAGGGATCTCAGTGGCGTCAGGGAACTGATGACGCCAAGCGTCCGTCAGGCGGCCGAAGCAGCGCTGGGTGGAGTGCGTGCCCCCGCACTGCTCACCAGCGCGGTCGCCTGTACGGAGAACGTAGGTGCAGGGACCAGTAACCCCACCCCGCTGACGCCCAGCGTACCACTCACGAAGCTGCTGAGGGGACAGGGTCTCACGACCGCGCTGCTGCTGCTGGCGCGGACCACCACCGGAGCCACTCCTCTGCGCAGAGCCGCGACCAGCTCCACCGCCACCTCCGCCGCCTCCGCCACCTCCGCCGCCTCCGCCACCGCCGCCGCCTCCGCTCCCTCCGCCACCACCGCCGCCTCCTCCGCCTCCACTGCTGCCACCGACACCTCCACCCCCGCCACCACTCCCACCACCACCCCCACCCCCTCCACTGCCTCCACCACCACCTCCACCGCCCCCACTGGCCCCCCCAGCGCCCTTGCCTCTTTGCCCTTGCCAGTGCGGCGCTTCCCGCTAGGGGCAGACGCAGCGCCGGCCGACTCAAAGCCAACGAGGTCGGCCGCAGCAGCAGAAGCAACAGAGGGCAAGAGGGGGGAGGGAGAACACCCCTCAAAGACGGGGGTGCGAGGGTCACCACAAGAGGCTCCTACAGCGACTATGCTCTTCTCTGCTGCTAGGAGGCGCTCCTTGAGGAGGTCAACGGTGAGTGTGGTGGGGCAAACTGAGAGGAAGTGGTCCCTGACTAAGCGAAGGGAGTCAGGGAGCCGGGTGACTATGTAGTAGAGGGTGATGTACATGGGGGGGGGGTTCTTGGCACAGAACTCAGCAGGAAGTGCAGCGCGGTAGCGAGTGTCACTAGTGCGAAGGTGCGTAATGAGGTCAGCGACTGTGGGAAAGGCAGCAAGGTCAGGGAACAGGTACGGTAGCATGAGGCGGCTAAGCGCAGCAGTGGCAGGGGAAGAGTAGCGTGCAACTACAGCGTCGTACAAGGTCTTAGCACTCTTGTACTGGCTAAAGTGCGCACGCTCAGTGGTCGGTAAGTGGCGACGCACAGCAAGACGTGCAGCAGCATCGCGCGTGGCCCACTGTGAGCGAACAGTGCTGTCAGCAGTAGCAGGCGGGGCAGGAGAGACACCAGAGGTGAGATCGAACAGGGAGAGTCCGTCTGCCCTATCGCACTGTAAGAACAGCTGGAGGTCATCGACCCAGACCTCAAAGTCAACAGCACGACCCTCAGTATCAAAGGTAAGGACACTGGGGGTAGCCATGACTGCAGTGGTCTAGCAGGGAGTGAGCTCACCAGTCCAAGGAAGTAGGGCCGGGGCGCGCCGGAAGGAACAGTGGCGGCTCGGCAGCAGGGCGGCTCGGCGGCTCGGCTGCTGGGCGGCTCGGCGGCTGGGCGGCTCGGCGGCTCGGCTGCCGGGCGGCTCGGCGGCTCGGTTGCTGGGCGGCGCAGCGGCTCGGCGGCTCGGCGACTCGGCTGCTGGGCGGCTCGGCGGCTCGGCTGTCGGGCGCCTCGGCTGCTGGGCTGCTGGCGGCGTTGAAGGGGCCGGTAGAGGCGGCGATGGGGCCGTGAAGAGCGGCGACGGGGCCGCTAGGGGCGGCGACGGGGCCGCGAAGAGCGGCGACGGGGCCGCTAGGGGCGGCTGCGGGGCCGCTAGGGTCGGCGACGGGGCCGGTAGGGCGGCGACGGGGCCACTAGGGTCGGCGACAGGGCCGGTAGGGCGGCGACGGGGCCGCTAGGGTCGGGGACGGGGCCGGTAGGGCGGCGACGGGGCCGTTAAGGGCGGCGAGGTGGCCGCGAAGGGCGGCGACGGGGCCTCCAGGGGCGGCGACGGGGCCGCTAGGGGCGGCGACCGGGTCGTAGAGGGGCCGTAAGGGGCCTAGCGGAGGCGACGACGGGGCCGCAAGGGGCGGCGACGGGGCCGCGAAGGGGCCGCGAGGGGCCTGGAGAGGCGGCGACGGGGCCTAGAGAGGCGGCGACGGGGCCGCGATGGGGCCGCGAGGGGCCTAGAGTGGCGGCGACGGGGCCGCTAGGGGCGGCAACGGGGCCGCAAAGGGGCCGCGACGGGCCTAGAGGCGCGACGACAGGGCCGTGAGAGGGGCCGTGAGGGGCCGCGAAAGGGGCCGCTAGGGGCCTGAGGAGGGCGCGACGGGCCGCTAAGGGCTAGGGACGCGACGGGAGGGAGGGCACACGGGGCGCGACTCGGGCAGGAAAGAAGCGCGCTCCGGGCAGGAAAAAAAAAAATTTCAGTGGTGGGCCCTTAGGAAGCGTTCCCACTAGGGAACCTGCTCTATATCATGTGAGAAATGAGGAATGATTGCATTGAGCAGCATGAAGTTGAGCGGTTTCTATTTTGTCACTTGTCGAACGTTCGGCGTGTTGCAGGTGTGTGCAGCAGACCCATCAAGAACTCGAGGATGAGTTTGTGATGAAGAACCCGAGCCTTGGTTGCAAGCTTCAAGTGATTTCGAAGCTCGCCAAAAGGGTACACCTCAAGATATTGAAGATAGTTACATTACTTTGTATAGTGTAACATTTCAGTTGGTGTAGGCCCTTGTGAAGGGTAGTTTCGAGACCCTTCTTGGTTGGGGACAGTGTGGCACTGTTCCACATCACTGTAACTCGGCTCTTGGGGTTTGTAGGAGCTGGGAGTCATTCCCAACTCGTAACTCTTGCTAACTCTTCCTATTATGTGTGCTAAGACTATAGTGGCTGCCATAGTGGCGTTCGTTCAAACCAACGCTGTGTCATCAATACTTGGCCAAATCGTGCGATCTAAATTGCCTATTGTAGGCGACGTTAAGACGCTCGAGATCCAAGTTGAACCAGATCATTTGAAGCTGTGACCAGAACGCTATGAACGTTGAAAGCCGCTGTGCAGAAATCCGACTGTGCACTCTATCTTTCGTTTTAGGCACATTGAAGCCTATTGTGACTATAACATATTCGCCACTCCTGACCGATGCGCGCTGGCCTCCGAGAAGGAGGAACTGCAGAGGAGACACACTTGCACTGACCTTGGTGAGTTGCAGCACTACCTTGGCCTGTAGACTACCAGGGACATGGCAGCTCGCACCATTACGTTGACCCAGTCGCATATGGTCGAGCAGATCCTCACGCGGTTTCGCTTCCCGTTCTCCAAGGTACAGCTCACCTCTCTTGCTGTGGATCATGGGCTCACGGCTCCACCTTCGGACAAGTCATTTGAGTCCAGTGGTCCATATCCTGAGCTGGTGGGTTGTCTCATGGTCCTGATGACCTGTACTCGCCCAGACCTAGCTTACCCTCTTAGCGTCCTTGCGCACTTTGTTGCAAATGGGAGACACCGACCGTCCCACTGGTATGCTGCTAAGAGGGTGGCGAAGTATGTGGCGCGTACATTAGGCATAGGACTTGTTGTTGGAGGGAAGCAACCAGTTAGACTCACTGGTTACTCGGACTCGTCGTGGGCCGACGACGCGGAGACGCGTCGGTCTACACAGGGGTACTCCTTTAGCCTCGGGAATGGTGCTGTTTTGTGGTGGTCGACTCGGGCGTCGTCCGTCGCTGGTTCCAGCTGTGAGGCAGAGGTATACGCTGCGGCCATGGCCGCTCAGGAGCTTCGCTGGCTGTGTTTCCTTCTCATCGACCTTGGTGAGCGGCCTCGCTCTCCCCAAGTCTTGTTCGCCGACAACAGGTCTGCTGTCCTGTTGTGTGAGGAGCCCCGACTGGTTGGGAAGGCGAAGCACATCCAGCTTCGTTACTTCCTTCTGCGTGAGTTACAGCAGCGTGGCCAGGCACTCGTTTGAAATGTGGTCTCTGAGGCCAACACGGCAGATATCTTCACCAAGGCGTTGCCGCCTTGTGACCACCAGCGTTTCTGCACCCAGCTTGGCCTTGTGCCTGCCCGTCCTCACTTGCTTACGTAGAGATGCCTTGTCTTGCTTGTCTTGTACTCTTGCATCTCCTTATATTTTCTATTTACCTTAATGTGGACTGGCCTTGTGGCCTCTTGCTTGCTCTCGGAGTGTGTGGTGACTTTGAGCTCCACCCTGAGATTTTTCTTGTTCTTGTGGACTGGTCTTGTAACCCTTGCTTGTTCTTGCTGGCTGGTTATATGACCCTTCCTTGCTCTCCAGCTGTGTGGTGTCCTTGAGATCCACCCTGAGCTATGTGTTGCTTTCCACAGGACTACCGTCACCTAGACTATGGGGGTGTGTCAAGCTATATTTGTTATAGCTTATTTTTGTTAGTCTAGGTGTACATTATTGACCTAGGGTTAGGTTAGGGTTCACCGGATATTTCTTGCTGTATGTTTCATTTCACAGTCAACTTTCATATTGTGACGATTCCACGCCTGTCTAGAGCGTTCGGATGAAATGCTCCTGAGTGGCAGCGCATGACAACCTGATTGGGTTGCACGGCAGGTTTCGCGTCAGCGCTGGCAGGTGCGTTGCTGCAGGTTGGGTTTTGTGCAGTGGGAAATTGAATTGCAGCAACATTTGCTGTGATTCCATGCATGATCCCATGTGAACGTCACACAGGTGTGTTCGTCTTATTGAGGGCTTCAATTTGCCTACCTTTTAAAACAATTTTCATTTCTGACATTATTCGGGCGCCTGTCAAGAATGAAAGTGCTGGTTTGACTAAGTTTGATTGGGGTACATAAACCTAACCCTAACAACTGTACCCCTTATAACACACATCACTAAGACTACAACATTTGACACACCCCCATAGTCTAAGTGAGGGGTGTCAAGCAAAACCAGAAGTGTACGGTCATAAGACCAGTCACAAAACAACAAAGCTCGGGGTGGATCACAACGTCACCACACACTCCAAGCACAAGCAAAAGAGCCACAAGAAGAGTTCACAGAGGTATATGTAAAGTGTACAAACAAAGCGAGGAAACTCAAGACTATGCAAGGCGAGAACATGTGTCAACGAGACCTAACTGCACACAACACCTTTGGTGGTTACAAGGCGGCAGGGCCTTGATGAAGATGTCTGCAGTGTTGGCCTCGGACTCCACAAAGTCGAAGGGAGCCTGTCCAGGCCTCTGCAACTCTCGCAGAAGAAAGTACCCGACATTAATGTGCTTCACTCTGCTCTCCAGTCACGGCTCTTGGCAGCTGAGAATCGTCGCCTTGCTATCATTGAACAAGTTCGGCGCAGAGCTCGGCCGCTTACCAAGGTCACTGAGCAAGAACTTCAGCCAGCGCAGCTTCTGTGTAGCCATAGCTCTAGTGTAGATCTCGGCCTCAGCAGTAGAGATTGAGGCAGAGGAGGAACGTATGCACCTCCACAAAAGAGCTCCAGAGCCCAAGCTGAAACAGTACCCTTGCGTAGACCTGTGCGTCTCGGCGTTGTCAGCGTAAGAAGCGTCACATTGACCAGTCAGCACGACGTCCTGTCTCCCTCCAAAAACCAGCCCCACACCTGATTTCGTCGCTAGGTACTTCGCCACCCTCACAGTAGCTGTCCAGTGAACAGGACAGTGTCTCCCTGGCACAACAAAGCTAGCAAGGATGCTGCGAGGGAAGGCGAGGTCCGGCCGAGTACAAGTCATTAGGTACATGAAGCAGCCCACAAGCTCTGCGTAAGGACCACTAGGATCGAACGGCTCGTCAGGAAAGGGTCCGGTGAGTCTGTGGTCAATGGCAAGAGGTATGCGCTGTACAATGGAGTGCTGAAGCTCGAACCGCTGAAGGACCTGCTGCACCATGTGTAATTGTGAGAGTGTAATGGTGCGAGCGGCTCTGTCCCTCGTGATCTACAGGCCAAGGTAGTGGCGCAGCTCACCAAGGTCAGTGCACGTGTGTCTCTTCTACACTTCGCGCTTCACGTCAGCCAAAGCAACCCTGTCAACAGTGGCGAAAACCAGGTCATCGACGTAGACCAGTACAAAGAACGGTGTGGAGCCACGACGAACGAACAGCGACGGGTCAGCAGAAGAAGGCTGAAAGCCAAGGTCAGAAAGGGCAGAGCGAAGGGTGTCGTGCCACTCTCGAGGAGCCTGACGGAGACCGTACACCGGTCGCCTAAGCCTCCACTGGGTCCCAGGATGGAAAGTGCCAGTGAAGGCAGAGGGACGATGCAACCAGACCTCCTCGTGTAGGCTACTTTGAAGGAAAGCAGTGGAGAAGTCAAGAGAGCGTAACTCGTAGTCTCTCTGTGCTGCTACGTGCATTAACACCCGAAGAGTGGTCATCTTTGGGGTAGGCGAGAAGGTCTGAAAGAAGTCAACTCCCTCGCTCTGACTGAAACCTCTGGCCACATAGCGCGCTTTGAAGACTGGAGGAGATCTCGGTGGCCGCTTCACCCTGTAGATCCACATGCCATCGACTACGTTCGCCCCAGGGGGGGGAACCTCGTCGACGTAGGTGCCTGTGGATCTGTAGGAGGCCATCTCTGAGTCCATGGCAGCTCTCCACTGAGAGGCCCAAGGCCCTGACACTGCCTCAGCATAAGTGCGAGGAGTTGGTATGTCAAGGGCGTTGGGGTCTCCCTCAGGGGCGAGCAGCATGGCACAGAGATGAGGGGAAGCGGCTGCCAGAAACTCCAGCTCAAACTGCCTGTCCTCTAAGGCGTCATAGCCAAGGGCAGACTCACCCCCGATGGCCAGAGGACTGGTAGGAGGAGCAACCACGAGACAAGTGGCATAGTCAAGGCGGCAAGTAGTGGCGAACTCAGTGACGGCAGAGATAGAGGATAGAGAGGCACGAGGGTCCGTAACAAGAGAGGCGAATGTACGAGAGAGAACAGGTCGGTACGTGCGGTAGTAGTTAGTGACAAGAGTAGAGAGGGAAGCAGTGAGGGCCGACGCAGGAGGAGGAAGAAGCACAGATGGAGACGAACGAGGAGGAATAGGATGGAACAGGACAGTACGAAGGTCAGTGAGAGGGACAGGGAACGAGGGACGAGCACGAGGAGAACGAGAAGTCCAAGCGTGAGAAAGAGGAGGGGACAACGGAGGCTGAGAATGGGGGAAAACAATAGGGGTGGGGTTAGGAGGAGGAGACGTGGGACCGTAGACAGGAGGAGAGGGAGAGGTGGGGGGAGAGGGAGAGGGGAGACCGAGGGCCCGAAGGCCAGAGACAGGAGGCGGAGGTGGCGGCTGCTCCTGCTGATGATGATGCTGCAGCGGCTGCTGCTGCTGCGGCGGCTGCTGCTGCTGCTCCTGCTATGGCTACGGCTGCTGCTGCTCCTGCTGCGCTGCTGCTCCTGCTGCGGCGGCTGCTCCTGCTCCGACTGCTGCTGCTGCTATTGCTGCTCCTCCAGCCGCTGTAGCTCCAGCTGCTGCCACTCCAACTCCCTCTCCTCTCGCTCCAACTCCAGCTGCTTCTCACGGGCAGGGCGAACACGGGCCTAGTGCCGGGTCGGGTAGGGGTGGGGGGGAGGAGTAGTGTCCAGAGCGGTGGTAGCCCCGGGCCCGCTCTCTAAAGAGCCAGTCGCACCACCCCCAGAGCCAGGACCACCAGAAGTAACAGGGTCCGTCCCAGGCTCTCCAGGTCCAGCAGAGGGTTCACCCCCAGTCGTAGCACCCCCAGGGACAGCTCTATTAACACCAGCTCCTTGAAGACTAGAGTCTCCTGCAGTCACGGGCTCAGCTCCAACTTCAGCATCCCCAGAACCAGGACCTCGCACAGGTACGCTCTCTGCTCCAACTCCAGCACCTCTAGAGCTAGCACCTCCAGGGTCCTCGCCACAAAAACCGGCTCCAGCAGGGTAAGCTGTAGGCTGGGACGAGGACTTCGGGGAAGGAGGCTGCACCTGAGGGGCTACCGAGGGGGGAGGGGTAGCGTGGGACCCACCTGACGGGGCGGGACCAGAGGGGGAGGCTATACTGGGGGAGCAGGAGGGGGAGCTGAAGTCAGGAAGAGAGGGGGAGGAGGAACCGGGAGACCTCGACAGGGGTACCTGACGTAGTAGGGGACGGACTCGTCCCAAACGGACCTCACGAGAGTAAAAAAACAAGTGAAGGGGAGGGTGGTAAAAAGTGTAGTCAGAGGAGTCCTCTGGAAAACCAAGGCAAACGCAGGGAACGGCGCGAGGCGAGATCTTGTATGCGGAGTTGTCGCGAACAAGTGCCAAGCAACCCCAGACACGAAAACGCGACGCAGCACCAGGGGACCCGGTCCAAAGACTGGTCGGTGAAACCTCTGGCCGAGAGACACGTGACCAAAGGTCCAGCTGGTGAGCGGCGTACCGAACCGCGAAGGGCCAGAGAAAATGGGGGGCACGGGCGTGAGTCATGGAGGTGCGTGACCAAGCCTATGCGGCGCTCAGCAACCCCATTCTGCTGTGGGGACTCTGGAAGCGTCCAGGACTGACGGATGCCCTGCTCATGACAGAATCCAGTGAGAACGTCAGAGCGAAACTCACCCCTGCGGTCAGAGTGAAGACAGCTGACACGACGACCACGAGTGTCCATAGTGGTAAGCAACCACCTGATCAGCGTAGAAGTCACGTCGGACTTCTTCACCAGGGGGAACACTGTGGTGTAGCAGGAGTAGTCGTCAATGACCACGAGAAAGAAACTCTCTTGCTCAGGGCCAGGGCGCGAGGCGAGGCCCCAGACATCCAAGTGGAGAGTCTCGAAGGGCTCGGTGGTCGGACGAAGGGGGGAGTGAAGGGTGGCGCGCAGCCGACCCTCGACAGAGGGACTGCAGGGTGGCGCAAGCGAAGGCGGCAACGATGGCAAGACACGCGGGAGGCCTAAGACAAGACGCTGACTAGAAATATCCCGCAGGCGAGAAATGGACGGGTGCCCCATTCGGTGATGCCACAAAACAGTGGGGTGGGCAAGCAACCGGCAGGAGCACGACGCAACAACTGGACTGGACACCGGAACCTGACTAGACACAGCTACCTGGGGAGACGCGGCAACCTGGTGAGACGCAGGAACTTGACGGGGGACAGTGACAGGGGTCGGGGGCAGTAGCTGCCGCTGCTGCTGCTGCTACTGCCGCCGCCGCCGCTGCTGGTGCAGCTGTTGCTGCTGCTGCTGCTGCCCTTGGGGGCCAGTGTGAAGTGTGTAGAGACCAGAGCCCGGCTCATCGGTAAAGGTGGCGAGAGGCGTGTACGTGTCCCTGTCGACACAAACCGCAGTCTTGACAGAAGGCTCAATCCACACACCCACGTGCTAACTCACAAGCGGCCTCATGCCCACCAAGTTCCTCTAGAACGAGGGGACATGGAAGTCGGTCAGAGAACTGGAGGGAACAGCCGGGCACGGAAGTGTTGTAGTATAGCGAGCAGTGATTGGTCCTGTGAGAATCTAGGATCGAGCTCAGGAAAGAGAGTTTGAATTGAATGATTCACCTGGGTACAACACGAGGCTATATATAGGCTCGACACAAGGCAAGTAAACCAGATGTTACGCGAATGTTCTGAGGGTCGCGAAGCGTCCAGAACAGAACCTTCTCGAACTCGGTAGAAAGCAACTCGGTGGAAATCGAATAGGCTTGAGTACGGTACACGTAACCTGGTTCAATGCTATAGCTATAATAAAATATTGGAATGCACCTAAGCTAGGAAATTAAGCATAATTATGCATGAGAAATGAAACCCAACCTAGTAATAGCATAACATAGTCCCGGCAAGCTAGCAAAGCCAGCATAAGCCGTCGTACTCTCACACGTCCCACCCTCAAAGCTGGGTGGGCGTGAGATACACCCTGCATGACAAGATAGTCCTTGAGAGCACGGCGTGTGTTGCCCATATCAGCTTTTGCAACCCAACTGTCCTCAGTGGGGTCTTATCCCTTCCAGCGTATCAGGAACTCGAGGGTCTTGCCACCACAATGTCGATGAGTGAGAACGCGGTCCACTTCGTACTCTGTTTCATCCTGTATGAGAACAGGTGGTGGTGGCGGTAGCTGGCTTCCCTGGAACTGTTGGTTAAGGTCCTTGTAGGGCTTCAGTAGCTGAACATGGAAAGCATTGTGAGGCTTCCACGTAGTAGGTAAGTCCAAGCGGAATGTTACTGGTGTCACCTGTGCCTCAACGCGAAAAGGACCACAGAAGCGAGGCCGGAGTTTGGATGTTAGGTGAGACAGGTTCAAGTTGCGCGCGTCGAGAAGCACCTGATCTCCGACTGCGATTAAGTGATCACGTCGCTGGCGATCGGCATACTGCTTCTGTGAGTTCTGGTGAGACGTCGCTGAGTCTTCTCCCATAGCTGCTACATGGTGGTGACGGAGTCATGTGCGGCCTGGACGTGCGCCGGTGTGGTTGGTTGCTGTGGTGTAAGTGGTTCCCGTCCGTAACACAGGAAGAAAGGAGTTTTCCCTATGGCCGCATGTGACGCGTTGTTGTAAGCGAACTTTAAGGTTGGTAACTGTGTGTCCCAGTGGCCGATGTTGTCTTTGCAAGCTGTGCGCAGTAACTGTTCAACCACTTGATTGAGTCGCTCTGTCTGTCCGTAAGTCTGGGGGTGGTATGCTGAAGACATCACAAGCTTAGTCCCCAACAGTCCCATGAGCTTCTTCCAGAACTTACTCGTGAATTTGAGGTCTTTGTCTGAGATGAGTGTAGCGGGGATGCCGTGGATGGTGATGATGCGGTCGAAGAAGAGGCGAGCAGTTGCTTCAGCTGTAGCCGTGGCGTTGGTCGGGATGAAGTGACCCATTTTAGAGAACTTGTCGATCACCATGAATATAGCGTCATGCCCTCGTGAGGTCGAAGGAAGTCCTGTGATGAAGTTGAGACTAACGACTTGACATGGCTGCTCTGGTATAGGTAGAGGCTGAAGTAACCCTGCATTTTTCTGCTTACTGCTCTTCATCCGCTCGCACGTGTCGCATGAGGTGTCGAACTGCTGCACGTCTGTTGCCATCCCGGGCCAGCAGTAATACTTTGCTATCCCTGCTAACGTCTTGTTGCTCCCGAAATGTTCCGCGTATGGTACATCGTGAAACTCCTCCAGTAGAATCTGTCGGAGCGTGGCATAGTTCGGTACCCAAATCTTTCCTGTCTTTCTCTCACTGTAACAGCTTCTTGGTCTGTGCTGTAGCGATCTCTGCGTCCACAGAGTACCCATGTTGGAATCGACCTTTGAGAAGAGGGTTCATCTCGTCGAGCTGGATGCCTGCTACATGACCGGGGCGGCTCAACGCATCTGCCTTGTTGTGTAGCCCGGGCTTTGTAGACGATGTTGTAGTGGAATTGAGTTTCTAGGAAGTACACCCACCGTGCCCGTCGTCGTGAGAGCGTCGGCTAGGACTTCAGGTATTTGAGATTGCAGTGGTCAGTATAGACTGTAGTCTTGACTCCCTCTACGTAGCACCTCCATGCCTTGAAGGCTATGACTATCGCTGAGGCTTCCTTGTCATGGATGGGGTAGTTCAGTTCTGCTCCGTGTAGCTTCTTACTGAGGTTGGCGATGGGCTGCAAACCGCGTACGTGATCCTGCATCAGTACTGCTCCAACTGCTTGGTCACTAGCGTTTGCTTCCACCACGTAGTCCTTGTCTGGGTCCGTGTTGAATGAGTACTGGCGCTGTAGTCAGTGCTGTCTGTAACTGCTCCATGGCTTGCTGATGAGGAGTATCCCATTTCTAGGGCGTATCCTTTTTCAATAGGTCGGTCAGTGGCGCTGCTGTTTTAGCGTAGTACGGCACGAACCTGTTGTAGTTGTTGGCGAAGCCTAGGAACTGCTGCAACTCCTTCACGTTCTCCGGTACTTTCCACTTCTTAACGGCTTCGATCTTCCGTGGGTCCACGTGTACGCCCTCCGCACTCACCATGTGCCCGAGAAACTGCACCTTCTTCAAGGCAAAGTCGCTCTTCGACAACTTCACGTAGAATATATTGTTCCGCAGGATCTCGAACACCTTCCGTAGATGCTCCACGTCCTCCTTCATATTTCTGGACTAGATCAAGATGTCGTCTAGGTACACCATCACGCATTCGTCCAACAGGGGCTGTAAGATATGATTCATCTCCATCTGGAACGCCGCTGGTGCATTGCAGAGTCCGAACGGCATCACCAAGTATTCGTAGGAGTCGTATCTGGTACGGAACGCCGTCTTGTGGATCGGGTTGTCTGCCATCTTGATCTGCCAATAACCCAACCGTAGGTCCAGCTTCGAAAAGACTATTGCGCCACTCAGTTGGTCCTGTAGGTTGTCTATGCGCGGTATGGGGTTTTTTTTTTTTACTGTCTGTTTGTTCAGTGCACGGTAGTCGATGCACAAGCGTAGACTGCTGTCTGGTTTTTGGAGTGAAGAGAACTGGTGCACCGTAGGGAGAGGTGGATGGTGTTGGTGCAACCCTACGGTTTGCACTCGGCTTGTTGTCCGTGTGCGTGAATGTGTGTGTGTATGGAATGGTATGAGGGCATGGGATAATATATATTTCATGCTTATAATTGTGTGTGAATGTTGAGTCATGATGTCGAGTGTGTGTGTCGAGTCAATAGCGAGTTATCGCTAGACGCGTGTTACGCGGTCGTTTGTGTCTCGCGCGCGGTTTCTATTTTGTCGTGCGCGGTTTCTATTTTGTCCTGTGTCGAACGTTCGGCGTGTCGCAGGTGTGTGCAGCAGACCCATGAATAACTCAAGGATGAGTTTGTGGTGAAGAACCAGAGCCTTGGTGTCAAGCCTCAAGTGATTTCGAAGCTCGCCAAAAAGGGTACACTTCAAGATGTTGAAGATAGTTACATTACAATGTGTAGTGTAACACTTATGTTGGTGTAGACCCTTGTGGAGGGTAGTTTCGAGACCCTTCTTGGTTGGGGACAGTGTGGCACTGTTCCACATCACTGTACCTCGGCTCTTGGGGTTTGTAGGAGCTGGGAGTCATTCCCAACTCGTAACTCTTCCTAACTCTTCCTACCTTGTGTTCTAAGACTATAGTGGCTGCCATAGTACCGTTCGTTCAAACCGACGTTGTGTCGTCAATTCTTTATCAAATCGTGCAATCTAAATTGCTAATTGTAGACGACGTGAAGACGCTCCAGATCCAATTTGAATCAAGTCATTTGCAGCTGTGAGCAGAACGCTATCAACGTTTGAAGCCGCTGTGCAGAAATCCGTCTGTGCTCTCTATCTTTCGTTTTAGGCACATTCAAGCCTATTGTGACTATAACAGATGGGCGGATCAGTTGTTAGTCCAGTAGATACTCTATCTGCTTCTTCATGTCTGTCAGTTCGGTCGGACTCAGTCGGTATGGTGCACGTGAGACGGGTTTCGCACCTGGTTCCTCCACGATTTCGTGCTCGTGGGTGCATGCTGGAGGTACTCCTGCAGGTAGGTTGTCTGGCATGATGTCCTTGTACTGCTCCAACACCTCTTGTACTGCTGTAGCTAGCTCTGCGTTCGACTTCTCCTCTGCTGTTGCTCTCATTCACCGTCGGTTTGAACCGTGCAAGTGTCGTTTCAGGAACGTCCCCTGTATCTGTCCAGCTTCTCAGCTCCACACGTTTCCCGTTGTTGTAGATGCACGCCTTCCGGTTGACCCAGTCAATCTCGGGGTTGAACCGCTTCAGGAGATCTTGCCCCAAGATGAAATCTAAACCCTTGATGTTCGTGATCGGCAACGTCGGCTTCCACCTCAGCGCCCCTATGTGCAGCTGCAGTGATGCTTCGCTGTGGAGGAGAATTTTCGTACCGTCCACCATCGTTGCCGTAAACTTGGTCTCCTCTAAAGGTTCTCAAAGTTTCTCCAACGTCCCGCGGTCGCACATCGAGTAGGACGCACCACTGTCCACCATCGCCTGGAGGCATCGCCCTTTGCAGATCACCTCGAGCAGTAGTGGTTGTTGTTGCTCCGCGTAGCCATAAATGGTCTCGCTTATAGGATCGTAGGGTACGTCGAATAGATTATCCCTAGGTCGTGCACTCGAAGCTTCTGAATCCATATCAGTTTTCAACTGTGTAGGGTTAGAAGGATTTATCCGAGGCTGATTCAGCTTCATCTTGTCAAGGGGAGTTGTGTGTTGGCCCCGTCCTCGCTTGGGCGGAGTCGACTTCATGGTCGGGTATGAGGGGAGCAGCCGACCTGCAGCAGTGGGCGAGCTGGTTGACAAGGAGGTCGACCTGCACGGGGGCCACTGCACGGGCACCGACTTCAGGTTGGCGCCAACTTCGGGGAGGTCGACCTGGGAAGTCGACTTGCAGAGGGCGTTGACTGGGTGACGCCAACTTGGGGCAGCCGACTTGGGTGGTCGGCTGACAGGACTGCTGGTCGACCTGGTGGTTGGTCGACCAGGTGTAATGTCGACCTGGTGGTCGACCGAACATGGTGGTCGACAAAGGAGGGGCAGACGTTGACCTCGACAGAGGAATTCAGGACGCCGAGCAGCTGGTTGTCGAGTAGCAGGGCGTCAACTTGGTGACGCCGAATTCGGGTAGCCGGTGGTCGGCTGACAACTGTGCTGGTCGACGTTGAGCTGGTCAACCTGGAGTGATGTCGACCTGGAGCTGGTCGATCAGGGGTGTGGTCGACCTGGTGAGGTCGACTAGAGGTGGCCGTCGACTTGGGAGGTCGACGGGCACATACAGGAGCAGCTGGTCGACGTGGTTGCCCGGTCGACCAGGTTACCTAGGTGACGAGGTTCTGCGGAGGAGTGCGACAGTCGCCCAGGCGATGTTGGTGAGACCGACCTTGGTGGTGGTATTCCGAGGTCGACGTGGCGGATCAGGTGAAGTTTTCAGCACGAGGACAATTTGGTGTGTGTGTTGTGCAGAAGACAAGGCTCAGCACGCCAATCATCTGCGAGCACCTGCGAAGCAGGTGCGATGCTGTACTGTGGGAGCAACGCTGGCACGACGTCAACCTGCAGCGTTGGCACGCCGTCGACTTTGCAGTGCTGGAGCGCGGTTGACCAAGTCGTGCTGGAACGCGGTCGACCATGCTGCGTTGGCAGTCGACCGACCTGAATGCTAGCTCCGATGTAGTCTTATCTTGCCAACTTAATTGAACCATTACTGTCAACTTTCTCTAGTGATACTCTTGCCGAATTGCCCCGTGAACTAGCAAGCAGTGTGTGCACTAGGAAAACGACTAAGGACCAACGAACGCAGAGATCACACGAGCACCCGTGCCTAGCTTGTAGTCAAGCTCCCGTTGTAGTAGTTATCTCCGCATGGTGCGGTGAGCGTGGACGGCACACGACTTACCTTTTCAGTCAGGTCGACGTAGTGGTCACTTACCTAAGTTGCTCGTAGGCCGGCAGCCGTGTAGTCACTAGCGTGTTCGTAGGTGACGCAGAGGTGATGGACACCCTGGAGGCACGGCAAGAGGATGCAAGGAGACGCCATGAGGCCCAGGAGTACGGGGCGATAACCTGGGCGGTCGTCGAGGCTCGGCTCCGCTCCATGTGGGCGATGGAGCATCCCCCCTCTCGACTGGCTTCTCCTCGACTGGTGACCAACGAAGGCGGCGTCAACGTGGGCGTCAACGCCGGAGGTGGCCAAGTCGGCAGTAGTGTGGGAGGCACGTCGAGGCAGCGTGGTGTGATTCACGCCGATGAAGTCGGCGGCGTTCAAGTGCGACGGGCACGGTCGTCGGCGGCTGCAGGCTCCTCGCAGGGCGACGTCAGAGGACGTCACAGCGGATTGTCGCTGATGTCGACGACCCAAGTGACGGCGGGCGGGATAGCACCGAGCTACGGCTACTTCAAGTTTACGCCGGACAGGATCTTGGTCACCCCGCCGCTCGTTGGTCGACAGGACATACTCACCTGGAAGGAAGCCATCGAGCCCATTCGTAGGTGCGTCAGCTTTGACCCTAAACCCAGCTGGAGGGGTAGTTGACGCACCTACGAATGGGCGACGAGGAGACGGCGACCGACTACTGCAACCGAGCTCGGCGAATTCTCGCCACCATCAAGATGGCCGGCGCGCAGAACTCGACGGCATCGTACGTCACCCATGTCATGCAGGGACTCTCGAGTAGCTACAACCTGCTGAAGCGGCTGTCTATGGCGCCGAGCACGAGGGCGACGCTCAACGAGGACAACTTGACCTCGTACATCCTGCAGGATTAGGCGATGTAGGAGGCTGAGCGGTCCCACGAGCTCTTGGTGCAGGAAGACTTAGTCGCCCCGACAAAGCACGGAGGTCGACCGGGGCAGTGCGGACAGTCAGGCCGCGGTGGTAGCAGTGGAAGGAAGCTGGCCAAGGAGGTCGACAAGAAGTCGATCAAGGACAGCGGTCGAGGAGGAGGAAGTTGACGTCGGGAGTGCTGGCTGTGTGGCGACCCCGACCATCTCTCCTTCGAGTGCCCCGACCGCAGCGACTCCGACGACAATGACACCAAGGGAGGCCGTGGGAGGTCTGGCAGCCGTCGTCCTTGTCGAGGAGGGAACCAGCCGCGCAAGGAGAAGCAGTCGACCAAGACGTCGACCTCGGCGAAGGACGCCGACTCCTCTACTGGCGGCAAGGTGCGGGACGACAAGACGGCGTCGTGCTCGCTGGTCGGCGTCGTGGAGCCGACCATCTCGTTGGCGCCGGAGGCCGGAGAGGACTTCCAGGCGGTGGCGGCAGCTGTGCAGGCAAACCCGGCGGTGGTCCTGCTCGATAGCGGCTACTCCCACCACCTGATGGGGACAAAGGAGGTCTTCGTCGACCTGCAGCCAAGCGGTGACATCAAGCACGTGCGCGGCTTCAATGGGGCGCTACAGGACGTCCAGGGCCGCGGCACTGTCGCTCTGCAAGGGGAGGCCGGGAAGCAAGTGCTCATCCCTGACGTGCTCTACGTCCCAGGTGTGCAAGCGAATCTGTTGTCGGCCGGCCAGCTGAAGGAGTACGGCGTCAAGCTGTAGGAGGACGGCGACGCGATGCTGCTTGTCTCAGCAGCGGGAGAGGTGCTCGGTCGGGCGACGTACTCCGGGCGTGTTCTATGCACCGACCTGCGTCCCTGCTCACTGAGGTCGTGGCCCTGCGGGCGATCGTCTTGGCGACGAAGTCGACGCCGGACAGGCTGCATGCATGGCTTGCACACGTCGGCATGGACACTATCAGGAGCTCGGCGAAGAGCGAGGTCGCCACTGGGCTGGACCTCAAGTCAGCGATGGGCTCCGACTCACCGTGTGTCTCGTGCGTCGTCGGGAAGCTGGGGCAGCACACCTTCCCCAACCAAGACTCCGACACCGACGACGTGCTGGCTGTCGTGCACATCGACCTGTGCGGACCGTTCCGCGTGGCTGGCAAGGACGGCAGCTTGTACTTGTTGCTGCTGAAGGACCGCAAGACCCGCTACGTGCGGGTGAGGCCGGTCGCCAAGAAGTCGGATGTGCTGCAGGAGTTCCAGAAGTAGCTAGTGTTGGTGGAGAGGCAGGCGAAGAGGTCGGTGCTGATGTTGTGCTCAGACCGGGGAGGGGAGTTCCTCGAGAAGAAGTTAACCGACTTCGTGGACGGCAAGGGGATCGTCCACCACCTTACCTGCCCGTACACCCCGAAGCAGAACGGCATGGCGGAGCGGGAGATAAGGACGGTGGTGGAATCGGTGTGGACGATGCTGCTGCACATGGGCGTGCAGCACCACTGGGGGCACCTCGCTCTGCGACAGGCCGTCTGGGTCCGCAACTGCCTTGAGCGGTCGACGCTGCCACCGGGGACAACGCCGTACCAGCTCCTCACCGGGACGAAGCCCGACTTGTCGTTGGCACGGGTGTGGGGCTGCATGGCACAGTACTTGGTCCCCGAGCAGCAGCGTGGTGGGAAGCTGAAGCCGAAGGCCAGGTGGGGCCTTCACCTCGGCGTGTCAGCGGAGAGCAAGAGATGAGAGCTCCTCGACATCACCGACAACTGGGTGGTCACCACGTCGGATGTGGTTTTCTACGAGGATATGTCGCTGGAGGTGTGGAAGTTGGAGCTCGGGCCGGCGTCGGGACAGACACCGACCACCCCGCCGACGGACACCTCGACGGCATCGCTCCCTTTGCTCGCCGAGGTCGGTGAGCCCGCTGTTGAGGACGTCGAGGACATCCCCTCTACTTCCCCCTTCCCTGCCCCTCCGGCCCCTCCCCTTGTGGCTGACCTATGTGGACTGACCCCTGTGTCGGCCTCCGACGATGAGGGGAGAATGGACCGTCGCCTTCGGCACCGGCCAAGGGCGTCGCCGGTGGCCGACGAGACGAGCAGCACGTCGACGTGGGAGTGAAGCCGTCGTTGATAGGGGAGGACCAGGTCGAGGAGGAGCAGCCGACTTGGGTGAAGCCGGCGAAGAAGGCACCAGCAGGGCAGCAGCCGACAGTGGAGCAGGCAGCGGTGACGCCGACCGAGAACTCGAGCGGCCTACCCTCATCGTAAAAGCGCAGGATCCTAGGGGTCGCCATAGTGGAAGCGTAAAGGTGGATACTGCTGCTGCCGAAACCCTAAACGCATAGAGTGTAAGGATTTACAAAACCTTACTGAGGCACTCGTTAGCGAGGCCATCCCGAGGGTCTCGCGACGAACCTGTCTTGCCTATTTCGTCGCACCGAACCACCCCTGAGGCGCTTCCGCACCAATCGCAACCATCACCGAGCCATCCTCGCCCGACATCTCCGCCTAGCTAGGACTTCCCCTATTTAGTATCGACACTTTCCTTGTATCGTCATTCAGTCATTTAGTACTCAATCATTCTCGTTATTCGTTATTCTGCGCACTCTGTAAGTTCATTCATAACACCTGGTATCAGAGCTACTTTCCTAGCCTACCCCGCTTTTTAGAGTGTAATACCCCTCGAGGGGGGGGGGGGGGGACGAAGGATGTCCTGGGGTCCAGGAGTTGCGTAGGCCGGCCAAGAGAACGGGTTAGTTGCTCTTCGCGGCCATGGAATTATCGTGCACTCCTCGGCACCGCCAGATCCTTGCCTTCGACGGTTACGATCGACCGTGACCTCCCTCCCTCCGGGCAACGGACAGCTGAAGCTGTCGCGACATTTTAGTGGGTAATTTCCGCTGCGATTTCCGACGATTCCGGAGCTTGATTCATGTGGTAGCTGGCGTCAGCAGACCTGCGTCGGCATCTGCATGAACAGCGTCGACGTGGTCACTGTGTGTAGCTGTTGACGCCGGCGAACCTAAGTCAATGGCTCCGCGACGATTTCGTGATCGTCCTTACGCGACAAGTTGATGTCCGTGGCATACGTCAATATGTGCGCGAGGTTTTCGGGAGATCCTCGGCAGCTGGCGACAACGGGCCTGCGTCAGCATGGGCGATATTTTCGGGGCAACTGTGGAGAAAAAGCCGGTTGGGGAACTGGCCAGGCGCAAATGGAGTTTTGCGTCCAAAAATGTCGATGGACGAGGAGAGACGACACGCGAATTGGCCGAATTATGTGGGTCAACTGTCCTCCCGCCCGACCTGAAGAGCAGTGGCTTTTACCGCATGGCGGGCGCGTCATCGGAGATTTCGACAGAAGTGTGTTGAGTGCAATATGCGTTTTGCACGTCAACCAAGGCCCTCGCTATCAGACATTTTTGTCTGTTTTTCTGAGGAATAAGACGGATTTTTTTTACGTAATCTGATTTTTAAGAAATGGAACGTTTGGGAAATCTGATGAATAAGATATGAGATTCCCATTTTGTCTGATGAAAAAGACGTGCGTGTAGCTATTCCTCTGATTTTCCAGGCACTTGTATCAGTTCCGTCTGAAACCGACTTTTATACAGTCTGCCGTGATTGACGCGTGATATGGGTTAGCTGCGCCAATCACAGCACGATCAGTAGACCTGTATGCGTGATTGCAGTGACAGCGCAGCGGAGCGCACTGACAGAAGTCAAGTGCTGGCAATCTGGCGCACGTCTGGCCAAATTGGGCCACATTGAGACGAAAGTGGAGCAAGTCTTTCTGTTACTGGTCCACTTTCACGCCAGCGCATGAGTTGTGTGGATTGCAGAGCCTCGCGCGACTCGCACCGACTGTTGCCCAACGTCCCGCTGGACGAAGGATGGAGTGGGGCACCGCGGTGCGTTGTAAGATCATGCATGCACCTCGTTCAGCTGATAATGCTCGGCTGGCTCCCCCTCCCTCTCCAACGCTCCTTTCACTCGCTAGCACAGGGGAATTCTTTCCCCTGCTCTCTCTACCATCTTGACAACATCCTCCTAGGGCCCTGTAGCCATGGATTGTAGGGACGATGATGACCCTGCTAGGTCGCATCGTCCACTTACTGGTCTCGACTTTCTGAGAGGCGGTCCGCCTACCGCCACGCCTGAAAGAGATCCGCCTGTGCAGCCCCCAGTTACCAACAACGAACCAACGGCAAGCACGGAGCCCTGGCCGGATTTTAATCAGCGGCAACAGCTGAGCGATCCGCCTGTGGAAGAGTCGCCCACTAGAGCGACCGGGCGCGTCGCAACTCCCACGGTCAGTGCTGTCCGAAGCGCAGGCGTCTCCCGGTTCCCGAAGTTCGGGAAGTTCACTCAATCGACTATTCGGTTTGCTCGAACTCGCGTACCTCATGTGCGCCTCACGCAAGGAAGGTCGCCCTCTCCCGCAGCTGCTGCTACTCCGCTGACTCCAGCGACTGGCACGAGCAGGGTGCCTTCGGATCCAGGGCCGTCCAGGCCGTCTATTTTGGTTCCGGATCCTGACGCGCTTCTCGAAGAACTGAAGAAGAAGTGCACCGACATCTGGCAACTTCGTTTCCCCTGGCTGCTGATATCACAAAGGAAGGATGGTCGCCCGTGCATGAAGTGCAGTGTCTGCATCAGATACGGACCGCCACACTGGCAGTACGGCAAGGCGGGCGAGGGTGGCGTGGACATCCAGAAGCAGACCATGCGCAAGCATGGTCTGAGTCGCAAGCATCAGGACGCCCTCGATCGTAAAGCCCGAGCCGAAGGAGGTAAAGTTGCTCAACGAGGGATTGATGAGTATGAGGACGGGGTGGGGGAGATTGAGCGTTTGAAACAACTTCTATTAGTGGTGCTTTTCATATGCAAGTCGGATGCACCTATTGCGCTCTTTGTTGGCCTTGTGCACCTGCTACACGTTCTGAAGACCCCCAACATTCCCGACAAGGCCATCGGCACCTACCAGACATAGTGAGTAATGCAACGTGATGTGATGTTTAGGTACTCATCATCATTGACTTATTGTCGTGCTTTTCATTATGGCAGATATGGGTTTCGGGAGATGACCGAAGCCATGGTGCAGCACCTGAAGGCCCGTCAGATGCGATACATCCAAGAGTCGCCCTTTCTCGGGATTCAGCTCGACGAGTCGACTGATCGGAGGAAGGGCAAGCATCTCATCGTCTACCTAACCTTCATGAAGGAGGAGAAGGCGGTGACCGAGCTTTTCGGGCACCTAACCGTGGAGAAGGGCGACGCTTAATCTCTGCTCGCCGTCTTGCTGGCGCATCTGGACTGCAACGGGGTTGACATGCACAAGATCTCCGGCATCAGCACGGATGGCGCGAACGTCATGCTGGGCAGTCAGAATGGGCTGGTGGTTCAGCTGAAGATGCGAGTTCCGCATCTTGTCGCGTGTCATTGCCTTGCTCACCGGTGAGGTATTTTGCACTTCAAATTTTGCAGTATTGTTGTCACATACATCTCCCCCTACTCACTTGGTTTTTTTTTTCATCATCTAACAGAGAGGCTCTCGCAGCCAAGGGTGCCGCGACGAACATCCCCGCCTTCAACATCGTCGACCAAGGGATCCGCGCCATCGCGACCCTCATTGGCGGAAGCTGCGTCGTCCACCAGAGGTTCCACGAGCTGCAAACCGTGATTCACGCCACGAACTTGGAGATGCAGGGGATTTTCGATGTTCGCTGGCTGTCGCGGGGCGATGCTGTTTCGAGACTTGTCGCTGTTCTGCCGGCTGCCATAGTGCTGCTCCACGAGAAAGACAGCACGACGTATCACCTGGTTACGAGCCTCAAATTTCATTTCTTTCTTTTTTTTCTCGCTGATGTCCTGAAGGAATTGAACGAGCTCAACAAGCGGTTTCAGCGACAATCGGTGAGCGTGTAATTAACGGTCGCCGATTTTGAAATTCGCTCTACTCCCGAATGTCAGTGATTAACATTGTGTTTGTGCGTGATGTCGCAGGTGGACATCACCCGTGTCATGGGGCAGGTGCAAAACACCTGCGAGAAGTTGAACGCGCGCTATGTGGAGTACGGGGTGAACTTCGCGGAGGACAGCGAGCACCTCACTGCCTTCCTCGAAGCGCACTCCCATCCGTCCAAGCGGGTGGTCCAGGTGGAGGGGATGGATGGAGACGGCAACGCCGTCAAACACACCTTCAAGCTGCACGAGCTGGATGCGAAGAAGAAAGAGGATCCCTCGGGTGACGTCGAGTCCTGCGTGTCCCTCGCCACCCTGTTTGCGAAGGAGGTGATCGGCAGGCTACAGTACCGCATGCGAAGCTTGAAGTCCCTCGTTGGGTCCAAGCTATTTCTGCCAGACGCCTATCCGGATGGCGTGAACAAGCGCGACCGTCTGTGCGCGGAGTGGTTCAGCTCCCTTCGCAAGATGTTCAACGCCGAGCAGTGCGCTCTGCCAGGTACGTGTTTCCAAAATTCCGCGTTGTCCCTAATCCCTTGTTTGTGTAACGATCCGTCTACATAGTGGGATGCTAACTAGATGTGCTGTGTGCTTACAGGAGTCAACTGGAAGAAGGCCGAGCGGGAGCTTCCACGTTTCACCCGCGTGATGGTGTCACAGTACAAGGATCAATCCTTCTACGTGGCACTTAAGAACATGCTCAGGAGCGGGGATTGGGAGTCTTCTTTCCCCAATCTGGTTCGACTTTGGGTGGCAGTGGCTGTTCTTCCGCTCAGCACTGTGGAGTGCGAGCGAGGGTTCAGTCGCCAAAACGTAATCAAGTCGTGGCTCAGGAACAACCTCTGCAATGCGCGACTCTCCGACCTCATGTGCATCTCCCTGCTTGACTACGAACCAGACTGGGACAACGTGGTGAAGCTGTGGCGCGGGGCAAAGAAGAGGCGCCCTGCCAAAGAAGTCAGTGGAGTGGCAACTGCGAAGCGCAGGGAGGCAGAGACGGAAGCGGCAGGGAGGCAGGGAGACAGGGAGGATCTAGCACCTAACACGACAGCTCAGAAAGCGCCGTCCAATGACGACGGAGAAGCCAAGAGGAAGAAAGCCAAAACTCACATAGTAGATAGCGACAGTGAGGATGAAGGAGTGGATGTGCGTGCAACTGTTACACTGAGTGACAATGAGGCATCTGGCTCTGACTCAGATAGCTAGATAGTTATTCTTGATATGTTTTCTTTGTAGAGAATAGCTGAGTAGTAGTTATAGTTACAGTAGGGACGGGTTACAAAATCTGATTTTTAAGCCAAGTAATGTTAGAATTTCTGATGCGAAAGACAGGGGCGTGAAAAAATTCTGACCAGTCAGACGGGCCCGAAGGGCCCGTCTGACGCCTCAGGGGGGTTCAGAGACAAGCGAGGGCCCTGACGTCAACCTACCGTCAATTTGCCGGCGGTGAAGGTAAATGAAGTTTTCTGTTTGAAGGTCATTTGTTATATGTGAGGTGGGCATTTCTGTGCTTTACGTTTGGACGTTTACGGTTCGTGAATCGCCTCGACGGTTCATGAGTTACGAACGTTCTCAGGAAGGGCTGCATTTGTGAGTGTTTATGAGTTTCCGTAAGTGAATGCGGGTGTTCGTGTTGTTTCGTAAGTTCCGCGATTCCGTGTGCGTTCGTGTTATTTCATGTGTTCTGCGAGTCACGACTGTTCGTGAAAGTGTCGTCAATGTTCATGAGTCTGTTCGTGAAACGTTCGTGATTTCGTGCGAGTTCGTGAGTTTTCAGGTGAAGTTTGAGAGTTGTGTTTTCAGTTGTTTTGATGAGTTCGTTTGTAATTTCGTATTTTGTTTATGGGGCTAAAGGGATTTCGCCCTAGCGAGGTGGTCAAGGCTCGAGGCCATGAGCCCGAGCACTGTTGCGCATGTTGCGCAATCATGGGAGTGTGCCAGTCAAGGCACACGCACGGCCTGAGGCCGCAATTGAATTCCTCGCCACACGCGTGAGTGTGGCAGTGAGGTGGTGCGTGGGAAAGGACGAGGGCACGTGAGTCCACAATTGGATTGTGGGACCCTCGAGCTGTTTGTACTTATTACCCGAGAGGAATTTCGCTACGGGGTGTTTCGTGAAGTGCGCGATTAACATTCGACAATGGCGCAAAGTGTGCGAGGGGAGTTTTGACGATAGCTTAATTTCGTCGCGTAACTGCGCGATTTCTTCAGGAGATTCCGTGAGCTGTCACAAGTGGTCGCCACAAAACACCACGAGCGTCCACGAGGCTTCGCGAACAAGTATGGCCCACATAAACGTTCATGGGCGAGTATGTTGCCAGCGGTTTCGCATGGAGAAAGTTGGCAATTCGAAGTATGGTTCTAGTTGTCATTTCGGTGGGCTGTTAGCTTTCGCTTTTGGTGGGTTAGTATTAATTTGTGCTTGCGTTTGTTTGTGATTAACCTTTTTTGTGAATGAAATATTCTCTATCATCGTATTGACGTGAGGGGAATTATCTGCACACGAGCCAATCAGTCAATTAACGCTGCGCAACGGAGTTTGTGACTACTCTAGAGCACACGATTAGTTTCACACTTGGGAAATCCCTCTACAAACACGGACCCTTGGGTAGGGGCTGGTTTTACCAGGCACCCGAGGACCCTTGGAGGTGACCCCGTGGGGATAACTGAGTGGTGATTAAAGGTGCGCTTAGAGGTTCCTAGTCTCAATAGTAGTCAACAAAGTGCACGTGGACAGACGAAAACTTTAGACCCGCCGACACTTGCGGGTTGCTACAAAAAATGGAGTGGCTGAATCGCACTCAAGAGGAGTGGGACGCAGGTTGCGAGGGCAATTCGAGCCCATAAACCTCGAAGAAAACTCGCATGACGATGCGTGCCTGGTACTGTTGACAGTTGGCCGACAATTTCGAGAGTGGATTCCCCGTAAGGAAGTCATTTTCGGGGACAGCCTGAGCAGCCCACGATTAAACGGCGTTCAAGGTACTGCCCCGACATTTACAGAGGAGTTGGTACAGGCTGCCAGGACGCACGGGAAGAAACTGCCCGACGGCTAAGCTTGGGTTGAAGAACGGCGTGAAGGGCAGGTTAAAAGCCGGTGTGAACGATCTGTGACCTTCCGTCGCCCGAACCTCACCATCCCCACCAAGTTTTAGTTCTGACTCATGCAGTCAACTTACTTGGACGAATAACGGGGGTGAACACGGGCCTACCCTGCGCTGGTTAAAGGCACTTGGGTTGGTGCTCGTTCGACAGCTGTACAGAAAAAACAAAAAAAAAGGGAGTTGCGGCACTGTTCTGCTCCGACAAAAGCGGGCTGGCTGAAACAGCACGCAAAAAAATCGGGGTGCCGCAATGACAACAATGGTGTAGTTTGCAGGTTTCTCCTGACCCGGGCGTCTACACGAGTTGACGGCGCAGTGGCGAAGCTGGTACCGGGAAGCTCTGGAGTTTAGTGACGCGACCGTTGCGGTGGGCTGCAAAACGGTTGGGCGACAGTTCCTTTTAATTAAGGGTCCCCGACTCCTATAGTTTTTACCCCTCCACCGTGGTGTTGGAATCTTAGAAAGAACGAGAATGATGAAACTAGGCATGAGGGGGATACAAGTAGGAAACCCTAACAAAGTTGTACCCCCTAAGGCTAAACCCACTATAGCCTACACAATATAAACATGTATAATGTTTGACACACCCCCATAGGCTAAGTGGGAGACAACCAGATGGTCACAAGACCAGTCAAAGCAAGGCAAAGCAAGCTCAGGGTGGATCTCAAGGAAACCACACAAATTCTGAGCACAAGCAAGTGGTCACAAGACCAGTTCACATACAGGTTGATAATATAACAAGAGGTACATTGATCACAACCTAGCAGGTGTAAGTATGCAGGTATATAAATAGAGATCACAGTACAAACAAAGTCAAGAAGTAAGCAAGTGAGGCCTAGTGGGCACCAGGCCTAGAACAGTACAGAAGCGCTGATGATCACAAGGCTGGAGTGCCTTGGTGAACACATCAGCAGTGTTGGCCCGAGTGGCCACGTAAGCGAGACGAAGCTGACCGCGCTGCTGCAGCTCTCGAGCAAGGAAGTAGCGCAGAGCGATATGCTTCGTTCTATGCTCCAGTCTGTGCTCCTGACACAAGGCAATGGTGGCCTTGTTGTCAACGAGGCCGCTCTCCCAGGTCAGTGAGCAGGTAGGTGAGCCAGCGTAACTCCTGTGCAGCCATGGCTGTGGCGTAGATCTCAGCCTCACAACTGGAGCTGAGTACTGAAGACGAGCGAGTAGAACGCCAAGAAACTGAACCAGAGCCAAGGCTGAATGTGTAACCCTGAGACGACCGCTGAGTAGCCTGGTCGTCAGCCCAAGAAGCGTCTGAGTGCCCAGTGAGGACAACTCGAGCCCGTCCTCCAAGCACTAGCCCCATGCCCGAGGTACTGCACAAGTAGCGCAACACCCTCTTAGCAGCATCCATGTGCTCCTTCCGGTGACGACCAGGAGCGACATAGCGTGCGAGGATGCTAAGAGGGTATGCTAGGTCAGGTCGAGTGCAGGTCATCAGGTACATGAGGCAGCCCACTAGCTCTGGATACGGGCCACTCGGCTCTACGGACTCATCCGAAGGCAGAGCTGAGAGCGAGTGACCGGTAGGCAGAGGAGTGGCCTGAGGCGAGGAGTACGTGAAGCGGAAGCGCTGAAGGACCTGCTGTACCATGTGTGACTGAGTCAAGGTGATGGTGCGCTGTGCTCTGTCCCGGGTGATCCGCAAGCCAAGATAGCTTGTCAGTTCACCCAGGTCTGTGCACGTGTGTCTCTTCTGCAGCTCGGACTTCACGTGGGCGAGTGCCGCAGTGTCAGCAGTAGCAAAGACCAAGTCGTCTACGTAGACGAGAACGTAGAACGGCGGCAGAGTGGTGTCGGTGCGTAGAAACAGCGACGGGTCAGCAGTAGAAGGAGCGAAACCAAGAGCAGCAAGTGTAGTCCTCAGTGTGTCGTGCCACTCACGGGGTGCCTGGCGGAGACCGTAGACTGGCCGTCGGAGGCTCCACTGGGTGTCAGGAGGGAACGACCCAGTGAAGCCAGGTGGGCGGCGCAGCCAGATCTCCTCATGCAGGCTGCCCTGCAAGAACGCAGTGCTGAAGTCGAGAGAGTGAAGCGCGTAGTCACGCTGAGCGGCGATGTGCAGCAGAACCCGAAGAGTGGTCATCTTCGGGGTCGGGGAGAAGGTCTGGAAGAAGTCAACTCCCTCTCGCTGACTGAAGCCTCGAGCCACGTAACGCGCCTTGAAGACAGGTGGAGAACCCGGCGGCCGCTTCACCCTGAAAATCCACATGCCACTGACGATGTTCGCCCCAGGTGGGGGAACCTCGTCGACGTAGGTGCCTGTGGACTTCCAGGAAGCCATCTCTGCGTCCATGGCTGACTGCCACTGAGAGGAGTAGGGACCCTCTATCGCCTCTGCGTAAGAGCGCGGAGTCGAGATGTCTGGTGCATCCGGGTCTCCCTTAGGGGCAATCAGCATGGACACGAGATGGGGCAAAGCAGCGGCAAAGCACTCAAACTCCTCCTGCCTATCCTCAAGGACGTCCGTGCCAAGAGCACACTCACCCCCGACGGACGGAGGACAGACAGACTCAAACACAGCAACAGGGCTAGCGGCGTAGTCTAGACGACAAGCGGCAGCAAAGTCAACTAACTCAGCGACTAGAGCAGACGCAGCGGAGGACTCAAAGGTAGGGTCAGTGACAACAGTGGCGAGGAGACGCGTGACAGTAGGATTGGCAGCACGAAGGGAGTCAGACTCCGGGTCAGCAAGAGCAGGAAGAGAGGACGCAGGAGGAGACGGCAGGGGGACACGCTGAGGAGCAGTGGAAGGACGAAGCGCCATCTGGTGAGTGCCTGGGACAGCAGGAGGACGCTGACGCGGGACACGACGACTAGTGTGAGCAGCACGAACAGGTGACGCAGAACGAGACTCAGGCGACACAGGACGAGACGCAGGCTCACGACGCTCCGTAAGACCTCCAGTAGGACCAGTGTAAGGAGAAGGACCAGGGAGTGGCGAGGCAGGCAGTAACTGTGACCGCGACTGGACAGACTGAGGACACTCTAAGGAGGGAGCAGGACAAGGAGGAGGCGGCTGACCAAGAACCTGCTGAAGGAGCGGAACAAAGTACGGCCGCGGCCGTGTAGCGCCTCCAGAACCAGCAGAGAGACCACCAGCACCCTCAGCTCCAGAGTCTCCAGCTAGAACTCCCGGAGCACCACCAGTAGCTCCAGCAGCGCCAGTACCTCCAGCACCAGGAGCACCAGCTCCAGTGTCCTCAGCACCAGTAGCAGCTCCAACTCCTGGGTCCGCAACACCAGCAGCAGCTCCAACTCCAGGGTCCTCAGCACCAGCAGCAGCTCCAACTCCTGGGTCCGCAGCACCAGCAGCAGCACCAGGTCCAGGGTCCGCAGCACCAGCAGCAGCACCAACTCCAGGGTCCTCAGCACCAGCAGTAGCTCCAACTCCAGGGTCCTCAGTACCAGTAGCAGCTCCAACTCCAGGGTCCCAAGCACCAGCAGCGCCACTCCGGAGACTGCAGCGCCGAGCGTACCACTCTCGGAGCCGCTGAGGAGAGGGGAGCTCCCGCCTAGGCGGGGAACCACAAGCACTAGCTCCAGCACCACCTCTAGCCTCAGAAGCACCTCTCTTGAGGCTGCAGTACCGTGAGTACCACTCACGCAGCTGCTGGGAAGACGGAGGGTCTCCAGGCGCCGTACGCTCAGGTGTAGCACCCCTAGGCTCAGTACCCTCAGTCGCAGCACTCTCAGGTCCAGTACCCCCAAGCTCAGCACCCCCAGACTCCGCACCCCCAGGCTCCGCATCCCCAGGCTCCGCACACTCAGGCTCCGCACCCCCAGGCTCCGCACCCCAAGCAGGACGAGAGTCGACAGCTACCTCGACAGGCTCAACCGGGTCTACCTGGGACACACCTGAGGAAGCAGCACCCTGAGGGGGGAGGGGGTCTACCACAGCAGCACCTGGAGCGAGGAAGAGAGGCGGGGGGGGGAGCGGGGCAGTGCGGTAGGGGAAGAGGCGGTAGTAGGGGACGGACTCGTCGAAAGTGACGTCCTGAGAAGGCAGGACACGGCGCGAGGTAGGGTGGTAAAACTGCCAACCAGACGCGTCCGGGACAAAGCCAAGGAAGACACAAGGAACAGCGCGGGAGGAGAGCTTGTCCGCGGACGTATCGCGAACAAAGGCTCGAGATCCCCAGACCCGAAAACGTGTCGCATCGCCAACCTTGCCCGCCCAACGCAGTGTCGGCGAAGTCTCCGGAACGGAGACACGGGGCCAGAGGTTGAGCTGATGTGCAGCGTATCGGACCGCAAACGGCCACAGAAAGTGGGGGGCAGCCGCATGGATCAAGGAGGTACGAGCGACCTCCATGACCAAGCCAATGCGGCGCTCAGCAACCCCATTCTGCTGTGGAGAGGCAGGAAGCGTGAACGACTGCTCAATGCCCTCCTTCTGACAGAAAGCCTCCAAGAGGCCGGAGGAAAACTCCCCACCTCTGTCAGAGTGCAGACGCAGGACAGGAAGGTCGGAGTGGAACCTCTCCCTGAGCTGGAGACGCGCAGCGCGGATCCAAGGGATCAAAACATCAGGGACTTCACCCTTGGTGCGCAAGGGGAAGACCGTGGTGTAACGCGAGTAGTCGTCAACAGCTATCAAGAAGTACCTCTCGTGACCCTGTCCACGAACGCGGGCTGGGCCCCACACGTCCATGTGGAGCGTCTGCAGAGGAGCAGTCGTCGGGGGAAAGGAGGAGGAGTGAGGAGCGGCGCGCTGCCGCCCCTCGACACAGGGAAGACAGGGGGGAGCAGGCGAGGGTGGGAGGGGAGGGAGCACCCTGGGAAGACCAGAGACAAGGTACCGGGAGTGCATGCCACGAAGGCGCTGCACGGACGGGTGACCAAGGCGGTGGTGCCAGAGGACAGTCTGGTGTGACAGGGAGCGACACGAGCAGGGGGCCGACAGCTGACCAGACGCAGACGCAGACGCAGCTACCTGAGGGGACTCAGTGGTCAGTGTGTACAGGTCCGACCCCGGCTGCCGAGTGAACGTAGCCAAGTGGCGACCCGTCCGAGCACACGTGCAGTGTGTCACGCGCTCGTAGGCAGGGGTGAACTGGTGAACACCCCCGTCCTGGAGTGCACTAGCTGCCGCCAAGTTCGTAGAGAACGAGGGGAGGTAGAGACCTGACAGTGTGCCCGACGGGACCGCCGGACAGGGGAGGACAGTGGAGGAGGTCGCAAGGACCGGACCCCCAGAGGGGTCAGCGAGGGAGACTGCAACTGGCCGAGCAAGCTGCTCAAGGGCAGTGCGGTCACGAAAGAAACAGCGAGAAGCACCTGAGTCCAGTGTGAAGGTGTCTAGTGCCTCAGTAGACTCAGCACCAGAGGGCGCAGACTCACGAGTACCTAGAGCAGCAGCCTCACCAGCACCTGGGGCAGCAGACATGCGAGCACCTGAGGCGGCAGCCTCACCAGCACCTGGGGCAGCAGACGCACTAGCACCTAGAGCGGCAGCCTCACTGGTCCGAATGCCCGGATCGGGCAGAACACATAGGTACTGGGCTCTCTCTCCACTATTAGACATCACATACATGGCACCAAGAATCACATCAAAGTCAAGAGCATAGACATCAATGTTCTTCCTAAGTAGATCAGCCTAGTGGGGCAGCTCAGTGGCACCAGGAAACTGAGTACGCCAGGCGTCGTCAAGGCGGGAGAAGCAGCGCTGTGTGGTGTGCGCCCTGCCACACGTCTGACCAGTGCGGTCACCTGTGCGGATGACGTACGTGCAGCTAAGGCCACCCCCCCCCCCATGCTGAGAGTACCACTCACGAAGCTCCTGGGGCGACAGAGTCTGCTGCTGGCGTTGACCACCACCTCGACCACCACCTCGACCACCACCGCCCTTGCCACCACCGCGCCCACCGCCGCCACCACCAGCGTCCCCACCCCGGCCACCTCCTCCGCCAGTGCCGCCACCACCCCCGCTGCCGCCACCACCCCCACTGCTGCCACTAGCCCCTCCAGTCCCGCCACCACCCCCACCGCCGCCACCGCCCCCACCACCGCCTCCCCCGCCGTCACCTCCACCTCCCTTGCCCCCTTTGCCCTTGCCGCTGCGGCGCCCAGTCTGAGTGGACGCAGTCCCGACCTGCTGAGTCCCTAGGAGGTCGACAGCGGCAGCAGAGGCGACAGAGGGGAGAAGGGGGGAGGGGGAGCACCCCTCGAAGAAAGGGGTGCGGGGGTCGCCCCGAGAGTTGCCTACAGCGACTATACTAGCCTCAGCTGCAAGCAGTTCCTTCTCGAGTAGAGCAATGGTGAGCTCAGTGGGGCAGCGAGCGAGGAAGTGATCCCTAACCGCACGAAGAGAGTCAGGGAGACGGGTGACTAGGTGGTAGAGAGTCAGCCACAGCGGGGGGGGGTTCTTGTCAAGAAACTCAGCGGGCATAGCGGCACGGAAGCGGGCCTCACTAGAGCGGAGGTGTGTGATGAGGTCAGCGACTGTGGAGAAAGTGGACAGGTCTGGGAACAAGTAGGGGAGCGAGAGACGGCCTAGCGTAGCAGAGGCAGGTGAGGAGTAGCGTGCAACTACAGCAGTGTACAGTGCCTGTGCAGTCTTGTGCTGGCCGAAGTGCTCGCGCTCATCTATCGGCAGAGAGTTGCGAATAGCGAAGCGAGCGTGGGCGTCACGAGTCTGCCACTGTGAGCGGGCAGTGCTGCCAGCAGTAGCAGCAGGGGCAGCAGCGTGTCCTAGAGCGTGATCGTACAGTGAAATATCCTCCTTGGCAGTGAGCTGGAGATACAGGTGCAGGTCATCTAGCCATGTGTCAAACTTCAGTGGGCGGCCCTCAGCATCGAAAGCGAGCACGGTAGGGCTAGCCATAGTTGCAGTAGGAGCAGTAGTGGCGGCTGTAACAGCATTAGTGCCAGTAGCAGTGACAGCAGCAGCAGTAGCGCGGCTCGGTAGGGCGGCGCGGCTCTAGTAGGGCGGCGCGGCTCGATGGGGCGGCGCGGCTCGGGTGGGCGGCGCGGCTCGGGTGTATTGGGGCGCTAGCGGGGCTGCAAGGGCAGGGCTGCGCGGAGGGAGGCACGCGAGGGCGTGCTAGTGGGGCGGGGCCTGGTCTCACGGGGCACGCAAGGGCGGGCTAGTGGGGCGGGGCCGGTTCTCGAGAGGCACGCAAGGGCGCGCGGGTGGGGCAGGGCCGGTCGCACGAGGCACGCAAGGGCGCGCGAGGAAGGGCGGGGCCGGTTCGTAAGGGGCGCGCAAGGGCGCGCGGGGCAGCGGGTCGCGTAAGGGCGCGCTAC
Source organism: Closterium sp. Naga37s-1 (assembly GCA_947471745.1). NCBI lineage: Eukaryota > Viridiplantae > Streptophyta > Zygnematophyceae > Desmidiales > Closteriaceae > Closterium > Closterium sp. Naga37s-1. Next base: position 3,830,930 of record CANJKZ010000051.1, on the reverse strand, counting down.
GGGGCAGAAACGAGGTGCGCTCGCGGGCGCGACTAAGCGAGGCGCGCTCGGGCGCGACTAACGGATTAGGTGGGCCCTATCATCGGTCCTAGGTTACGACCTAGGCTCGTAATACCATGTTGGAAACTTAGAACGAACGAGAATGATGAAACTAGGCATGAGGGGGATACAAGTAGGAAACCCTAACAAAGTTGTACCCCCTAAGGCTAAACCCACTATAGCCTACACAATATAAACATGTATAATGTTTGACACGTGGCCAGGTTCGCGTGGGCAACACCGACTATACCCCATCCAACAAAAGCGGACGCTGGGTGAACAGCGGGAAGCGGAATTGTCGGGGGGTGAAACGACCAAAACATCATGAAGCTACGGGTATTTCTTCGCTTCTTGGATTGCGGTTGAGTCGTTGGGGGACTTCGCCTGAAGGGCACTTTTCGAAGTTGCCTTGCAAGAAACACAGCGGCAAGGATGCCTAGGACTCTCGGTGTTTAAACGCACACCTAAGGAAATTCTTCAGAAAAAAGGGAGCGTGGGAGCCGTCGTAGCTTCGGGAACTTATCGACCGGCGACGAGCGATGTGGTGAAACATCTGCAAAGCGCTGGTGGGAGAAACCTGGGTTTTTGTTAAACAGCATCGGCGGGAGCAGCTGTTGGGTGCAAAATATTATTTATTTTACACTGCAACCAGCCGCCTGCATGATGTTATGCATTTTGTGTCTGTTCTGTGTGCATTCGTTTTCGCATTTCGTTTCATGTGTTGTTGCTGTGGGATCATGATCGGTCGTGACGGATCATGACGACTCATGTTCGTTCATGTCGGCTCATGTCCGCTCATGTTTGTTTTCATCGGCGAACATGTGCGTTCATGAATATTCCATGTTTCATGAATGTTCTGTGTTTCATGAATGTCGAATTGTTTTCATGAGTGCTGTTGAGAGTGTCGAGTGTGTTGAGTTTGGGGCTCGATTGTTTGACCAGCCCCGTTGACCATTTCGCGCTGGTCAATTAAAAAGTGCGCGAAGTCAGGACTGTTAACGGGAATGGAGTGTTGGCCCCGCCCTCGCTTGGGCAACGCCGACAACTTGGTCGGATGTACGGGAGTAGCAGCCGACCGTTCACAGTGGGAGAGCTGCTCGACAGGCTTCGTCGAGCTGCAGGGGACCGCTGTGGTACTGCTGTCGACCAGGGAGCTCGACAGCTGCAACCGACTGGTCTGGGCGACGGGTGGGCCTTCGACCAGGAGGGGCAGTTCGACCGGGAGGTCGACGGAGCAGTCCGTCGACCTGACAAGTGAGCAGCGGTCGACGAGGGGAGCTCGGCGACAACCGCTGACGGTTCTGGTCGACGGAAGGGGTCCATCGACCAGGGGGGTGCTCGACGGGAGTTGTGGTCGACCAGAGGCACCTGGTGGTCGACCGGAAGCACCTGGTGGTCGACCGGGTCAACCGGGTAACTTGCTCGACGAGTTCTGCGAGGGCACGCGAACGTCGTCAAGGTTGCGATGGCGCAGGCGACTTCGGGCTGGTATCCCGAAGTCGATGTGGCTCGTCAGGCTCAGACAACAGCCGACGGATGCCCAACGAGGCAAGTCGGGCCAATCGTCTGCGCGCACCTGTGAGCGTGCGCACTGCTGTGTTCTACGGGGCAACGCTGGACAACCACTCTGCTGCAGCGTTGGCACGCCGTCGACCTGCTCTGTTGGCAGGTCGCCCTTCTGCAGTGCTGGCGCGGCTCCTCTACGCAACGCTGGCAGGCGGTCGACCGAGCTGTGCTGGCGGTCGACCAGGCTAGCTGCAGAGTTGCTAGGTGCCTGATGTAGTCATTCTGTCTTTGCCTTTTTTGAATCATTCTGTAATTCCAACTTTGCTAGTGGAAACTCTTGCCAATTTCTCCCGTGAATGTGCAAGCACTAAGGAACCAAGCAAAGCTACGATCACCTCTAGTAGTTCGTGCCAACCCCCGTAGTCTAGCTCACTACCGTTGTAGAGTGACTCTCCTCAAGGACCCGCGCGTGGGGTCCTGACACGAGCGTGTGGTCGTGCAGGGCCCACGCGTGTGTCGCCACTGTTTCGATCGTGCACAGTGCGCACGATCGATACAAGACGGAGCGACATGATCGCTCCGTCACGCGCAGGACAACGCACGATCGCGTCAGCGATCGTCTTGTCCTGCACGACCGAGAAATATCTCGGTCGTGATGAGGGGCACGTGGGGCACGCGAGATTTTACGGTTGACTAACGGGATTTCGCGCTGACCAGGCGAGCAGGAAAATTCGCCAGAAAGTCGCGCTGCTTTGCGTCATCATTTCGACAGTGGTACAAAACGGTAAAGTCTGTTTTGTAGCTGAAAACGGGAAACCCACGCGAGTGTTCATGATTAATACACGAGCAATCATGGATGTTCATGAGGCGAGTCAGCAGAAGAATTTGGCAGCAGTGCAGGTTGAAGACAGTTATTCTACAGAGGCAAATCAAGCCAAATTCTGAAGCAGTTTTACAACCGTTTTCCAAGACAGCAAAGCACAGAACCTAGGACCTTGTGTGATTTTCCTTTGTGTGCCTAGGACCTCTCATATATGTGTGCTTGTATGTGCTTTCTAATGAACAATGCTTTTATGATTTTCAATCTTACAATCTACTACTACGTATTGACGAGAGTAGATACACAACGAACTTCTGCCGAAACTTTGCTTGACCACAACGCTCATTCTGCAAGCTAAGCTTGGCATAACTACTCACTTGGTTCACAAGTGATGTTAAGTGTTGCCTACTTTATGTTTGTGGCTCTGAGTTAATCGCTTCCGCATAGTACTTAGACTTAACACATGGTATCAGACCTGGTCCTTAGTCGTTCCTGACGTACCCGACGATGGGAGAGACTGGTGAAGAAGGGAACTCAACCCCCGCGAGCAGTGGCAGCCAGGAATCTGAAGTATCCGCGCCTAGGGGAGCACGGACGAACCAGGGCCCGCTGCTAAGGGAAGTGCTGAAGAACTTCACAGTTGAAAAAATCAGTGGTGAAGGGTACGACGACTGGTCCTGGAAGATGCAGCTTTACTTTCGGCAGATAGGACTTCTCAAAGTCATGATAGGTAATGAAAATCGCCCCAGCAATCCGGAGCTTCAGGGCGATTGGGATGAACGTTCATCAGCTGGATATTACATCCTTTCACAGAGCCTGGACCTTGCCCAACGCCAAAATATAATGCACCTACTCCCGGAGGAAGAGTGTGGACCCAAGGCATGGAGAGTGCTCAAGGATCTACACGCCCCCACATCAGTTGTTGCTACCCTCATGCTGGAGAGGGAGCTCTCCACCCTTCGCCTCAGTAAAGGAGAACCCGTTCAACCCGTCCTTGACAAGCTGAGAGACCTCTACGCCAAGCTCGCCATCGCTGGAATTGTCTACCCCGAACAAACCAAATGCATGAAGATGTTGTCGCTGCTGCCGGAGTCATGGATGATCTTCACAAGCGGCCTGAGCCTTCCTCAAAACCAGAGCTCCTGGACCTTGGAGTGGATCCGCACCAAAATTCTCGAGGAGGACTTCAGGAGGCGCCAACTGAGGGGAGGTGAAGAGGGGAGCAGCAGCTACGCCATGCAAGGAGGAAAACGGGGCAGAGGCAAGAAATGGCAAGGGGCTAGGAGAGGAGCGTCCAAGGAGGAGGAGCCCTCCACCCAGCAAGGCGGAAGAGGAGCAGGACGTGGTGGCGGCCGAGGCGGCAGAGGGGGAGGAAGGGGACCGGGGAGAATGGAGGGCAAGTGCTGGTATTGCGAGAAAGTGGGCGCCACCCGTGGTTCAAGTGCAGGACTAAACCCACCTGGTGGACCCCCTCCAACAGGACACAAGATGGGAGCGGCGCCGGAGCAGTTGCCGATGATGAACCGGCCGAACAAGAGGAGAGGGAGGCTGGACAGTTCTTCCACGTTGGAGAGCCGGATGAGGAAGTTGCGGTGGCCCATGCTGGAGCTGCACTGCACCCGCTCAACACGTGGATCTTGGACACGGGAGCAGCATGGACCATGACTCCGAGGGCTGATCTCCTAGACAAAGTTGGAACTGCACCGATTGCGAAGGTGAAGTCGGCATCCGGGCATGCCCTCAAGGTGATGGGGGTGGGACGTGCTGCATTCAAAGGAGCCGATGGCAAACCGGTGGTGCTAAGTGATGTGCTTCTTGTCCCTGACCTTAAAGCTAATCTCATCTCCCTCAGGAAACTAGGCAAGTGTGGGGTCAGCACATCCACCAAGGGAGCTAAGACATTCACGGGACAGCTGGGAAAGCGGGTGCTGTGGGACCTTCACGAGAGCCGTGACATCTGCAACTCCATGTGGCAGCTTCCTGTGATGACATGGGGCAAGGAGGGTGGATCCGAGGGGGAGTGCAATGCAGTAGCTGCAGAGGAGCTGAAGGTTTCAGCAAGGAGCGGTGAAACGGACTGGATAACGGCTCATCGTCGCCTCGGGCACATAGCTATGCCCGCACTGCAGCAACTGCAAAAGGAGGAAGGAGTTAAGGGACTGAAGTTGACAGGTGCAGCAACAACCCACAAGTGTGAAACTTGCTTGCTGAGCAAGTTCACTCGGTTCCCATTCCATGCAACCGAGGGTGGCGGCAAGAAACTGCTAGAGCTGGTGCACATGGATGTGGTGGGGCCGCTACCGGTTGTGGGGGAGCGTGGGGAGAAGTACTTTCTCACCATCGTAGATGATTGGAGCCGAGTTACCTGGACATACCCCATCAAGAAGAAGGACCATGTGCCGTCCACCATACGCGATGAATGGCTGCCATTCGTGGAGAAACAATCCGGGCAAAAGGTGAAGCGGATCAGGACTGATAGGGGTGGGGAGTTCCTTGGGGAAGAATTGACTGCATGGCTGAAGAAGCAGGGCATCATTCGAGAGCTCACAACCTCTTACACTCCACAGTCCAACGGCATAGCGGAACGGGCAAACCGCACGGTGTTAGAAACGGCACGGGCACTTCTCATTGAGTCGGGGTTAGGAAACCCAAAGTGGCCACATGCTGTGCGCCACGCCACGGTGGTCAAGAACAGGGTGTTCACCAACGTTGGTGGTGAGTCATGGGTCCCCATGGAGAGGTGGCTTGGGAGGAAGCCGCCCATTGACATGCTGCGTGTGTTTGGCTGCATGGCTGTGGCCCATATCCCCAAGGCACATCGCAACAAGTTGGGTGCAACGGCTGTGTGGTGTGTGCATTTGGGGTTGGCAGCGGAAAGCAAGGGGTGGCTGCTGTGGGAGCCGAGCAAAGGAGTGGTGTTTGACAGCAGAGATGTCAAATTCATGGAGGACATCACCTATGGGAGCTGGTCTAAGCAGCCGAAGGAGAAACTCATGCAGCAGCTGGAGCAAACAACGATGGGGTTTGATGCAGAGGAGTGGGTAGAAGCGGAAGGTGCAGCGGCACCTGAAGAGGAGGGTGCAGCAGAGCTTCCTGTGGTCAAGGACGTGGAGCCAAAGGCTGTACCTAAAGAACCTCACCCCATAACACGTGTGATTCCCCCCACCCTTCCCCAAAGAAGGACCCAAACCAAATCCCTTCCCACAGGCCGTGATCTCTCACCTATGATCGAAAGGCAGATGCGAGCAGCCGCATTGAAGCTGAGGGACTACAAAGGAGCAAGGGGAGAGCAGCAGCAACTCGATGCCTTAATGGTGCTTCAAAGCAACCATGACTCCGATGAGGAAGCTGAAGAAGAAGTCTACTGCTTCATGGCACCTGCACCAACTCAGCCACTGACCATGGAAGAAGCCCTTAACGGACCAGACCGGGACAAGTGGTTGGCATCAAGAGATGCTGAATATAACAGCCAAATGGAGAATGGGACATGGGAGCTGGTACCACTGCCGGAGGGGAAGAAAGCCATAAGTTGTGGCTGGATTCCAAGGATTAAAACTGACAACAAAGGAGCTTTGTCAATTTACAAAAGCAGGCTGGTGGCAAGGGGTTATCAACAGAAAGAAAGGGAGGATTTCAAGGAGACCTTCGCTGCAACTGCTAAATCACCAACATTGTGTGTTCTCCTCGCCGGTGCAGCTGTGTGTGGGTGGGTGATAGTGCAGATGGACATCACCACAGCCTTCCTCTATGGGCTGATCGATGTGGAGGTGTTCATGTCGCAGCCGCCAGGTTATGAGGATGGCACCGGGCGTGTGTGCAAGCTGAAGAAGGCCATCTACGGCCTCAAACAAGCACCACGCTGCTGGTACAAGAAGCTGTCTTCGGTTCTAGAGGAGATAGGGTTCAGGGCGAGTGCATGTGACGAGGGTCTTTTCCTCATGGGGGAGAAGGAGAGCCTCGTCATGTTCCTGGTGTACGTGGACGACATCCTCTTGTTTGGGAGCAGCAAGCAGGAGGTGATGAAGGTGCAGCAGAAGCTGATGCAAAACTTCAAGTGTAAGACCCTGGGGGAGGCGAACTACTACTTGGGAATGCATATTGAGAGGGATGTTAGCAATGGATGGGTGAAGCTGCACCAGGAAAAGTACATCAACGACATGGGGAGCAAGTATGAGATAGAGGTCGGAAAGGAAGATCACCACACCACTTCCATCTGGATATAAACTCATCAAAGCTGGTGAGAACGAAGGAGTGGATCAGCGAGAGCAGGCTCGTTTTCAGTCCATGGTTGGGAGCTTGCTCTATGCAGCAGTGCACACCAGGCCAGACATCTCCTTTGCTGTGGGGCAGCTGGCCAGGGTGGTGCGAAATCCCACTGAGAAGCAAGTGGATGCAGCAGACCGTATCATACAGTATCTGAACTCCTACCCCACCGTTGGAGTTCAATACTCAGCTGTGGCTCAAATGAAGCAGAAGGGAGCAGAGGTTCTCAAGGGGAAGGGGGAGCAACTCAGGGAGAGGGGGCTATTCCTCACGGGGTTTGCTGATGCAACTTGGGCTTCGGAAAAGGAGGACATGTCTTCAGTGGGAGGATATGTGTGCGTGATTGGTGGTGGGCCCGTGAGCTGGAGGTCAAAGAAACAGGTGGAAACGGCGGGTTCATCAGCTGAAGCAGGGTACATGTCAATGTACCATGCAGCCAAGGAGCTGATTTGGCTGAGGAAGCTGCTGGAGGAGATAGGGCATGAGCAGAAGACTGCCACACCGCTGTTTTGTGACAATTCCAGTGCCATTGCGATGTCCAAGAATGCTGTGCTGCATGGGCTCACCAAGCACATGCAGATCAAATGGCATTGGCTGCGCAAGGAGGTGCAGAGGGGATCCATCCAGCCCCTCTATGTGAAGACGCAGCAGCAGCCGGCAGATTTTCTCATGAAGCGGCTGGCTGAAGAACCTCACTGGCGCTGAGTTAAGCTGTGCGGCATGAGCCTTAACTAGGCTCACGCAAAGGGAGTGCAAGCAGGCGACTGCTTGAGGGGGAGTTTGTTGGGTGCAAAATATTATTTCTTTTGCACTGCAACCAGCCGCCTGCATGATGTTATGCATTTTGTGTCTGTTCTGTGTGCATTCGTTTTCGCATTTCGTTTCATGTGTTGTTGCTGTGGGATCATGATCGGTCGTGACGGATCATGACGACTCATGTTCGTTCATGTCGGCTCATGTCCGCTCATGTTTGTTTTCATCGACGAACATGTGCGTTCATGAATATTCCATGTTTCATGAATGTTCTGTGTTTCATGAATGTCGAATTGTTTTCATGAGTGCTGTTGAGAGTGTCGAGTGTGTTGAGTTTGGGGCTCGATTGTTTGACCAGCCCCGTTGACCATTTCGCGCTGGTCAATTAAAAAGTGCGCGAAGTCAGGACCCGCGAGTGGGGTCCTGACACGCGCGTGTGGTCGCCACTGTTTTGATCGTGCACAGTGCGCACGATTGATACAGGACGGAGCGACATGATCGCTCCGTCACGCGCAGGACAACGCACGATCGCGTCAGCGATCGTCTTGTCCTGCACGACCGAGAAATATCTCGGTCGTGATGAGGGGCACGTGGGGCACGCGAGATTTTACGGTTGACTAACGGGATTTCGCGCTGACCAGGCGAGCAGGAAAATTGGCGAGAAAGTCGCGCTGCTTTGCGTCATCATTTCGACAGTGGTACAAAACGGTAAAGTCTGTTTTGTAACTGAAAACGGGAAACCCACGCGAGTGTTCATGATTAATACACGAGCGATCATGGATGTTCATGAGGCGAGTCAGCAGAAGAATTTGGCAGCAGTGCAGGTTGAAGACAGTTATTCTACAGAGGCAAATCAAGCCAAATTCTGAAGCAGTTTTACAACCGTTTTCCAAGACAGCAAAGCACAGACCTGGACGACAGTTAGACAACTGCCTTGTGTGATTTTCCTTTGTGTGCCTAGGACCTCTCATATATGTGTGCTTGTATGTGCTTTCTAATGAACAATGCTTTTATGATTTTCAATCGTACAATCTACTACTACGTATTGGCGAGAGTAGATACACAACGAACTTCTGCCGAAACTTTGCTCGACCACAACGCTCATTCTGCAAGCTAAGCTTGGCATAACTACTCACTTGGTTCACAAGTGATGTTAAGTGTTGCCTAGTTTATGTTTGTGGCTCTAAGTTAATCGCTTCCGCATAGTACTTAGACTTAACAGCAGCTTCGATGACGGAGTCAACTGCGTTCCGTGAAATTCTGTCTCGGAAGACCCAGGGCAGTCCCAGGTTCTCGATTGAACCCACATGCTGGGGTCGGGTAAACAGACGGAAACTGATGGTGACCGAGTGGGCGGTTATAGTATGTCCGAGATTTTCGGAGGCGAACTGCACCTGCAACTACGGATTTACAGGGTTTTGATTCGAGCAACAATTTCGGAGTTTTTACGTGGGGACTTACCGATTTTACGGCAAGAAGCGCCGACCATTTCGGAGGAGTTGCGGTGTTTGGTTAAACGTGCGCGTCAAACGAATTGGGGCAACACTGCGAGATTTACACTGACTTTCAAGGGGTACAAACGATTTACGATGAACTGAAGAAGGCGGCAGCAGCAATGAAGGGGGGGGGGGAGAGACAACTGCAAATTTTCAGAAATAATTGCGCGACGTGACGACTCACAAATTTTGCTCAAACCTGACGACCAACCTCGCACAGCGCTCCCCCTTTTTTCATATTTCTCAATCCCATGGAGCGCAACTTTCTCTACACCTGCAATCACGGTCTGGTCAGTCTACGTATTTGTTATTTAACAGTTTTGGATCCTTCTGATTTCTTGCTTTGGGTGAGAACAAAACTGACGCTATCCAAATCCAATAACTGCAACCCCTTAGTACGAGTTGTCATTTTGCTCAGTTGCACTAAAGATACACAGTGGCAACACTGTAGAGACAATATAGTATACATTTAGGACCAACCGTAATGAGACAATTGGACTCTTGCATCCGACTAGACAACAATATAGTGTGGAATTTAACTTTCAAATTTAGCAAACAAAATGTATTTTTCAACCTACAAATCGACATGCATGTTCAAAGAGGTTTTGTTGTATGCCTCAAGAAATGCAATTTTGCAAAATTATTAATAAAAAACACATAGTCTTTCTCTTTAATTAAATCTCTTAGGAGTGTCAAGTAGTATTTTATTGATTTCAGTTTTTTTCGTTTCCCAATATTTTGAAAAACTAAACTTCAATATGTCACATTTAATTCATATAACACCTTACACAACCATGTAGCATAAAAAAATAGCTTAACGGTTATTGCTGTGAAGAGAATGAGGAATGATGGACTAGGAAATGAGTTGGGTACAAATATGTAACCCTAGAAAACTGTACCCCATACTGTCTACCCCACTACAGCCTAGAAAGACTATAGTATAAATGTTTGACACACCCCCATAGGCAAAGTGGGGGAGAACAAGGGGTCACAAGACCAGTCAAGCAAAGCAAGCTCAGGGTGGATCACAACGTCACCACACATTCCGAGCACAAGTTAAAGGCCACAAGGCCAGTTCACATGCAGGATTATATACAAAGGTAAACAAGCAAGTGCAGGTATAAATAGATCACAGTACAAGTAAGGTCAAGAATTGAGCAAGTGAGGCCAGGTAGGCACAAGACCTACCATCGTACAAAAGCGCTGATGATCACAAGGCTGAAGTGCCTTGGTAAAGATATCAGCAGTGTTGGCCCTAGAGGCCACGTAGGCAAGGCGCAGCTGACCACGCTGCTGCAGCTCACGAGTAAGGAAGTAGCGAAGAGCAATGTGCTTCGTTCTGTGCTCCAGTCTGTGCTCCCGACACAAGGCCAGCATGGCCTTGTTGTCTACGTACAGAACTTGAGGATAACGAGGCGGCTCTCCTAGGTCAGTCAGCAGGTAGGTGAGCCAGCGTAGCTCCTGTGCAGCCATGGCCCCTGCGTAGATCTCAGCCTCACAGCTGGAGCCGAGAACAGAAGACGAGTTTGTAGACCGCCACGAAACAGAGCCGGAACCAAGGCTGAAGGTGTAACCCTGTGACGACCGCTGCGTAGCCTGGTCGTCAGCCCAAGAAGCGTCTGCATGCCCAGTGAGGACCACTGGACTCCGCCCTCCAAGCACTAGCCCCATGCCCGACGTAGTGCACAAGTAGCGCAACACCCTCTTCGCTGCAGCCATGTGCGCAGGTCTGTGTCTCCCAGGAGCAACATAGCGTGCCAAGATGCTAAGAGGGTATGCAAGGTCAGGTCGAGTGCAGGTCATCAGGTACATGAGGCAGCCAACAAGCTCTGGGTACGGGCCACTCAGCTCTACGGACTCATCCGAAGGCAGAGCTGAGAGCGAGTGGCGAGTAGACAGAGGAGTGGCCTGAGGCGAGGAGTACGCGAAGTCGAAGCGCTGAAGGACCTGCTGCACCATATGTGACTGAGTCAGGGTAATGGTGCGCAGTGCTCTGTCCCGGGTGATCTGCAAGCCAAGGTAGCTACGCAATTCACCCAGGTCTGTGCACGTGTGTCTCTTCTGCAGCTCGGACTTCACGTGGGCGAGTCCAGCAGTGTCAGCAGTAGCAAAGACCAAGTCGTCGACGTACACGAGGATGTAGAACGGCGGCAAAGAGGTGTCGGTGCGTAGAAACAGCGACGGGTCGGCAGTAGAAGGAGCAAACCCAAGAGCCGCAAGAGTAGTCCTCAGTGTGTCGTGCCACTCACGGGGCGCCTGGCGGAGACCGTAGACTGGCCGCCGGAGGCTCCACTAGGTACCTGCAGGAAACGACCCAGTGAAGCCAGGTGGGCGGCGCAGCCAGATCTCCTCGTGCAGGCTGCCCTGTAGGAAAGCAGTGCTGAAGTCAAGAGAGTGAAGCTCGTAGTCACGCTGAGCAACTATGTGCAGCAGCACCCGAAGAGTGGTCATCTTTGGGGTGGGAGAGAAGGTCTGAAAGAAGTCAACTCCCTGCCGCTGACTGAAGCCTGTGAGGATCTAGGATCGAGCTCAGAAAAGAGAATTGTAATTGAATGATCACCTTGGTACAACACGAGGCTATATATAGGCTCGACACAAGGCCCCGTAACCAGGTGTTACGCGAAGGTTCCGCGGGTCGCGAAGCGTCCCGAACAGATCCTTACCGAATTCGGTAGAAGGCAATTCGGTGGCAACCGAAAAGCCAGAATTCGGTGCACGCAACCTAGCTTGTTGTTAATAAAATATAGGAAAGCCCCTAGCCTGGGAAATCAAGCAATTCATGCATGCATATAATTATCCTATGCTAGAAATAGCATAATAAAGTAAGGCAAGCAAGCATAGCCGGCATAAGCCGTCGTACTCTCACACGTCCCCCCCTCAAAGCTGGGTGGCGTGAGATACACCCTGCTTGACAAGATAGTCCTTGAGAGCACGGCGTGCGTTGCCCATATCAGCTTCTGCAACCCAACTGTCCTCAGTGGGGTCGTATCCCTTCCAGCGGATCAGGAACTCGAGGGTCTTGCCGCTGCGGCGCCGATGAGTGAGAACACGTTCCACTTCGTACTCGGGTTCATCCTGTATAAGAACAGGTGGTGGTGGCGGTAGCTGGCGTCCCTGGAACTGTTGGTTGGGGTCCTTGTAGGGTTTCAGTAGCTGGACATGGAAAGCGTTGTGAAGCTTCCATGTGTCTGGTAAGCGCAAGCGGAATGTTACTGGTGTCACCTGAGCCTCAACGAGAAAAGGACCACAGAAGCGAGGCCGGAGTTTGGATGGGAGGTGAGACAGGTTCAAGTTGCGCGTGTCAAGAAGCACCTGATCTCCGACTGCTACTGAGTGATCTCGTCGCTGACGATCGGCATACTGCTTCTGGGAGGCCTGCATCGTGGTGAGTCGTCGCTGAGTCTTCTCCCATAGCTGCTGCATGGTGGTGACGAAGTCATGTGCGGCTTGGACGTGTGCCCGTGTGGTTGGCTGTTGCGGTGTAAGTGGTTCCCGTCCGTAACACAGGAAGAAAGGAGTTTTCCCTGTGGCCGCATGTGAGGCGTTGTTGTAAGCGAACTCTAGGGTCGGTAACTGTGTGTCCCAGTGGCTGACGACGTCCTTGCAAGCTGTGCGCAGTAACTGTTCAACCACTTGATTGATTCGCTCTGTCTGTCCGTCAGTCTGGGGGTGGTATGCTGAAGACATTGCAAGCTTTGTCCCCAACAGTCCCATGAGCTCCTTCCAGAACTTACTGGTGAATTTTGGGTCTCTGTCTGAGATGAGTGTAGCGGGGATGCCGTGGATGGTGATGATGCGGTTGAAGAAGAGGCGAGCAGTTGCTTCAGCTGTAGCTGTGGCGTTGGTTGGTATGAAGTGACCCATTTTGGAGAACTTGTCGATCACCACGAGTATAACGTCATGCCCTCGTGAGGTCGAAGGAAGTCCCGTGATGAAGTCGAGGCTAACGACCTGCCATGGCTGCTCCGGTACGGGTAGAGGCTGAAGTAACCCTGCCTTTTTCTGCTTGCTGCTCTTCATCCGCTGGCACGTGTCACAAGAGGTGACGAACTGCTGTACGTCTGCTGCCATCCCGGGCCAGTAGTAATACTTCGCTATCCCTGCTAACGTCTTGTTGCTCCCGAAATGTCCCGCGTAAGGTACGTCGTGAAACTCCTCCAATAGGATCTGCCGTAGCGGGGCGTAATTTGGTACCCAAATCTTTCCTTAACCCTTACTTACAGCTAAGTCTTTCTCCCACTGTAACAGCTTCTGTTTCTTCATGTCTGTCAGTTCGGTCGGACTCAGTCGGTATGGTGCACGTGAGACGGGTTTCGCACCTGGTTCCTCCATGATCTCGTGCTCGTGGGTGCATGCTGGAGGTACGCCTGTGGGTAGGTCGTCGGGCATTATATCCTTGTACTGCTCCAAGACCTCCTTCACTGCTGCAGGTAGCTCCGAACTCGGCTTCTCCTCCTCTGTTGCTGCCATAACCAGTGCTAAGTAACCCGTGTTGCTCTCGTTCACCATCCGTTCGAACTGTGTCAGTGTCGTTTCAGGAACGCTCCCTGTATCTGTCCAGCTTCGCAGCTCCACTCGTTTCCCGTTGTTGTAGATGCACGCCTTCCTGTTGACCCAGTCGATCTCGGGGTTGAACCGCTTCAAGAAATCTCGCAAGATGAAGTCTAAACCCTTGATGTTCGTGATCGGCAACGTCGGCTTCCACCTCAGCGCCCCTATGTGCAGCTGCAGTGATGCTTCGCCGTGGATGGGAAGTTTCGTACCGTCCACCATTGTTGCCGAGAACTTGGTCTCCTCCGAAAATTCTCCAATTTTCTCCAACGTCCCGCGGTCGCACACCGAGTGGGACGCACCACTGTCCACCATTGCCTGGAGGCGTCGCCCATTGCAGATCACCTCGAGTAGTAGTGGTTTTTGCTGCTCTGAGTAACCGTAGATGGTCTCGCTTATAGGATCGTAGGGTACGTCAAATATATCATCCCTCGGTCCTGCGCTCGAAGCTGCTGACTCCATATCAGTTTCCAACTGAGTAGGGTTAGAAGGATTTATCCGAGGCCGATTCAGCTTCGTCTTGGCCTGGAACCTTCCCTTAAGCCTTTGCAGCTGTGTAGGCTTCTCCTGTGGGCAATGGGGAGCCTGTTTTTGTGATTTAAGAGCTGTTCGTAGATGAGATGCGCAGCAAATGGACAACCCGCAGGAAACAAAAAAAACTTTCAAGTGCCTTGAGCCTTTTGAGCGCGCCCGCGAAGCGGCCCCGTCGCATCAGCGGGAGCGTGCTATGCTGCGGGGAGAGAATATGAACTCCTTGGAACGCACGACCCTTTTCAACGCTCCGGAGTGGTTTGCCCAACTTCTCAGGTACCTTAATAATGTCTGAAGGCTTTTTCTTGGCCTTGAAATCTCCCCTGAATTTTTTAAAGGCTTGAAAACCTCGAGAGGGATTATTCTTACTCTCGGGGGTGTTCGGCTGGAGTTTCCTGGTCGGTGCAGAGTCTTGTTTCGCGGAGCCTCCATTTGTCTCGGCGATTTCCCCTGTTGCCGGTCGGTCGTGGCGTTTTAAGTTCGCGCCATCGTGTCCTCCTTTTTTCGCCATCGTGGATGTCGAACTGTTGTTGCCCTGCAGCTCCGCAAGTACCTTCTTCAACTTCCAACACGCCAAGAGTCGATGTCCTGCTGCGCCGCAAAATTCGCACTTCTCATATTTTGTCGGCCGCTGCTTCGCGTCGATCTTGTCGATATCCATCGGGTCGGTGGTCGTGGGTGGTGCCGATCGCTTCGTGCCAAATGATCGGTTCGGCACGTGGCGTCGTGTCTTGGGTTCACATAGCATCAGCGCATCGAATCGCTCTGCTGCACACACCATGTCGCGGTAGTTGTTGTAGTTCGCGGAAATCACCTGTTGGCGGACTTCCATATTTAGCCCCTCAGTATACGCTTGGATTTTTTCCCTTTCGGTCAAGTCGGTAATTCGGTTGAAGAGGCTCTCTATCTGCTGCGTGTACTGTGTTACACTGCCGAACTGTTTATGCCGATGAATCTGCTGCCGCGCCATGTAGCTGGAGTTGATTGGTTCGAAACGTTGAATTAAAGCTTCCCGAAACTGCGTCCATGACCCCTCGCCTCGGATCTTATTGCTGTTGTAAATCCACTCGAGCACTGGGGCTCGTAACAGTGTCGCTGCGAGCCGAATCCGCATTGCATCGTGTGTCGGGGTCGTACAGCCAACTATCTCGAAGTAAATTTCGAGAGTCGCAATGAATCGACGAACGTCAGTGTCTCTCGCATTCGGATTGAACGTCTCCGGTAGCCTCGGACGTGCCGCCTCAAGATTCACTGTAGCTGTTGCCGCTGCTGCTGGGTGAAGTGTCGGTGTCGCCGCTGCTGCTGCTGACGTCGCTGCTGCATTCGCCGCTGCGTTCGCTGCTGATGTGGCGGCTACCGACTGGTTCGCGAGAAGCTCCTCTATTCGCTAGAGTGCCGCTCGCGTCTGGTCCAGGCCGGTGTGTAACTCCGTAATTTTCCGTACGGAATTATCACCGTTTTCCTCCATTTGGCGATTTATAAGAAGATTTGCGACGAAAATAAATGAATTTTAGGCGCTGGTCATCTTACTGTGAGTCGAGTTGACTGCAGAAATGACGAGGGCTGATTCTCTAGGTCGCGTAATTCTCCCTTAGTTGAAATTCTTGTCTGATCTCGGCCGTTGAGAAGAAATTCGATCCGACGCTCCAAATTCCAACTTTTTTGGGCGAAATTCTCGAGGCCGTTGAGATTCGAATCGATCCGACGGTCGAAATTCCAACTTTTTCGCCACTAGAACTGAGGAGTGTTCGAAAACCGGCTCGAGGGGGACGTTAGAAAATAGCGCGGAACTGGTTGACGTACCCGAAATCGGCGCTTTCCGTCGTCGCCCCCGCGGTTTTAAAAGCTAGGTTTAAGCGGTCGAAAGACTTCGCGTGCAAACAGGCTCTGATTACCAAGTGTGGGGATCTAGGATCGAGCTCAGAAAAGAGAATTGTAATTGAATGAGCACCTGGGTACAACACGAGGCTATATATAGGCTCGACACAAGGCCCCGTAACCAGGTGTTACGCGAAGGTTCCGCGGGTCGCGAAGCGTCCCGAACAGATCCTTACCGAATTCGGTAGAAGGCAATTCGGTGGCAACCGAAAAGCCAGAATTCGGTGCATGCAACCTAGCTCGGTGCTATAACTATAATAAAATATAGGAAAGCACCTAGCCTAGGAAATCAAGCAATTCATGCATGCATATAATTATCCTATGCTAGAAATAGCATAATAAAGTAAGGCAAGCAAGCATAGCTGGCATAAGCCGTCGTACTCTCACAAAGCCTCGAGCCACGTAACGCGCCTTGAAGACATGCGGAGAACCCGGCGGCCGCTTCACCCTGAAAATCCACATGCCGCTAACGATGTTCGCCCCAGGAGGGGGAACCTCGTCGACGTAGGTGCCTGTGGACTTCCAGGAAGCCATCTCTGCGTCCATGGCTGACTGCCACTGAGAGGAGTAGGGACCCTCTATCGCCTCCGCGTAAGAGCGCGGAGTCGGGATGTCTGGTGCATCTGGGTTTCCCTCAGGGGCAATCAGCATGGACACGAGATGAGGTAAAGCAGTAGCAAGACACCGGAACTCCTCCTGCCTGTCCTCAAGGACGTCCGTGCTAAGAGCACATCCACCCTCGACGGACGGAGGACAGACAGACTCAAACTCAGCAACTAGACTAGCAGCGTAGTCTAGACGACAGCGAGCAGCGAAGTCGACAAGCTCAGCAACTAGGGCAGACGCAGCAGTGGACTCAAAGGAAGGGTCAGTGACAACAGTAGCCAGGAGACGCGTGACAGTAGGGCTGGCAGCACGAAGAGAGTTAGACTCCGGGTCAGCAAGAGCAGGAAGAGAGGACTCTGGAGGAGACGGCAAAGGGACACGCAGTGGAGCAGTGGAAGGACGCAGTGCCATCTGGTGTGTGCCCGGGACCGCAGGAGGACGCGGACGCGGAACACGACGACTAGTGCGAGCAGCACGAACAGGCGACGCAGGACGAGACGCAGGCTCACGACGCTCAGCAAGACCTCCAGTAGGACCAGTGTAGGGAGAAGGAGCAGGCAGGGGGGAGGCGGGCTGTAACTGAGACTCAGACTGGACAGGCAGTGGACACTCTAAGGAAGGAGCAGGACGAGTAGAGGGCGGAAGACCAAGAACCTGCTCAAGGAGCGGAACGAAGTACGGCCGTGGCCGCGCAGTGCCTCCAGAACCAGCAGGTACAGCACCAGCACCCCCAGCGGCAGCACCTGCGTCAGTAGCACCCCCAACTCCAGCAGCGCCAACTCCAGCACCCCCAGAAGCACCAGCGCCAGCAGCACCTACAGCGCCAACGCCCCCAGCAGCTCCAGCTCCAGCAGGACCACCGGGAGACTCAACAGCTCCAGCTCCAGTAGCTCCAGTAGCACCTACCCCAACAGCACCACCAGCTCCAGCACCGCCAGCAGCTCTAATACAAGGAGTACCCCCAGGCCCAGCAGCTCCAGTACCTCCAGTACGAGCACCTCCGAGACCCGTGGCACCAACACCCTCAGCAGCAGCAGAACCTCCAGCTCCAGCAGCAGCTCCAGCTCCAGCAACACGGCTCCAGCGCCGAGCAAACCACTCGCGCAGCTCCTGGGGAGAGGGTAGCTCCCTCCGGGATGCAGCACCCGAAGGACCTCCAGCCCCAGTACCGCCAGACTCCACACAAGCAGGCCCAGCACCCTCAGGCTCCACACCCCCAGTCGCAGCACCCCCAGGCTCAGCACCCCCAGACGAAGCACCCCAAGGCTCAGCACCCCCAGACCCCGCACCCGCAGGCCCAGCACCCCTAGCAGCACCAGAGTCAACAGCTACCTCGACAGGCTCGACTGCGTCTACCTGAGACACACCTGAGGGGGCAGGACCCTGAGGGGGAAGGGGGTCTACCAGGAGCGAGGAAATGCGGCGGGGAAGGGGTGCAGTGCGGTAGGGGAAGAGACGGTAGTAAGGAACCGACTCGTCAAACGTGACGTCCTGGGAGGACAGAACAGGGCGCGAGGTGGGGTGGTAAAACTGCCAACCAGGCGCGTCAGGGGGGGAGCCAAGGAAGACGCAGGGAACAGCACGGGGGGATAGCTTGTCCGCAGACAAGTCGCGGACAAAGGCCCGAGATCCCCAGACACGAAACGCAGACGCATCGCCAACCTTCCCCGTCCACCGAAGAGTAGGGGAGGTCACCGGCAAGGAGACCCGGGGCTGAAGGTTGATCTGATGCGCCGCGTACTGAACCGCGAACGGCCACAGAAAATGGGGAGCAGCCGCATGGATCATGGACGTACGAGCGACGTCCATGACCATGCCAATGCGGCGCTCAGCAATCCCATTTTGCTGTGGGGAGGCCGGAAGCGTGAACGTCTGTCGGATGCCCCGTGCACGACAGAAGGCTCGCAGAAGGTCAGAGGAAAACTCTCCGCCTCTGTCAGAGTGCAGACGCAGAACAGGAAAGTCCGAGCCAAAACTCTCTCTGAGCTGGAGACGAGCTGCGCGGATCCAGTCGATCAACACCTCAGTGACCTCACCCTTGCTGCGCAAGGGGAAGACTCTGGTTTAACGCGAGTAGTCGTCAACGACCAGCAGGAAGTAACGCTCGTGACCCTGTCCACGGACGCGGGCGGGGCCCCACACGTCCAGGTGAAGCGTCTGCAGCGGAGCCTCTGTCGGAGGAAACTCGGAGGAGTGAGGAGCGGCGCGCTGCCGCCCCTTGTCGCAGGGAACGCAGGTAGGGGCAGGCCCCGGAGGAAGAGGAGGGAGGGACCGGGGGAGACCAGAGACAAGGACACGGGAGGCCATGCCTCGGAGACGAGGCAGGGAGGGGTGACCAAGGCGGTGGTGCAAGAGAAGAGTCTGGTGAGACAGGAGACGACACGAGCAGGGGGCAGACTCAGGACCAGACCTGGACGCTGCAGCAAACACCTGACCCGACGCAGCTACGTGACCAGACGTAGCAGCCGGAGGAGACTCAGCAGTCAGTGTGTACAGGCTCGACCCCGGCTGACGGGTAAACGTGGCCAAGTGTCGGCCCGTCCGAGCACACATGCAGTGGGTCAGTCGCTGACTCGCAGGAGTGAACTGGTCAACCCCCCCATCCTGTAGATCAGCACCACTCACCAAGTTCGTAGAGAACGAGGGGAGGTAAAGACCTGACAGGGTGCCAGAAGGGGCCGCCGGACACGGGAAGACAGTGGAGAAGTGAGCAATGACAGGACCCCCAGAGGGGTCTGCCAGGGAGACTGCAACCGGCCGACGTAGCGGCGTGAGTGTGGTGCGGTCTCGAAAGAAGGAGCGGGAAGCACCCGAGTCAAGGGTGATGGTGTGCAAGGCCTGAGCCGACGTGGTACCTGAGAGAGCAGACTCACCAGCACCTGGAGCAGCAGACGCACTAGCACCTAGAGCAGCAGCCTCACCAGCACCTAGAGTAGCAGCCTCAATGCCCGGGTCAGGCGGAACACACAGGTAACAGTCACCCTCATCACTAGTAGACACAACATACATGGCAGCAAGAATAGCATCATAATCAAGATCAAATATAGCAACCCCCGACCTAAGCAGCTCGCCCCAGCGAGGGATCTCAGTGGCGTCAGGGAACTGGAGACGCCAGGCGTCCGTCAGGCGGCCGAAGCAGCGCTGGGTGGTGTGCGGGCCACCGCACGGCTCACCAGTGCAGTCGCCGGTATGCAGGACGTAGGCACAGGGACCAGCACCCCCACCCCGCTGACGCGCAGCGTACCACTCACGAAGCTGCTGGGGGGGAGGGGTCTCACGAGTGCGCTGCTGCTGCTGGCGCTGACCACCACCGAAGCCGCCCCGCTGCACAGCGCCACCCCGACCAGCTCCACCGCCGCCACCGCCACCGCCGCCACCGCCGCCTCCTCCGCTCCCACCACCACCGCCGCCGCCGCCTCCGCCTCCACCGCCGCCACCGAAGCCCCCACCCCCGCCACCACTCCCACCGCCACCCCCACCCCCTCCGCCGCCTCCACCGCCACCTCCACCGCCCCCGCCAGCCCCTCCAGCGCCCTTGCCCCTCTTGCCCTTGCCGTTGCGGCGTCTCCCGCTAGGGGCAGACGCAGCGCCGACCGACTCGGTGCCAACGAGGTCGACCGCAGCAGCAGAGGCGACAGAGGGCAAAAGGGGGGAGGGGGAGCACCCCTCAAAGAAGGGGGTACGAGGGTCACCACGAGAGGCTCCTACAGCGACTATACTCTTCTCAGCTGCCAGGAGGCGCTCCTCGAGGAGGTCAACGGTGAGTGTGGTAGGGCAAACAGAGAGGAAGTGGTCCCTGACCGAGCGAAGGGAGTCAGGGAGCCGGGTGACTAGGTAGTAGAGGGTGATGTACATGGGGGGGGGGGTTCTTGGCGCAGAACTCAGCAGGAAGCGCAGCGCGGTAGCGGGTGTCACTAGTGCGAAGGTGTGTAATGAGGTCAGCGACCGTGGGAAAGTCGGCGAGGTCAGGGAACAGGTACGGCAGCATGAGGCGACTAAGGGCAGCAGTGGTAGGGGAAGAGTAGCGTGCAACTACAGCGTCGTACAAGGTCTTAGCACTCTTGTACTGACTAAAGTGCACGCGCTCAGTGGATGGCAAGTGACTACGCACAGCAAGACGGGCAGCAGCATCGCGTGTGGCCCACTGTGAGCGAACAGTGCTGTCAGCATCGACAGCAGGGGCAGCAGAGGCGCCAGACGTGAGATCGAACAGTCAGAGACCGTCTCTCCTATCGCACTGCAGGAAAAGCTGCAGATCATCGACCGAGACCTCAAAGTCGACAGCCCGACCCTCAGCATCAAAGGTGAGAACACTAGGGGTTGCCATGACAGTAGCAGCAGCTGGCTAGCAACAGCAGTGGCAGGCTAGGAGCAGCTCAGTAGCAGAGGCGCGGTTTGGCGGTGCTCTTACCAGGGCGGGTGGGTAGAGGTCCGCAAGTGGTGGGGCAGGGCCGAGGCGCGCCGGCAGGGACAGGGTCGCGACAGGGCGGCAGAGGAGAGCCGCGCCTCAGCTGCAGGGCAGGGCCGGGACGGCGGCGACGGCTGTCACGGTAGCGGCGGCGGCGGCTGCTGCTGTCGGCGGCGGCGGCGGCTGCGGCCCCGACAGCGGCGGCTGCGGCTGTCACGGCAGCGGCGGCGGCGGCTGCGGCCCCGACAGCGGCGGCTGCGGCTGTCACGGCAGCGGCGGCGGCGGCTGCGGCCCCGGCAGCGACGACGGCGGCTGTCACGGCGCGACGGCAGCTGCTGCTGGGGCAGCGACCGCGGGTCGGCAGGGCCGTGAAGAGCCGGGGAGGGGCCGTGAAGGGGCCGCGACGAGCCGCAAGGAGCCGCGGAGGGGCCGTGAAGGAGCCGCGAAGGGCCGCGGAGGGCCGTGGAGGAGCCGCAAAGGGGCCACTAAGGGCGGCGAAGGGGCCGAGAAGGGGCCGCGAAGGGCCGTGAAGGGGCCGCGAAGGGCGGCGACGGGGCCGAAAAGGGCCGCGAGGGGCCTAAAAGGGCGGCGACGGGGCCGAGAAGGGACCGCGAGGGGCCACAAAGGGGCCGCGAGGGGCCGCGAAGAGCGGCGAAGGGGCCGCGAGGGGCCGCGAGGGGCCGCGAAGGGCCGTGAGAGGGGGCCGCGAAGGGCTGCGGAGGGGCCGCGAGGGAGCCGCGAAGGGGCCGCGAAGGGCCGTGAGAGGGGCCGCGACGGGGCCATAAGAGGGCGCGACGGGCCGCTAAGGGCAGAGGACGCGACTAGGGCAGGGGCGAAGCGCGCTCCGGGCAGGTAAAAAAAAAAATCGATTTCGTGGTGGGCCCTAGGAAACGTTCCCACTAGGGAACCTGCTCTATACCATGTGAAGAGAATGAGGAATGATGGACTAGGAAATGAGTTGGGTACAAATATGTAACCCTAGAAAACTGTACCCCATACTGTCTACCCCACTACAGCCTAGAAAGACTATAGTATAAATGTTTGACAATTGCGTATTCAGGGTAAACCATGCCTGGCTAAAGAATGTGTCGTCCAACAAATCCGACACAAACTTTGTCGAGAATGTTTATGTCATTATCACAAAATCGCATGTAGAAGTCCATGGGATTTAGAAATATCAAAAGTCGGGTAGCGCGGTGCGAGTGTAGTCGACAGGATTAAGAAAAAATAAAAAATCGTAGCGTCGCGCGATTATTTCAAATTTTCAGAAATAATTAAGCGACGCGACGACTCTCAAATTTTGCTCAATCCTGTCGACTAGCCTCGCTCCACGCTCCCCCTTTTTTCATTTTTCTCAATCCCATGGAGCGCAACTTGCTCTACACCTGCAAGCACGGTTAAGTCACTCTGCGTATACCTTATTCAAGAGTTTCGGATCCTTTGGATTTCTTGCTTTTGAGTGAGAACAAATCTGACGCTATCCAGATGCTGTCAGATTTATATGACATAGCTACTGTAGGCTATAGTGGGGTAGCACATATGGGGTACAGTTTTCTAGGGTTTACATTTGTACCCAACTTTCCCTTAGTCAATTCATTCTCGTTCAGTTTTTCATGGTATCGAGCAGGTTCCCCTGTGGGAACTGTTCCTAGGGCCCACCACATTTTTTTCATGCCCGGAGCGCGCTCTCCACTGCCCGAGTCGCGCTCCCCTCTCTCGACCCTGTCGCGCCGCCTTAGCGGCCCCGTCGCGTCGCGCTTGCGGCCCCGTCGCGTCGCCCTCGCGGCCCCTTCACGTCGCGCCGCCCTAGCGGCCGCGTCGCGCCGCCCTCGCGGCCCAGATCCGCCGCCCTCGCGGCTCCTTCGTGTCGCGCCGCCCTCGCGGCCCTTTCACGCCGCCCTCGCGGCCCTTTCTAGCCGCCCTCGCGGCCTCTTCAAGCCGCCCTCGCGACCCTCCCCCTCCTAGCCGCCCTCGCGGCCCCGTCGCCTACCCCTGCGGCCCCGGCGCCGCCCTTCCCTGCCTCGGCGCCGCCTCTGCTGGCCCCGTCGCCTACCCCTGCGGCCCCGGAGCTGCCCTTCCCGGCCCCGGCGCCGCCTCTACTGGCCCCGACGCCGCTCCACCCGGCCCCGACGCCGCTCCACCCGGCCTCGCCGCCGCTCCACCCGGCCCCGCCGCCGTCCCCACGCGGCCCCGCCGTCACCACCGAGCCGCCGGCGCCGCCGAGCTACTGTCGAGCCGCCCGATCCACCCGAGCCGCCCGAGCCGCCGCGCCACCTGAGCCGCCCGAGCCGCCGGGTCGCCGAGTCGCCGAGCCGCAGTTGCTGCCGAGCCGCCGTGCCGCCGAGTTGCCGACCCGCCGAGCCGCCGAGCCGCCCGAGCCGCCCTGTCCGGTAAGAGCAGCGCCTCTGTCACTGCACTGCCCTTACCCTACTATTCGCGCTGCTAGTCTACTGCTGTCATGGCTACCCCTAGTGTCCTCGCTTTTGACGCTGAGGGTCGGGCCATTGACTTTGACGTCTGGGTAGATGACCTGCAGCTTTTCCTACAGTGCGATAGGGCAGACGGTCTCTCCCTCTTTGACCTCACCTCTGGTGCCTCTCCTGCCCCTGCTGCTGATGCCGACGCCACTGTTCGCTCACAGTGGGCCACACGCGATGCTGCTGCACGTCTTGCTGTGCGTCGCCACCTGCCTACCTCTGAGCGTGCGCACTTTAGCCAGTACAAGAGTGCTCACACCTTGTACGACGCTGTAGTTGAGCGCTACTCCTCCCCTGCCACTGCTGCACTGAGCCGCCTCATGCTACCGTACCTCTTCCCTGACCTTGCTGCCTTTCCCACAGTCGCTGACCTCATTACGCACCTCCGCACTAGTGACACTCGCTACCGCGCTGCGCTTCCTGCTGAATTTTGCGCCAAGAACCCCCCCCCCATGTACATCACCCTCTACTACATAGTCACCCGGCTCCCTGACTCCCTTCGCGTAGTCAGGGACCACTTCCTCTCAGTTTGCCCCACCACTCTCACCGTTGACCTCCTCGAGAAGGCCCTCCTAGCAGCAGAGAAGAGCATAGTCGCTGTAGGAGCCTCTCGTGGTGACCCTCGCACCCCCGTCTTTGAGGGGTGTTCCCCCTCCCCCCTTTTGCCCTCTGTTGCCTCTGCTGCTGCGGCCGACCTCGTTGGTTTCGAGTCGGTCGGCGCTGCGTCTGCCCCGAGCGGGAGACGCCGCACCGGCAAGGGCAAGGGGGGCAAGGGTGCTGGAGGGGTTGGCGGGGGTGGCGGAGGTGGCGGTGGAGGCAGTGGAGGGGGTGGGGGTGGTGGTGGGAGTGGTGGCGGGGGTGGAGGTGTCGGTGGCGGCAGTGGAGGCGGAGGCGGCGGCGGCGGTGGCGGTGGGAGCGGAGGTGGCGGAGGTGGCGGCGGTGGAGGAGGCGGCGGCGGAGGAGGTGGAGCTGGTCGGGGTGGCGCTGCGCAGAGGGTCGGCTCCGGTGGTGGTCAGCGCCAGCAGCAGCAGCAGCAGCAGCGGCAGCAGCGCACTCGTGACATCCCCCCCTCTCAGCAGCTCCGTGAGTGGTACGCTGCACGCCAGCGGGGTGGGGGTACTGGTCCGTGCACCTACGTCCTACGCACCGGCGACCGCGCGGGTGAGCAGTGCGGGGATGCGCACTCCACCCAGCGCTGCTTTGGCCGCCTGACGGACGCTTGGTGTCACCAGTTCCCTGAGGCCACTGAGATCCCCCGCTGGGGCGAGCTGTCTAGGGCGGGTGTAGCTGTCTTTGACCTTGACTTTGATGCTATTCTTGCTGCCATGTATGCTGTGACTATTAGTGATGAGGGTGACTGTTACCGGTGTTTTCCGCCCGACCCGGCCATTGAGACTGCTGCTCTAGGTACTGGTGAGGCTGCTGCTCTAGGTGCTAGCGAGGCTGCTGCTCTAGGTGCTCGTGTGTCTGCTCCCTCAGGTGCTGGTGAGTCTGCTCTCTCAGGTACTGCGTCGGCTTCGGCCTCCCACACCTTCACCCTTGACTCGGGGGCTTCTCGCTCCTTCTTTCGAGACCGCACCACACTCACGCCGCTTGGCCGGCCAGTTGCAGTCTCTCTGGCAGACCCCTCTGGGGGTCCTGTCCTTGCTCACTTCTCCACTGTCCTCCCGTGTCCGGCGGCCCCCTCTGGCACCCTGTCTGGTCTTTACCTCCCCTCGTTCTCTACGAACTTGGTGAGTGGTGCTGACCTACAGGATGCGGGGGTTCACCAGTTCACTCCTGAGAGTCAGCGGGTGACCCACTGCACGGACGCTCGGACAGGCCGACACCTGGCCACGTTTACACGTCGGCCGGGGTCGAGCCTGTACACACTGACCACTGCGTCTCCTCCAGTCACTGCGTCTGGTCAGGTAGCTGCGTCGGGTCAGGTGTTTGCTGCAGCGTCCAGGTCTGGTCCTGAGTCTGCCCCCTGTTCGTGTCGCCTCCTGTCGCACGAGACTCTCCTCTGGCACCACCGCCTTGGTCACCCCTCCCTGCTTCGTCTCCGAGGCATGGCCTCCCGTGTCCTTGTCTCTGGTCTTCCCCGGTCCCTCCCTCCCCTTCCTCCGGGGCCAGGCCCTACCTGCGTCCCTTGTGTCGAGGGGCGGCAGCGGGCTGCCCCTCACTCCTCCCAGTTTCCTCCGATAGAGGCCCTGCTGCAGACGCTTCACATGGACGTGTGGGGCCCGGCCCGCGTCCGTGGACAGGGTCACGAGCGCTACTTCCTGCTGGTGGTTGACGACTACTCGCGTTACACCACAGTCTTCCCCTTGCGCAGCAAGGGTGATGTCACTGAGGTGTTGATCGACTGGATCCGCGCAGCTCGTCTCCAGCTCAGGCAGAGCTTCAGCTCGGACTTTCCTGTTCTGCGTCTGCACTCTGACAGAGGTGGAGAGTTCTCCTCTGGCCTTCTGCGAGCCTACTGTCGTGCACGAGGCATCCGCCAGACCTTCACGCTTCCGGACTCTCCACAGCAAAATGGGATTGCTGAGCGCCGCATTGGCATGGTCATGGACGTCGCCCGTACGTCCATGATGCATGCGGCTGCCCCCCATTTTCTGTGGCCGTTTGCGGTTCGGTACGCGGCGCATCAGATCAACCTTCACCCCAGGGTCTCCATGCCGGAGACCTCCCCAGCTTTGCTGTGGACGGGGAAGGTTGGCGATGCGTCTGCGTTCCGTGTCTGGGGATCTCGGGCGTTTGTCCGCGACTTGTCTGCGGACAAGCTGTCCCCTCGTGCTGCTCCTTGCGTCTTCCTTGGCTTCCCCCCTGACGCGCCAGGGTGGCAGTTCTACCACCCCACCTCTCGCCGTGTTCTGTCCTCCCAGGACGTCACGTTTGACGAGTCGGTCCCCTACTACCACCTCTTCCCCTACCGCACTCCGTCCCTCCCCCCGCCACCGCTCTTCCTTGTGCCAGGTCCCCCCCCGGTAGACCTCCTCCCCCCTCAGGGTCCTGCCCCTTCAGGTGTGTCCCAGGTAGACGCCGTCGAGCCTGTCGAGGTTACTGGTGACTCTGGTGCTGCTGAGGGTGCTGAGCCTGGGGGTGCTGACTCTGGGGGTGCTGACTCTGGGGGTGCTGAGCGTGTGGGTGCTACGCCTGGGGGTGCTGAGCCTGAGGGTGCTACTCCTGGGGGTGCTGAGCCTGGGGGTGCTGAGCCTGGGGGTGCTACTACTGGGGGTGCTGAGCCTAGGGGTGCTGAGCCTGGGGGTGCTGAGCCTGGGGGTGCTACGCCTGGAGGTGCTGAGCCTGAGGGTGCGGAGCCTGAGGGAGCTGGGCCTACTCGTGTGGCGTCTGGCGGTGCTGAGCCTGGAGGTTCTCCGGGTGCTTCGTCTCGGCGGGAGCCACTCTCTCCACAGGAGCTGCGCGAGTGGTTTGCCCGGCGCTGGAGGCGTGCTGCTGGAGCTGGAGGTTCTTCGGCTGCTGAGGGTGCTGGTGCCGCGGGTCCCGGAGGTGCTCGTACTGGGAGTACTGGAGCTGCTGGGCCTGCGGGTACGACTGGAGCTGGAGCTGCTGAGGGTGTTGACGCTGAGGCTACTGCTGTCGGTCCTGGAGGCGGTCCTGCTGGGGGTGCTACTGGTGCTGCTGGAGGTACTGGAGCTGGAGGTGCTGCTGGCGCTGGTGCTGCCGCTGGGGGTACTGGTACAGTCCCTGCCGTGTCTGAAGTCGCCGCGCGGCCTCGGCCGTACTTCGTTCCGCTCCTTCAGCAGGTTCTTGGTCTCCCGCCTTCTACTGGTCCTCCTCCTCCCTTAGAGTGTCCACAGCCTGTCCCGTCACAGTTACAGTTACAGCCGGCCTCCCCACTGCCCGCTCCTTCTCCCTACACTGGTCCTACTGGAGGTCTGGCTGAGCGTCGTGAGCCTGCGTCTCGCCCTGCGTCGCCTGTCCGTCCTGGTCGCTCTAGTGGTCGTGGTTCGCGTCAGCGTCCTCCTCCTGTCCCTGGCACGCACCGGATGTCTCTGCGTTTGTCCACTGCTCCTCTGCGTGCCCCTTTGCCTTCTGCTCCTGAGTCCTCTCTTCCTGCTCTTCCCGACCCGGAGTCGGACTCTCTTCGTGCTGCCAGTCCTACTGTCACGCGTCTCCTTGCTACTGTCGTCACTGACCCTTCCTTTGAGTCCACTGCTGCGTCTGCCCTAGTTGCTGAGCTCGTCGACTTTGCTGCTCGCTGTCGTCTAGACTACGCTGCTAGTTTTGTCGTTGAGTCTGAGTCTGTCTGTCCTCCGTCCGTCGGGGGTGAGTGTGCCCTTGGCACGGACGTCCTTGAGGACAGGCAGGAGGAGTTCCAGTGTTTGGCTGCTGCTTCACCTCATCTCGTGTCCGTACTGCTTACCCCTGAGGGAGACCCGGATGCACTTGACATCCCGACTCCGCGCTCTTACGCGGAGGCGATAGAGGGTCCCTACTCCTCTCAGTGGCAGGCAGCTATGGACACAGAGATGGCTTCCTGGAAGTCCACAGGCACCTACGTTGACGAGGTTCCCCCGCCTGGGGCGAACATCGTCAGTGGCATGTGGATTTTCAGGGTGAAGCGACCGCCGGGTTCTCCGCCTGTCTTCAAGGCGCGTTACGTGGCTCGTGGCTTCAGTCAGCGGCAGGGAGTTGACTACTTTCAGACCTTCTCTCCCACCCCGAAGATGACCACTCTTCGGGTACTGCTGCACATAGCTGCTCACCGCGACTACGAGCTGCACTCTCTTGACTTCAGCACTGCTTTCTTGCAGGGCAGCCTGCACGAGGAGATCTGGCTGCGTCGCCCACCTGGCTTCACTGGGTCTTTTCCTCCTGGCACCCAGTGGAGCCTCCGGCGACCAGTCTACGGTCTCCGCCAGGCACCGCGTGAGTGGCACGACACACTGAGGACTACACTTGCGGCTCTTGGGTTTGCTCCCTCTACTGCCGACCCGTCGCTGTTTCTGCGCACCGACACTTCTTTGCCGCCGTTCTACATCCTCGTGTACGTCGACGACTTGGTCTTTGCCACAGCTGACACTGCTGGACTCGCCCACGTGAAGTCCGAGCTGCAGAAGAGACACACGTGCACAGACCTGGGTGAACTGCGCAGCTACCTTGGCTTGCAGATCACCCGGGACAGAGCACGCCGCACCATTACCCTGACTCGGTCACACATGGTGCAGCAGGTCCTTCAGCGCTTCGGCTTCACGTACTCCTCGCCTCAGGCCACTCCTCTGCCTACTCGCCACTCGCTCTCAGCTCTGCCTTCGGATGAGTCCGTAGTGTCAGAATGTTGTATTTGTCTAGCCTGCAGTGGGGTACTCTATAGCGAGTACAGCCCAATCTAGGGTTTCCTATATGTACTCAACTGCTTGCTAGTGAACATCCTCCTTTCTTCATTCTTACTTTCTACTGCTAGTTCTGACATGCTATCAGAGCAGGTCGATCCCCTTGGGTCGATCCTGTGGGTGGGCCCACCACCTCACTGCTTCCGCTGCTACTGCTACTCTGTGTGTTGCACGCCCCGTGGCGTGCGACGGATTTTTCATCCCGCCGCGCGCTCGGAGCGTGCGGCGGTTTTCTGCCCGCCGTGCGCCCCGAGGCGCGCGGCGGTTTTCTGCCCGCCGTGTGCCCCGAGGCGCGCGGCGGTTTTCTGCCCGCCGTGCGCCCCGAGGTGCGCGGCGGCTTTCTGCCCCGTCACTCCGCGCGTCGCTCCCGGGAGGCGCTGCGACGGGCGACGGGGACCCGCGCGTCGCCCCCCGTCGCCCGTCGCGGCCTGCGCGACCTGCGTAGGGCCCGCGCGCGGCCCGTACAGCCTGCGCGCGGCCCGTACGGGCTGCGCCAGGCCCGCGCGCGGCCCGTACGGGCTGCGCCAGGCCCGCGCGCGGCCCGTACGGGCAGCGCCAGGCCCGCGCGCGGCCCGTACGGACTGCGCCAGGCCAGGGCGCGCCTCGGGCCGCCCGCACGCGGTTCGTATGGGCTGCGCCAGGCCCGTGGGCGCCCTGTTTTCTCTGCCCCTGCGCTGCCCGCTGTCCCCCGTGCTTCTGACGGCGCCCCACCCCTGCTGCTGCCCGTTCTCCTGAATTAGGGTTTGGGGGTGGGGGGTATGGGGGTGCAGTTTCTGTGCGTCGTCCCCTACTCCTCCTCCTCCTCCGTCTCCCAGTGCTGCAGCTGCCGCTGAGGGGGGTGGGTGTGTGGGAGCCGAAGGAGTGGTACTAGGGGGGTGACGTGCAAGTGGAGTTAGGAGTGAAGCAGTGGGTGTGTGGGGGGTGTGTGGGACAGTTGGAGGAGGTTGAGCGGAGGCTGCTGTCTTGTCGTCCGCAGCACCTGTAGTCCGGGGCGCACTGTCCTGGTAGCCCAGAGAGTCTGCTGCGCCTGTTGCCCGAGGGTCCGTTGCTCCTGTAGCTCGTCGTAGCCCGTGAGCCAGTTACTCCAGTAGTCCGGGGCGCACTGTCCCGGTAGCCACTGTGCCAGCAGCTCCTGTTGCCCGTGTGTCTGCAGCTTCAGCCGGCGTCTCTCATCTTCTCTCCTCTCACAGTCCCTCCTCCTCCTCACTTGCCCGCTGTGATTACCTCTAGCTTTGCTTCTTATTGTGAACTCCTGCTATACCTGCTCATTGTGCTGATTACACCCCACTTTGGCTATGGGGGTGTGTCAGAATGTTGTATTTGTCTAGCCTGCAGTGGGGTACTCTATAGCGAGTACAGCCCAATCTAGGGTTTCCTATATGTACTCAACTGCTTGCTAGTGAACCTCCTCCTTTCTTCATTCTTACTTTCTACTGCTAGTTCTGACACGTAGAGTCGAGTGGCCCGTACCCAGAGCTTGTTGGCTGCCTCATGTACCTGATGACCTGCACACGACCTGACCTCGCATACCCTCTTAGCATTCTCGCACGCTATGTTGCTCCTGGGAGACACAGACCGGAGCACATGGCTGCAGCGAAGAGGGTGTTGCGTTACTTGTGCAGTACGTCGGGCATGGGGCTTGTGCTTGGAGGGCAGAGTCCAGTGGTCCTCACTGGGAACGCAGACGCTTCTTGGGCTGACGACCAGGCTACGCAGCGGTCGTCACAGGGTTACACCTTCAGCCTTGGTTCCGGCTCTGTTTCGTGGCGGGCTACCCGCTCGTCTTCTGTTCTCGGCTCCAGTTGTGAGGCTGAGATCTACGCCAGGGCCATGGCTGCACAGGAGCTTCGCTGGCTCACCTACCTGCTGACTGACCTCGGAGAGCCGCCTCGTTCTCCTCCAGTGCTGTACGTAGACAACAAGGCCATGCTGGCCTTGTGTCGAGAGCAGAGACTGGAGCACAGAACAAAGCACATTGCTCTCCGCTACTTCCTTGCTCGTGAGCTACAGCAGCGTGGTCAGCTGCGGCTTGCGTACGTGGCCTCCCAGGCCAACACTGCTGATATCTTCACCAAGGCACTTGCGCCTTGTGATCATCAGCGCTTCTGTACTCAGCTGGGTCTTGTGCCTACCTTGCCTCACTTGCTCACCCCTTGACCTTGTTTGTACTGTTGCATATATATATACACCTGCTCTTGCTTGTCTAGCCTTATATATATATGTAATCCTGCATGTGAACTGGCCTTGTGGCCTTGAACTTGTGCTCGGAATGTGTGGTGACTTTGTGATCCACCCTGAGCTTGCTTTGCTTTGCTTGACTGGTCTTGTGACCCCTTGTTCTCCCCCACTTTGCCTATGGGGGTGTGTCAGATTTATATGACATAGCTACTGTAGGCTATAGTGGGGTAGCATATATGGGGTACAGTTTTCTAGGGTTTACATTTGTACCCAACTTTCCCTTAGTCAATTCATTCTCGTTCAGTTTTTCAGATGCAATAATTGTAACCCATTAGTACGAGTTGTCATTTTGAGGCAGTTGCATTTATGATACGTAGTGGCCGTACTGATGTGTTGCGTAGATACTTCAGGGCTGGAATGATTCAAAAAATGCAAAATTGTAGAGACAATTACAGTGTATATTAGGACCAACCGTAATGAGACAACTAGACTCTTGCATCAGACTATACAACAATATAGTGTGGACTACAACTTTCAGATTTAGCAAAAAAAAATATCAACCCACAAATTCACAGGCATATAAAAGAGATTTTGCGTTCTGTCTCAAAAAGAGCGATTTTGAAAAAAAATATAGCAAAAGCACAGAGTATTTCTCTTTAATTAAATATTTTAGGAGTTTTCAAAAGTTTATTATTAAGTTTAGTCTGTTTTCAAATTTCCAATATTTTAAAAAACCAATGTCTAATATGTCAAATTTAATTCATATAACGCCTTACATAACATTGTAGCCTAGAAAAACAAATAGCTTAAAGGTTGTTGCGTATTCAGGGTAAACCTTGCCTGGCTGAAAAAAATGTGTCGTCCAACAAATCCGACACAAACTCTGTCGAGAGTTGTTCTCCATTTATCGCGAAAGCCATGTAGAAGTCCATGGGATTTAGAAATATCAAAAATCGGATAGCGCTGTGCGAGGGTAGTCGACAGGATTGAGAAAAAATCGAGAATCGTCGCGTCGCGCGATTATTTCAAATTTTCATCTCTGCGCAAGAGTCATCGGCGGATTGCGACAAACTGCTCGGCGAGTCTGGACAAACCCGCCGAATGTGCTGACATCATCTGACACTGGATCGACGTTCGACAATACTTTCGAAATGACATTCGATTCTGGTTACACCTGCGACGGCCGTCGCCACCCTTGAGAATCGACTCGCTACTTCTCGCTTTAATCAACGACGTCCTCGCCACACCCCGATTTCACGGCCAGAGGATTTCGGGACGGGACTTCCAACTCTACTACAATTGATGCCTGTTTGAGCCCCTCCCGATTGCCTTGTGAAGGGGGCGTATAAGATGTATCGTGCATTTCGCATAAGTTTCGTCAATTCGCAGCTAGCTAAAAAGGAGTCGCAGGTGCTTATATTAAGTATCTGTAACCTTATCCGTTGACATTTTGACTTCAGTCTCTTCAGTTTGACTTCGGTCTCTTCAGTTTGACTTCGGTCTGTTCGTTACTATTGGTCCATAACCACGCGACGCGCTTGTATCGTGGGTGCAACAGGCTGGGGAAAATACCTCGGGTGCAGCATTTCCATCCGGTGCAGGGTGAATTCGCGTGCACTGGTTGGGCATCATGCCTAGCGACAAATCGCCCAAGTCGACCCGCAGAAAAAACTGCGCGACGCGTCATGTTTACATTCAGCTCAATCCTGTGGAATACCCTCGCACCGCGCTCCTCGTATTTTTATATTTCTCAATTCCTTGGACTGCTACAAACGCTTTCGCGATATTTTTATACTTCTCCTGAAAAGAAGGTTGGGATAGTTTTGTTGAAAGTTACATTCTCAGACCAGGCATGGCATGGTTGATACTACCTTCCTTGTTTCTGTTTTACCTTTTTGGATAATTAGGTTCTACAGTGCCGTCTATATTGTCTCCTAGTCTGACTAGGACCATTGCAGTGCCGTCTATATTGTACCGTTTCGCTAGACGACACTTCCGAGTAAGTCAGCATGCTGACCGTGGGCAGAAAACAATAAACCCCATGGCTTACGGCATGCCACTCGAGAGCCTCAACCCTAACATTTTAGGGTTGATGCTCCCGAATAGCATGCCTTCCGTATGGGGTATATTTTGTTTCTTGCCCACGCTGACTCATTGCACTGCGCATCCACTATGGATCATGGCTGCAGACGCGCAAAAAGACAACTCCGACGCTGGGTATGCAATCATTGGGTCGGGCTTGCGTCAGATTCGTTATCACGCAAAAGCGCGGAAATTTTGGGACCCAAACCTAGAGAAACCAGAATACGCAGAACAGCTGCACCGTGATGGCGGGTGTAGAAACACGTGGAAGTGGAGGAATTGAGAAATATCGAAAATCGGGGAGCGCGGTGAGGGTGTTCCACATGATTGCGCAAAATGTGAAACACGTCGCGTCGCGCGATTAAATCCGACCCGCCCACTACAAATGATGCCAGAAGTAGTAGGAGTACGGCCTAGGCTTAGTAGCCTAGGCCACAGTAGGACTAGTAACGAGGAGCCAAGTACGAGCTAGGATTGTGTGCAGGAACAGAATTGAGAAGGAATGATTGAACTAGCAAGCAGCAGGATACAAATAGCAAACCCTAAGGGGCTGTACTCACTATAGAGTACCCCACTGCAGGCTACACAAACAACATATTCTGACACACCCCCATAGCCAAAGTGGGGTGTAATCAGCACAATGAGCAGTCATAGCAATAGTTCATAATTATCAGCAAAGCTGGAGGCTATCACAGAGGGCAAGTGAGGAGGAGGAGGGACTATGACAGGAGAGAAGATGGGAGGCGACGACTGAAGCTGCAGAACACACGGGCAACAGAAGCGGCTGACACAGTGGCGGCTGACACAGTGGCTACCGAGACAGACCGCCTCGGAATACTGGAGTAACTGGCTCTGCGGCTACGACGAGCGGCAGAAGCAACGGACCCACGGGCGACTGGTGCAGCAGGCTCTCAGTGGCTACCGAGACAGTGCGTCCCGGAATACAGGAGTAACAGGCTCTGCGGCTGCGACGAGCGGCAGGAGCAACGGACCCACGGGCAACAGGTGCAGTAGGCTCTCTGAGCTACCAGGACAGTGCGCCCCGGACTACAGGTGCTGCGGACGACAAGACAGTAGCCTCCACTCAACCTCCCCCAACAGTCCCACACCCCTCTCACACACCCCCTGCTTCACCCCTAGCTCCACTCCCACATCACCCCCCTAGTGCCACTCCCCACGACTCCCACACCTCCACCCCCCTCAGCGGCAGCTGCAGCAGTGGGAGACGAAAAAGGAGGAGGGGAGAACCCACACCTCTCACCCCCATGCTCGCCACCCCACACCCCAGCCACCGCGGAACGCACGGTGGAATGGGAGCAATGGGCAGCACGGGGGGGGGGGGGGGGGGGGGGAACGGGGCGGGCTTCTGCAGAGGCGGCTCGCGCGGGTCCTGGGGCGGCTGCTGCAGGTGCGGGCTGCTCCAGGGGCGGCTGCTGCAGGTGCGGGCTGCTCCAGGGGCGGCTGCTGCAGGTGCGGGCTGCTCCAGGGGCGGCTGCTGCAGGTGCGGGCTGCTCCAGGGGCGGCTGCTGCAGTGGCGGGCGGCTCCAGGGGCTGCTGCTGCAGTGGCGGGCGGCTCCAGGGGCGGCCGCCGCTGTTGAAAGGCAGAAGGGGGGGGGGGGGGGGGAAACGCACGGCCCCCAGGGCGCCCCGAGGGGCGACGAGAAGGGAGCCGCGCGGCCCCCCCCCCGGGGTGCCGCGACGGGCACCAGGGAGGGCGCCGCGACGAGCCCCCAGAGCCGCCTCGACGGGCGACGGGGAGGGTGCCGCGCGGGCCCCCCGAAGTCGCCTCGACGGGCGACGGGGAGGGCGCCGCGCGGGCCCCCCGAAGTCGCCTCGACGGGCGACGGGGAGGGCCGCGCACGGCCCCCGAAGTCGCCTCGACGGGCGACGGGAGGGGACCGCGCGCGGCCCCCGTGGTCGCCACGACGGGCGACTGGTGGGGAGGCCGCGCGGGCCCCCAAGGTCGCCTCGACGGGCGACGGGAGGGGAGGCCGCGCGGGTCCCCGAGGTCGCCTCGACGGGCGACGGGAGGGGAGGCCGCGCGGGTCCCCGAGAGCGCCTCGACGGGCGCTTCGACAGGAGGGTACCGCGGAGGCCCCCCCAAGGGCACCACGACGGGCGCCACGGAAGGGAAAACCGCCAGGCGCCCCGAGCGCGCGGCGGGCAGAAATTAGGGTTTCGCCGCCGCGCACCACGGGGCGCGCGGCGGACAGTACGGCAGCGGAAGCGGGTGGTGGGCCCATACACAGGAAGGCGGCAGACATGCCGCCCTCTGATACCATGTCAGAAGTAGTAGGAGTACGGCCTAGGCTTAGTAGCCTAGGCCACAGTAGGACTAGTAACGAGGAGCCAAGTACGAGCTAGGATTGTGTGCAGGAACAGAATTGAGAAGGAATGATTGAACTAGCAAGCAGCAGGATACAAATAGCAAACCCTAAGGGGCTGTACTCACTATAGAGTACCCCACTGCAGGCTACACAAACAACATATTCTGACAAATTATTCGATTTCAACTGCTGCCAGCTGACTGCTGAAGATATCGCCTGATTCTGGCGATGTGCAGACAGAAAAGTTCAGTTCGAGCAACGCATAATTTCCGTCTCGGTTTCTAGGATACATTCTCGGGTTCGCCCTTGAAGATTTTTTGGCACAGAATACCTGGTTTCGTCATCGATTTTCCACACCGACACAATTTGGCCCTGACTCCTTCACTCAACGCTCGTTTTATTGAGACTTCACACCTGGTTCTGGTGGTTTTCTTCTCGGCGCAGCAGTGAAATGTTTTACGGACGATTTTCTTGGAGGGGGGGAGAGAGTGCTTTGCACTGATTCTTTCCTTGGCGTTTTCTATGTCGTATTTCTGCCTTTGTCAGGTTGCAGCAGCACGACGGACGGGGTCGATCGTGACATCGAAATCGATGTACCTGAGCAGCCGCGTTTGAACTTTACGTCAGACTGCTCCCTCCAAAATCGAGTCAGTCTTCGACCGTCAGATCTACAACTTTCAACTCATTTGGTGTCAAACACTATATGTGTTGTTGTTGTGTAGGCTGTAGTGGGTTAGCCTTTAGGGGGTACACAAAACTAGGGTTTGCTACTTGTACTCCAACTTTTCATAGTTCACACACTTCTTGTTTCTAACATGGTATTAAGAGCTATAGGTTCTAGACCTAAGGGCCCACCGTTCCGCTAGTGGTGCCCTCGTGCGCCCTTTTTTTTTAGCGCCCTCGTGCGCCTCTCCTCTCGTGCGCCCTCGTGCGCTCTCCTCTCACGCTGCCCGTGTGCAGCCCGCTAGCAGCCCGAGCGCGGCCCCGCCGTTTTAGCGCGCGTAGGAAAACCGCCGCCTAGGGCGGCTCGATTTTTTCTCGCGAGCCCCAGCAGGCCGTCGCCCGTAGGCCCCGCTAGCCCCTAGGCCGACGCGCGACCCACAGCCGCCCGCCCGTAGGCCCCGCGGCGATCGTGCGCCGGCTGCTGCAGCCCGCGCTAGAACGCAACCGCGGCCCGCGCGCTTAGCCGCCGCTAGACGCAGCCGCGGCCCGCGCGCAGCAGCACCCTAGGCGCCGCCGCGCACCGAGCATAGGCCCGGCGTCGCGCCGCCCTACCCACCCGAGCCGCGCCGCCCGAGTCGCGCCGCCCGAGTCGCGCCGCCCGAGCCGCGCCGCCCTGACCGAGTCGCGCCGCCCTACCTGCTCCTACTGCTACTACTGTTTCTTCTGCTACTGCTGTTGCTACTACTACTGCTGCTACTGCTACTGCTGCTACTGCCACTACTGCTACCTGCTACTGCCACTATGGCCAGTCCCACTGTTCTCACCTTTGACGCCGAGGGCCGCCCGATTAAGTTCGATGTCTGGCTTAATGACCTGCACCTGTACCTCCAGATCACTGCCAAGGACGATGTTTCCCTCTATGACCACACGTCCGGCGCTGCTCCCGCACCTCCCGCTACTGCTGACAGCACTGCTCGCTCCCAGTGGCAGACCCGTGATGCTCACGCTCGCCTAGCCGTTCGCAGTCACCTACCGTTAGATGAGCGCGAGCACTTCGGACAGCATAAGACCGCCAAGGAGCTGTACGACGCAGTAGTCGCGCGCTACTCCTCCCCTGCCACTGCTGCTATAGGCCGTCTCTCACTGCCCTACCTCTTCCCCGACCTGTCCGCCTTTGCCACTGTCGCTGACCTCATCACCCACCTCCGTACCAGTGACCTCCGCTACCGTGCCGCGCTCCCCCCCGATTTCCTCGCCAAGAACCCACCCCCGATGTACCTCACACTGTACCACCTTGTCACCCGCCTCCCTGACTCCCTTCGCACTGTCAGGGACCAGTTTCTCGCCCTCTCCCCCACTGATCTCACTGTCGACCTCCTCGAGAAGGAGCTCCTAGCAGCTGAGAAGAGCATTGCAGCTGTAGGTGCCTCTCGTGGTGACCCCCGCACCCCCTTCTTTGAGGGGTGCTCCCCCTCCCCCCTCCCCCCTCCTCCCCTCCATTGCATCTGCTGCTGCTGTCGACTACCTCGGAGCTGAGGGGGTCGGGGCCGCGTCTGCTCCTAGTGGGAGACGCAAGGGCGGCAGGGGCAAGGGGGGCAGGGGTGGTGGAGGTGGAGGTGGGGGCAGTGGCGGTGGAGGAGGTGGGGGGGGCGGGGGTGGTGGCGGGAGTGGGAGTGGAGCGGGTGGTGGGGGGGTCAGTGGCGGCACAGGGGGTGGTGGCGGCGGCGGCGGTGGAGGGGGTGGTGGAGGTGGTGGTGGCAGTGGTGGCGGCGGTGGAGCGGGTGGCGGGCGCGGTGGAGCGGTGCAGCGTGGGGGGTTTGGCGGTGGCCAGAGGCAGCAGCAGCAGCGCCCCGGCGAGACTCCCTCGCCCCAGCAACTCCGTGAGTGGTACTCTCAGCGTGGGGGGTCTGGGGGAGGGGGTACCTGCCCGTATGTCATCCGCACAGGTGACCGCACTGGCCAGACTTGTGGGAAGTTTCACACGGCGCAACGCTGCTTCTTTCGCCTTGACGACGCCTGGCGCGAGCAGTTCCCTGACGCCTCTGAGCTTCCCCGCTGGGCTGATCTGCTTAGGAAGGGGATTGATATCTTTGCTCTTGATTATGATGCTATCCTTGATGCTATGTATGCATTGACTATTAGTGCTGAGGGTGACTGTTACCTGAGTGTACCGCCCGACCCGGGCATTGGGACCAGTGAGGCTGCAGCTCTAGGTGCTAGTGCGTCTGCTGCTCTAGGTCCTGGTGAGGCTGCTGCCCTAGTGCGTCTACGTCTGCTGGTACCGCACCTACTGAGGCACTGCACACCTTCACACTGGACTCCGGTGCTTCCCGCTGTTTCTTCCGCGACCGCACTGCCCTGGAGCAGCTTCCTCGACCGGTTGCTGTCTCCCTGGCTGACCCCTCAGGGGGTCCAGTCCTTGCGACCTCCACCACTGCCCTCCCTTGTCCTGCTGTCCCGTCTGGCACGCTGTCGGGCCTCTACCTCCCCTCGTTCTCTACGAACTTGGTGGCGGGTTCTGCGCTCCAGGACGCGGGTGTTCACCAGTTCACCCCGGCCTACGAGCGTGTGACGCACTGCACGTGTGCGCGGACGGGTCGTCACCTCGCTACCTTCACTCGGTAGCCGGGGTCGGACTTGTACACACTGACCACTGAGTCCCTTCAGGTAGCTGCGTCTGCGTCTGCGTCTGCGTCAGGTCAGCTGTCGGCCCCCTGCTCGTGTCGCTCCCTGTCACACAGGACTGTCCTCTGGCACCACCGCCTTGGTCACCCGTCAGTGCAACGCCTTCGCGGCATGCACTCCAGGTACCTTGTCTTTGGTCTTCCCAGGGTTCTCCCTCCCCTCCCACCCTCGCCTGCTCCTCCTTGTCTTCCCTGTGTCGAGGGGCGGCAGCGCGCCGCTCCTCACTCCTCCTCGTTCCCTCCCACAGAGGCTCCCCTGCAGACTCTCCACCTGGACGTGTGGGGCCCCGCCCGCGTCCGGGGACAGGGCCACGAGCGGTACTTTCTGCTGGTCGTCGACGACTACACGCGCTACACCACGGTCTTCCCCTTGCATACCAAGGGTGAGGTCCCTGATGTCTTGATCCCCTGGATCCGCGCTGCTCGTCTCCAGCTCCGCCAGCGGTTCCAGTCGGACTTTCCAGTCCTGCGTCTGCACTCTGACAGAGGTGGCGAGTTTTCCTCTGACCTCTTGGCAGCCTACTGTGCGGAGCACGGCATCACCCAGTCGTTCACGCTCCCGGCCTCTCCACAGCAGAATGGGATTGCTGAGCGCCGCATTGGTCTTGTCATGGAGGTCGCTCGTACCTCCATGATCCATGCGGCTGCCCCCCATTTCCTGTGGCCGTTTGCAGTGCAGTACGCCGCGCATCAGCTCAACCTCTGGCCCCGTGTCTCTATTCCGGAGACCTCGCCTACCCTGCGTTGGACGGGGGAGGTTGGCGATGCGTCGGTGTTTCGAGTCTGGGGATGTCGAGCCTTTGTCCGCGATACGTCCGCGGACAAGCTCTCCTCCCGTGCCGTTCCCTGTGTCTTCCTTGGCTTTGTCCTTGACGCGCCTGGCTGGTAGTTTTACCACCCCACCTCGCGCCGGGTCTTCGCCTCTCAGGACGTCACCTTCGACGAGTCGGTACCCTTTTACCGTCTCTTCCCCTACCGCACTGCCCCGCTCCCCCCTCCGCCGCTCTTCCTCACGCCAGGTGCTGCTTCAGTAGACCCCCTCCCTCCCCAGGGTCCTGCTCCCTCAGGTGTTTCCCAGGTAGACCTGGTCGAGCCTGTTGAGGTAGCTGTTGACTCTGGTCCTGTGCGAGGTGCTGGGTCTGGGGGCGCTGAGCCTGGGGGTGCTGGTTCTGGGGGCGCTGAGCCTGGGGGTGCTGAGACTGAGGGTGCTGAGACTGGGGGTGCTAAGACTGGGGGTGCGGAGACTACGGGTACTGAGTCTGGAGGTACTGCGACTGGGGGTGATGCGCCTAGAGGTGCTGAGGTTGGGGGCTTTGGGACTGACCGTACTGCGCCTGCTGGCGCTCCTTCTTCACAGCGGCTGCGTGAGTGGTACGCTCGGCGCTGCAGCCTCCGGAGTGGAGCTCCCGGTGTTGAGGTGCAGCCCGCTGGAGACCCTACTGCTGTTGGAGGTCCTGGAGCTCCTGCTGGTGCTGCTGGTGCTGCTGGAGGTGTTGGAGCTGCTGGAGGTCCTGGAGCTACTGGAGGTGCTGCTGGTGCTGCTGGAGGTGCTGGAGCTACTGGAGGTACTGCTGGAGGTGCTGCTGGAGCTGCTGGAGGTACTGGAGCTGCTGGAGGTACTGCTGGAGGTGCTGGAGGTGCTGCTGGAGCTGCTGGAGGTTCTGCTGGAGCTGCTGGAGGTTCTGGTGCTGTCTCTGCTGCTGCTGGGGGCACTTCACGGCCGCGGCCGTACTTCGTTCCGCTCCTTCAGCAGGTTCTTGGTCTGCCGCCTCCTCCTAGTCCTCCTCCCTCCGTAGAGTGTCCTCCGCCTGTCCAGTCGCAGTCACAGCTACCCCCTGCCTCGCCTCTTCCTGGTCCTTCTCCCTACACTGGTCCGACAGGCGGTCTTACAGAGCGTCGTGAGCCTGAGTCTCGTCCTGTGTCGCCTGTGTCTCGTCCTGTGTCACCTGTTCGTGCTGCTCGCACTGGTCGCCGTGTTCCGCGTGAGCGTCCTCCACCTGTCCCTGGCACACACTATATGACTCTGCGTCCTTCCACTACTCCACAGCGTGTCCCTCTGCCGTCTCCTCCTGCGTCCTCTCTTCCTGTTCTTGCTGACCCGGAGTCTGACTCTCTTCGTGCTGCCAGTCCTACTGTCACGCGTCTCCTGGCCACTGCTGTCACTGACCCTTCTTTTGAGTCTGCTGCTGCGTCTGCCCTAGTTGCTCAGCTTGTCGACTTTGCTGCTCACTGTCGTCTAGACTACGCCGCCAGTCTTGTTGCTGAGTCTGAGTCTGTCTGTCCTCCGTCCGTCGGGGGTGAGTGTGCTCTTAGCACGGACGTCCTTGAGGACAGACAGCAGAACCTTGAGTGTCTTGCCGCCGCTGCGCCCCATCTCGTGTCCATGCTGATTGCCCCTGAGGGAGACCCGGATGCACCAGACATCCCGACTCCTCGATCGTACGCTGAGGCGATCAAGGGTCCCTACTCCTCACAGTGGCAGTCAGCCATGGACGCAGAGATGGCTTCCTGGAAGTCCACAGGCACCTACGTCGACGAGGTTCCCCCACCAGGGGCGAACATCGTCAGTGGCATGTGGATTTTCAGGGTGAAGCGGCCGCCGGGTTCTCCGCCTGTCTTCAAGGCTCGTTACGTTGCTCGAGGCTTCAGTCAGCGAGAGGGAGTAGACTTCTTTCAGACCTTCTCCCCCACCCCGAAGATGACCACTCTTCGGGTACTACTGCACGTTGCTGCTCAGCGTGACTACGAGCTTCACTCTCTTGACTTCAGCACAGCTTTCTTGCAGGGCAGTCTGCACGAGGAGATCTGGCTGCGCCGCCCTCCTGGCTTCACTGGGTCGTTTCCTCCTGGTACCCAGTGGAGCCTCCGGCGGCCGGTCTACGGTCTCCGCCAGGCGCCACGTGAGTGGCACGACACACTGAGGACTACTCTTGCGGCACTTGGGTTCTCTCCTTCTACTGCTGACCCGTCGCTGTTTCTGCGCACCGACACTTCGCTGCCGCCGTTCTACATCCTCGTGTACGTCGACGACTTGGTCTTTGCCACTGCTGACACTGCTGGACTCGCCCACGTGAAGTCCGAGCTGCAGAAGAGAAACACGTGCACAGACCTGGGTGAACTGCGCAGCTACCTTGGCTTGCAGATCACCCGGGACAGAGCACGCCGCACCATTACCCTGACTCAGTCACACATGGTGCAGCAGGTCCTTCAGCGCTTCGGCTTCACCTGGTCCTCAGCACAGGCCACTCCTCTGGCTGTAGGTCACTCGCTCTCAGCTCTGCCTTCGGATGAGTCCGTAGAGTCGAGTGGTCCTTACCCCGAGCTAGTTGGTTGCCTCATGTACCTGATGACTTGCACTCGTCCTGACCTAGCATACCCTCTTGGCCTTCTGGCCCGCTACGTAGCTCCTGGCAGGCACCGAAAGGTGCACTGGGATGCTGCAAAGAGGGTATTGCGCTACTTGTGCAGTACATCGGGCATGGGGCTCGTGCTTGGAGGAGGGAGCTCAGTTGTTCTCACTGGGCACTCAGACGCTTCTTGGGTTGACGACCAGGCTACTCAGCGGTCGTCACAGGGTTACACCTTCAGCCTTGGTTTTGGTTCAGTTTCGTGGCGCTCTACGCGTTCGTCTTCAGTTCTCAGCTCCAGTTGTGAGGCTGAGATCTACGCCACAGCCATGGCTGCACAGGAGTTACGCTGGCTCACCTACCTGCTGACCGACCTTGGAGAGAGGCCTAGTTCTCCTCCAGTGCTGTACGTCGACAACAAGGCTGCCATTGCCTTGTGTGAGGAGCACAGACTGGAGCACAGAACGAAGCGCATCGCTCTCCGTTACTTCCTTGCTCGAGAGCTGCAGCAGCGTGGTCAGATTCGTCTACGTTACGTGGCCTCTCAAGCCAACACCGCTGATATATTCACCAAGGCACTTCAGCCTGGTGATCATCAGCTCTTCTGTACTTTGCTGGGGCTGGTGCCCACTTTTCCTCACTTGTGGTAGGCTTTGCCTGTACTGTGATCTCTATATATACTCCTGCCTGTTTGTTCTGCTAGGCTGAGATCACCCTTGCTGTTTGTACTACATATATACTTCTGCATGTGAACTGGCCATGTGGCCCCTTGCTTGTGCTCGGAATGTGTGGTGACGTTGTGATCCACCCTGAGCTTGCTTGCCTTTCCTGACTGGTCTTGTGACCCCTTGCTCTCCCCCACATTGCCTATGGGGTTGTGTCAAACACTATATGTGTTGTTGTTGTGTAGGCTGTAGTGGGTTAGCCTTTAGGGGGTACACAAAACTAGGGTTTGCTACTTGTACTCCAACTTTTCATAGTTCACACACTTCTTGTTTCTAACATTTGGGCCAGTAAATCGTCAACCGTCAGATTGAAATCGGACTTCATCAACAGCCTACATTCCAACCTTTTCAAAAATATTGTAAACGGCATTTCAGCCGTCGGATTCAGGTGAAGACGAGATCTACGGCATCTTCGCTAGTGTGGGGTCCGTTTCCACTACAGGGTCGCCTTATTTAGAAGGTGGGAGAGTGTAAGGATTTACAAATCCTTACAGAGGCACTCGTTAGCGAGGCCATCCCGAGGGTCACGCGACGAACCTCTCTTGCCTATTTCATCGCACCGAACCACCCCCGCGGCGCTTCCGCACCAATCGCAACCATCACCGAGCCATCCTCGCCCGACCTCTCCGCCTAGCTAGGACTTCCCCTACTTAGTCTCAACACTTTCCTTGTATTGTCTTTTAGTCATTAAGTACTCAATCATTCTCGTTATTCGTTACTCTGCGCACTCTGCAAGTTCATTCATAACGTACAGGATCCGAGCAGGGCGCGACAGGCTGAGCGGAAGGCGCGACACGACGGGACAGGAGGGCGCGATTCGACGAACTGGTAGGATGCGACTCGACGGGACGGGTAGGATGCGACTCGACGGGACAGTAGGGCGCGACGCGACGGGCTGGGAGCGACTTGACGGGAGAGGAGGGACGAGACGCGACGGGCAAGAGACGGAAGTACGGGCAGGGGACGGGACGATGGGTAGGGGACGGGATGACGGCCAGGGGACGGGACGACGTACAGGGGACGGGACGACGTACAGGGGACGGGACGGGCAGCGCGACGCGACGGGCTCGGGACGTGACGGGCAGGGGTATCGAGATAGCAAGCAGGAATGATTGCATTGAATGAATTGTGGGTACAAGTATTAACCCTAATATTGGGTTGTACCCCATATAAGCTACCCCATTATAGCCTACACACAAC
This sequence comes from Closterium sp. Naga37s-1, assembly GCA_947471745.1. Taxonomy (NCBI): domain Eukaryota; kingdom Viridiplantae; phylum Streptophyta; class Zygnematophyceae; order Desmidiales; family Closteriaceae; genus Closterium; species Closterium sp. Naga37s-1. The sequence goes on along the minus strand of CANJKZ010000051.1, from coordinate 3,787,057 downwards.
TAGCACAGATATGGTTTGACACACCCCCATAGGTAAAGTGGGCAGAACAAGGGGTCACAAGTCCAGTCAAGAAAAGCAAAGCAAGCTAAGGGTGGATCACAACGTCACCACACACTCCGAGCACAAGCAAGAGGGCCACAAGGCCAGTTCACAGGCAAAGGTATATATGCAACAACAACAGTGCAGTGATTTCTACCTAGCAAGAGTAGACATGCAGGTATAAATATTTATATATATATATATATTTATATATATATATATCTATCACAGTACAACCAAAGTCTAGAGCAAGTGAGGAAACGTAGGCACCAGGCCTAGAGCAGTGCAGAAGCGCTGATGATCACCAGCCGGAAGGGCCTTGGTGAATACATCAGCCGTGTTGGCCCGGGTGGGCACATGAGCAACACGAAGCTGACCACGCTGCTGCAACTCTCGAGCAATGAAGTAACGCAGAGCGATGTGCTTCATTCTGTGCTCCAGTCTGTGCTCTTGACACAAGGCAATGGCAGCCTTGTTGTCGACGTACAGAACTGGAGGATAACGAGGCCTCTCTCCCAAGTCGGTCAGCAGGTAGGTGAGCCAGCGTAACTCCTGTGCAGCCATGGCTGTGGTGTAGATTTCAGCCGCATAACTGGAGCTGAGAACAGAAGACGAGCGTGTAGACCGCCAAGAAACACAGCCAGAGCTAAGGCTGAACGTGTAACCCTGTGACGACCGCTGCATAGCCAGGTCGTCAACCCAAGAAGCATCTGAGTGCCCAGTGAGGACAACTGGACTCCGCCCTCCAAGCACAAGCCCCATGCTCGATGTACTGCACAAGTAGCGCAATACCCTCTTCGAAGCATCGAATTGCACCTTTCGGTGCCTACCAGGAGCCACGTAGCGTGCCACAAGGCCAAGAGGGTACGCAAGGTCAGGACGAGTGCACGTCATCAGGTACATGAGGCAGCCCACTAGCTCTAGGTACGGGCCACTCGGCTCTACGGACTCGTCCGAAGGTGGAGCTGAGAGCGAATGACCTGTAGCCAAGGGAGTGGACTGTGGCGAGGACCAAGTGAAGCCGAAGCAGCTCCGACTTCACAAGGGCGAGAGCCTCAGTATCAGCAGTGGCAAAGACCAAGTCGTCGACGTACACGAGGATGTAGAACGGCAGCAACGAAGTGTCGGTGCGTAGAAACAACGATGGGTCAGCATTGGAAGGTGCAAACCCAAGAGCCGCGAGTGCCGTCTTCAGCGTGTCATGAAACTCACGAGGCGCTTGACAGAGACTGTAGACCGGCCGCCAGAGGCTCCACTGGGTACCAGGAGGGAACGACCTAGTGAAGCCAGATGGGCGGCGCAACCATATCTCCTCGTGTAAACTGCCTTGTAAGAACGCTGTGTTGAAGTCCAAAGAGTGAAGCTCGTAGTCACGTTGAGCGGCAACGTGCAGCAGCACCAGAAGAGTGGTCATCTTTGTGGTGGGGGAGAAGGTCTGGAAGAAGTCAACTCACTGTCGCTGACTGAAGCCTCTAGCAACGTAACGAGCCTTGAAGACAGGCGGAGAACCCGGCGGCCGCTTCACCCTGAAAATCCACATGCCATCGACAATGTTAGCCCCAGGAGGGGGAACAGCGTCGACGTAAGTGCCTGTGGACTTCCAGGATGCCATCTCTGCGTCCATGGCTGTCTTCCACTGAGAGGAGTACTCACCCGCGATCGCCTCAGCGTAAGAGCGCGGGGTCGGGATGTCTGGAGCATCTGGGTCTCCCTTTGGGGCAAGCAGTATGGCCACGAGATGAGGCGCAGCGGTTGCAAGACACTCAAAGTCCTCCTGCCTGTCCTCAAGTACGTACGCGCCAAGAGCACACTCACCCCCGACGGACGGAGGACAGACAGACTCAGACTCAACAACAAGACTAGCAGCGTAGTCTAAACGATAGGCAACAACAAAGTCAACAAGCTCAGTGACTTGGGCAGACGCAGCAGCAGACTCAAACGACGGGTCAGTGACAACAGTGGCTAGCAGACGCATGACTGTAGGGTGAGCAGCACGAACCAGGTCAGACTCAGGGTCGGGTCCATCAGCAAGAGAGGACGCAAGAGGAGACGGCAGGGGAACACGCTGTGAAACAGAGGAGCACGACGACCAGTGCGACGAGCGCGAACAGGCGAGGCGGAACGAGACGCAGGCTCACGACGCTCTGTATGCGAGTCTGTCAGCTCAGTGTAAGGAGAAGAAGCAGGCTGTGGTTCGCCGGGCCATAACGGGAGGCCAGTACAAGACGGGAGGCTAAGAACCTAGCGAATCACGGAGTCAGGCGGCGTCAGAGACAACGGTGACGGCGGAGCGAAAAACAGTCGCGGCTGGGCAGTGCCACCAGCACCAATAGCTCCAGCGCCTCTAGCAGCTCCGGATCCTCCAGCTCCAGCGCCTCCAGCAGCTCCAGAACCCCTAGCTCCAGTGCCTCCAGCAGCTCCAGAACCTCCAGCTCCAGCGCCTCCAGCAGCTCCAGAAACCCCAGCTCCAGCGCCTCCAGCAGCAGCACCTCCAGCTCCAGCGCCTCCAGCACCAGCACCTCCAGCTCCAGCGCCACCAGCAGCAGCACCCCCAGAATCGGCACCTCCAGCCCCAGGGTCCCCAACTCTAGGGTCGACAGTACTAGCTCCAGGGCCTCCAACTCCAGCTCCTCCAGCGGCAGCACCCCCAGAACCGGCACCTCCAGCTCTGGGGTCGACAGCACCAGCTCCAGGGCCTCCAGCCCCAGTACCTCCAGCAGCAGCACCCCCATAACCGGCACCTCTAGCTCTGGTGTCAACAGCACCAGCTCCAGGGCCTCCAGCCCCAGTACCTCCAGCAGCAGCACCCCCAGAACCAACACCTCCAGCTCCAGGGTCGACAGCACCAGCTCAAGGGCCTCCAACCCCAGTACCTCCAGCAGCAGCACCCCCAGAACCGACACCTCCAGCTCCAGGAGCAGTACTAGGCCCGGCAGCTCCAGTACCTCCAGTACAAGCACCTCCAAAACCAGAGACACCAGTACTCCCAGTGCCTCCATGACAAGCAGCTCCAGTAGCACGACTCCTCAGGCGGGTACGCGACGCAAGCCACTCTCGTGCCTGCTGTGGTGAGAGAGGCTCACGTCGGGAAACGAGACCCGGAGGAACGCCAGCAGACTCAGCACCCTCCGACCCGGCACCCTCCGGCGAAGCACCCCTAGGCTCCACACCCGTAGGCTCAGCACCCCCAGGCTCCGCACGCGGAGGCTCAGCACCCCCAAGGCACCGCACCCCCTAGCACCTCGCGCACAGGCTCAGCACCCCCAGACGCAGCACCTCCAGCAGCACCTCCCGGAGCAGCACCTGAGTCACTAGTGACCTCTACAGGCTCAGCCAAGGGGAGCGGGTCTACCTGAGACACACCTGAAGGAGCAGGACCCTGAGGGGGGAGGGGGTCTACCGGAGGGGGACCTGGAGCGAGGAAAAGCGGCGGGGGAGGGAGAGGGGCAGTGCGGAAGGGGAAGAGACGGTAGAAAGGAACTGACTCGTCAAAGGTGACATCCTGAGAGGGCAGACACGGCGCAAGGTGGGGTGGTAGAACTGTTAGCCAGGCGCGTCAGGGACAACGCCAAGGAAGGCACAGGGAATGGTGCGGGAGGAGAGCTTGTCCGCGGACGTATTGCGGACAAGGGCACGAGCACCCCAAACCCGGAAGCGGGACGCATTGCCAATCTCCCCCGTCCAACGCGGTGTGGGCGAGGTCTTCGGCAAGGAGACACGGGGCCAGAGGTTGAGCTGCTGCGCGGCGTACCGGACCGCAAACGACCACAGAAAATGGGGAGTTGCCGCATGGATCAAGGAGGTACGAGCGACCTCCATGACCAAGCCAATGCGGTGCTCAGCAACCCCATTTTGTTGCGGTGAGCCCGGAAGTGTGAACGACTGCTCGATGCCCTCCCCCTGACAGAAGGCCCGCAAGAGGTCGGAGGTGAACTCACCACCTCTGTCATAGTGCAGACGTAGGACATGAAGGTCCTGGCGGAACCTGCGGCGAAACTGGAGACGAACTGCTCGGATCCAAGGGATCTGGACAGCAGGGACCTCACCCTTGGAGCGCAAGGGGAAGACCGTGGTATAACGCGAGTATTCATCGACAACCAGCAGAAAGTACCGCTCACTTCCCTGTCCACGAACGCGGGCTGGGCCCCACACGTCCATGTGGAGGGTCTGCAAAGGAGCCTTTGTCGGGGGAAACGAGGAGGAGTGAGGAGCGGCGCGCTGCCGCCCCTCAACGCAAGGAAGGCAGGGCAGCGCAGGCGAGGCAGGGAGGGGAGGGAGAGACCTGGGAAGACCACACACAAGGAGACGACGGTGGATGCCACGGAAACGTGACAAGGAGGGGTGACCAAGGCAGTGGTGCCAGGCAGAGTCTGGTGCGACAGCGAGCGACACTCACAAGGGGAGGCTACTAGACTTGACGCATACACCTAACCGACAGCAGCTACCTGAGGAGACACAGTGTAAAGACTCGACCCTGGCTGACGGGTGAACGTGGCCAGGTGACGGCCAGTCTTGGAGCACGTACAGATCGCCACACGCTGTCCTCCAGGGGTAAAGGTGTCAACCCAATGATCCTGGAGGACGGCGTTGCTCACCAAGTTCGTCGAGAACGAGGGGAGGTGAAGACCTGACAGTGACCCACACGGAACCGCCGGGCACGGAAGCACAGTGGTGGACCGTGCAAGAACTGGGACCCCTGAGGGGTCAGCCAGAGACACTGCAACAGGTGCAGGGAGTGGCGTGAGTGTGGTACTGTCGCGAAAGAAACTGCGGGAAGCACCTGAGTTAAGCGTGAAGGTGTGCAAGGCCTCAGCAGGCGCAGTACCTGAGAGAGCAGACTCGCTAGCACCTAAGGCAGCAGCCTCACTAGCACCTAGAGCAGCAACCTCTATACCGGGGTTGTACAGCACACACAGGTAACAATCACCCTCAGCACCACCAGGCAAAGCATACATAGCAGTAAGGATGGTGTCATAGTCCAAAGCAAAGACATCAACGCCCGACCTAAGTAGCTCAAGCCAGTGGGGGATCTCAGCCTCGTCGCCAAACTCTGCGTGCCATGCGTCACTCAAATAGGCGAAGCAGCGGGACTGTGCGTGGTCATGTGTCCCACAGACCTGACCAGCTCGACGACCTGTGCGAATGACGTACAGGCAGCGACCAGGACTCGGAGACATCCCACGCTGGTAAAGCCACTCACGAAGCTGCTGGGACGTAAGGGTCGGACGCCGCCGTAGCTGCATCTAGCCACCGCCAGAAACTCCGCACCAAAGAGCGTCACAGTGACTGCTACTACGGCCGCCACCACTCCCACTGCTGCCACCACCGCCGTCACCACTCCCACCGCTACTACAGAGTGAAGTCATGGTGGGCAAGCTTGGAGGAGAGCGACCTCTAGGGTAGTACGGAGTGAAGGCAGTAGCACGAGGAGTAGCAGCAGCAGTAAGAGCAGCAGAGCGGCTCGGTGAGGCTAGGCTGCATCACCTCCAGCACTCCTAGCAGCACCTCCAGCAGCAGCAGCAGTAGGACGAGCAGCTGGGCGGATCGGGTCGGGTAGGGCAGCTCGGCTCGGCCTAGGCGGCGCGGGCAGTAGGGCGTGCGCTGTGCAGGGCAGCAGGGCGCGACGCGCAGGGCAGCAGGGCGCGACGCGCAAGCTGCAGCAGAGAACGACGCGCGGGGTAGCAGCGCGCGACTCGTGCACTGGCGTAGGGCGCGACGCGCGGGGCAGCAGGGCGCGACGCGCGGGCTGCAGCAGAGCGCGACGTGCGGGGTAGCAGCGCGCGACTCGCGGGCTGCCGTAGGGCGCGACGCGCGGGCAGTAGGGCGCGACGCTCGGGCAGCAGCGCGCGACGCGCGGGCTGCCGTAGGGCGCGACGCGCAGGGCAGCAGCGCGGGCGTAGGGCAGGGCGCAGGCGCAGGGCAGGGCGCTGGCGCAGGGCAGGGCGCCGGCGCAGGGCAGGGCGCTGGGGCAGGGCAGGGCGCTGGCGCAGGGCAGGGCGCTGGCGCAGGGCAGGGCGCCGGCGCAGGGCAGGGTGCTGGCGCAGGGCAGGGCGCTGGCGCAGGGCAGGGCGCTGGCGCAGGGCAGGGCGTTGGCGCAGGGCAGGGCGCTGGCGTAGGGCAGGGCGCTGGCGTAGGGTGACGCGAGGCAGGGCAGGGCAGGGCGTTCGCTAGGCAGCGCGACGCGGGGCAGGGCAGGGCGTGCGCGGGGCAGCGCGACGCAGGGTAGTAGGGTAACGCGGTAACCGCAGTCGGTCGCTAAGTATGGTGGGCCCGGAAATGAAAATACGGTCCTACGGACCTTCTGCTCTGAAACCATGTCAAGATAGCAAGCAGGAATGATTGCATTGAATGAATTGTGGGTACAAGTACTAACCCCAATATTGGGTTGTACCCCATATGGGCTACCCCACTATAGCCTACACACAACTAGCACAGATATGGTTTGACAAGGGGACGGGACAGTCAGAGGACGGGACGGGCAGGGGACGTGACGCGACGGGCAGGGGACAGAACGACGGGCAGGGAGGCGCGTCGAGTAGGTGAGGTGACGGGACGGGATGGGCGGGTGACGGGCGCGACGCGACGGGCAGGGTACGCGACGCGATGGCTAGAGGATAGGCGCGACTGACTGGCAGTACGAGCGCTACGGGCGCTTCGTGATTGAAAGGGCAAGCGCCAGGGCTCTTGCTAGGATTTAAGCCCGTCTGAAAAGTATATACCAAAAAAAGGTTTCGTCTGACGTTCAGACGGGGAATTTTTTCTGGTCTGGTTTTTAAGACGAAGGAAAAAGCCATGTCTGAAATTTCAGATGAAATAATAGTGGTCTGTTTTTGTTTTTTCAAATTTGAATTGTGTACTGTTTTACTTGTATCAGACAGAGCGACACAACCTAAACAGGTTTGGGCTGCGACGCGCGAGAGCGGGAATGGGGCAGTGGGGCAGGTGTTGGCCTGCGAGAGACAGGGGAGTGGGGGGCTTGGGCTACGTACGAGACGGACAGGGGGGGAAGGGGCACGAGTGCTGATTTAGGAGATTGTGGCGGGGCGGGAGGGAATTCGAGGTAGTGGGGAGGAGCGAGGGAATTCGGGTCTTGGGAGGCTGAAGCGCGTGGGGGGTAGGGGGAAGAGGGAAGCACTCGGTACTTCGGTGTCAGACGAAAACGTACGCATTATCTGATTTCTCAGATGAAGTATAACGCCGAGTCTGATTTTCCAGACGAAATAAAATTTCTGGTCTTATGGATCAGACGAACTAAAATTGCTTGTCTTCAAAATCAGATGAAATAAGAAAAAGTAGGTCTGATTTTCAGACCATCAGACCAATTTGGTCTGATAACAAGGACCCTGGCAAGCGCTAAGGGCGCTACAGGAGGTACGGGCGTTTCTTGACAAAATGGGCAAGCGCTGAGGGCGCGACTGGATGGAACGAACGGCCACAACGGGCGCTACGGGACGAAACAGGCGCTGCGGGAACGGTAGAATATGTGCAACGGGCGCGAGAGGCTCTAGCGGGATCCCACAGGTAGTTGATACCATGTCGAGAATGAAAGTGTTGGTTTGACAAAGGCTGGTTGGGGTACATAAAGCTAACCCTAGCAGTTGTACCCCCTATAACACACATCACTAAGACACTACAACATTTGACAGCGCACCCCTTGAAAAAACCGAATGTATTATACTGTGAAAACATATGCGCTACTGTCCAGGGCCAGACGGCACCAGTAAACGCAGCAAGGTCTGAGAAAAAAAACAGCATGACAAGGCGTCCTAGGTTAGCAGAGGAAGGAGAGGAATAGCGGGAATCGTTAGCGTCTGAAGTAGAAACAATGAAACGAATGGACTGAAAGGGCAAGGTGGCCCTAACCAAGGCTAACCAATGTACCATCGCAAATGTAACACATACAGTTTGATATTAGGTTGGCAGTGTTGGACCTACTAATCACGACGGAGCACAAGGAGCGGCTGAACAACGTCAATCCCTTCGAAATCAATTCGGTACAGCTTTTTCAGGCTGTCGACCCCAAAGACGTCAAGCAGGCGCCAGCCTGCGGTGAGCAGCGGCATTCGGATGGGCCCGTATATGCGGTGGGCGTTGAAGACCAGCGTGTCGTTGCCCGTGGGCACGCCCAGGAACAGCAGCCCTCCTGGCTTCAGCAGCCCCTTGATCTGCCAGGCAAGGCAGGGGTTGTGTGGGACAAGGCGTGCATGGTGCGAACCACCCACAAAGAGGGGGTTGCAATGGGAGGCCGCAGACATGCTGTGTGCGAATGTTTGGCATCCTGTCTACCTTGCTGCACAGAAGTACCGAACAAACCGATGCGGCCACCTCGTGTTGCTCCAGCCCACCTCGTGCCGCCCCAACCCACCTTGTGCTGCCCTCGCCCACCTTTTTCATGCGTTCGAGGTCGCCGTTGGGGTTGATGGGGTCGCCGTAGCGGCCGAGCCCGTCATGTTCGAGCGAGGAGAAGGAGACGGCGACGTCCCACGTCTCGCTGCTGCCCTCCAGCTCGCCCACCACCAGCTGCCGCAGCCGAGGGTGTGACGCCACGGGGCGGTTGAAGTCCACCGTCGTGATGGCCTGCGCATCGAACCCCAGGCAGATCGCCTCCACCCACGGCCACTAGCTGCCCACGATCAGCACGCTCTTCTGAGCCACTGGGTACTTCTCAAACGCCGAGTAGAACGACCCCGTCACGTTCGGCCCATACGACCCGAAGCCCGTGTCGCGCCGGCGGGCCATGGCGGCCTGTTGGTCGATGCCATCGTTAGACCACACAAATGGCTTCGCCCCCGAATCATGTGCGTCCGCATCCATGAACCAGCTCTTCACCTGCCAGCGTGACAGGAAGAGGAGGTGTCGTTCAGAGCACAGTGGTGCTATTCCGCGTGCATATTGCTTCGTCACGGTGCATTCTGCGTGCTATGCGCCGTTGGTTGCGCGCAATGGCTGGTCAACGCGCACACGGATCTGCTCTGAATTAAGCACCCCGCCATTCCTCTCTCCGCTCACTGCCCTCACTCACTGCCCTCACTTTCCCTGCTTTCAACCACCCGACCCAACCGTGTGTGCGTGCCCTCTTCTCCCCCCCTGCCGGCCTCGCGAGTGATGTTCGCACCTGCACGCGGCCGTCCAGAGTGAACTGATCCTGCACGCTCTTGCGGATCCACTCCCATGGTACGGGCCCGGGCAGCCCGAAGTTGCTGATCAGGAACCGCGATGCCTCGTCGCTGCCTTGCGCGCCACTGACCTTCTGCTCATCGCCCATGTCTGCTGGCGTGCAGCTCGCTGCACCGGTCGGTGTTGCCACGGCGGTGGGGTGGGAGGGAGGGCGCAGAAGAGGAATGTGAGAATGGGAAGGAGGAACGACGCTTCGCCCTCGAACAGATCGGGAGTGGTGCGCCCGGTCACGAAATGTTGCGACACGGGTAACGCGGCAGTCGACGCGCGGCTTGAAGCGAGCGCGCAGCAAGAAAATCTGAGGCAGTGCGGCATGACGCAATTCGGTTAGCTACCACTGCGACGTTCTCGCTGGAGGCTCGCAACATGGACGGGTAGTAATGCGGGCGCATGGGCTGCCTCTCAGCAAGGTGAGATCTACTAGGACTTGGTGGGCGCGGAGGGAGCGGGGAAGCGGCGGCGGCTTACCCAAGTCTGGATTGGTGAAGCGGATGGTGACGGCGGCGGCGAAGAGCACGGCGGACGCCGCGAGGACGACGTAAGGCGCGGTTCTGGACCATGTCGCGAGCTTCATGCTCTCGCGGGCTGATGGATCCATCCCTGCCATCGCAAATCTGCTACGCTAGCCGCACACGGAGCTCAGAAAAATCTCGACATCCACGTGCTGCATTTTGTAGCTCTAGCCCCAGACTTCATTGGCAGCAGTCTCATGAAATCTGCGATCGCTGATGCCGTCGATCCCATCCTATCCCGATCCCGCCCTCCCAACCTTCAGGTCTGCGTTCTGTTGGCGCGCAACAGCCCTTGCAGGGCTAGGGTTTAGGGTGGTTTCTAACCCGTGTCAGACACGAAGCCAGACACGAAGTTGAGGTTGGGAAGACCCAAAGGGACTCGAAATGCTGGCAAATTTAGGTTCGGAAGACACAAACCGAGTCACTTTGTGTCTTCCGAAGCTTTGACCTGAAGTCTGACACGGGATAGAAACGCGCCCTTAGGCTAGGGCCTTGGGGAGTTTTCGGAGCGAATCTCCCTGGGCTATCCCCCGCCCGACCAAATCGGAAGCAGCGCCTCCCTAGATCGGTAGGAGGGGGTCGTCAGGGCGCTGCTGGGTCCCTCCTCCCACCATCTTGAGCTAGGGCAGGATTCAAAAGTTTCGAACACATGCCACGGGAACCAGGGTACAAACGAGTGGAAAAGAAAAGAGAACCAACAAAGTCCACACGCGTCAAGGGTTGCAGAAGCCCGTGAGTCGTGTAGGGTGGTGGCCTATCGCAACCTTCCTAGCTGGCAACGGAAAAGATGACATCACCAGATCCAGATCTGTTCACTCCTCCGAGCCTATCTAGCTGGGAAAATTGTAACGTTACTTCAACGCTCTTCTAAAGATTGTACTTAACAAACCTAAACTAGCTTCAGCTGGTATCGCGCCCTCGACAAATCTTAAATGTCATCAGGTGTTACAGGTCCAATAGAACGAGATAACGAGGATTGCACTAGGTGTCAAACGAGTACAAAGTATGAGCGAAGGTATGAGCGAATACTTATGTGCGAAACATGCAACGGTTACAGTACAGATGTTCTGGCTTATAGGCCCTTCCTAAGATAGGCCATTTTTGCCGATATAACCAAGGATCCAGTAGAAAGGATAGAATCTGTTAAGTCTGAGAGGAGACAATGAAGTCTCTGTAGTGACCTTGTTGAATAATAATTGAAAGAGAATAAGATGATTGAAAGATAGGAGTACAAGAGATTAAATAGAAATCTAGCTAGCCATGTACTCTGAGGGGTACATTCCCTTATTAACTGTATTGCGTAGCTACAGTAACCGTGACTATTGCTATCCTCGACAGTTACCATGTTGCAGTGAATTAACTGTCGTGCGGTTACTGGATCGTCAAGGGTCACGACCGTTGACTTCCTCAGACGGTTGACCTTCGGGTGACCCTCGACATTCCGCATGCTCTATATGAGCTATTGCTGTACTGGTACAGTGGAACAGCTCCGGGAATGCTTTATATAACCTTTCGGTTATTCCAACACTCCCCTTCATTCCTGAAGGTGGTGTCAGAACATTATAGCTTATGCTGTTGTGTAGGCTATAGTGGGGTATCCCATAGGGGGTACAACCAATTAGGGTTTCATATTTGTACTCACTTCATTTCATAGTTCATTCATTCTTGTTCAAATCTTCTCATGGTATCGAGCAGGTTCCCCCTTGGGAACTGTGCTTAGGGCCCACCACATCGATTTTTTTTTTTTTTTTTCCTGCCCGAAGCGCGCTCAGCCCGAGTCGCGCTCCGGGCCCTCACTTCGTCGAGCCGCCCTAGCGGCCCTGCACTGCGGCCCCGCCACCCGTCTCCGCGGCCCCGCCGCCCGTCTTCACGGCCCCGCCGCCTCTCTCCTAGCGGCCCCGCCGCCCTACCTAGCGGCCCCGCCGCCCTACCTCGCGGCCTCGCCGCCCCATTGCGCGGCCCCGCCGCCCTACCTAGCGGCCCCGCCGCCCCATCGCGGCCCCGCCGCCCCATCGCGCGGCCCCGCCGCCCTATCTAGCGGCCCCGCCGCCCTACCTAGCGGCCCCGCCGCCCCATCGCGCGGCCTCGCCGCCCCATCGCGCGGCCCCGCCGCCCTACCTAGCGGCCCCGCCGCCCTTCCTCGCGGCCCCGCCACCTTACCTGCGGCCCCGCCCTTACCTGCGGCCCCGCCGCCCTCTGCTGCGGCCCCGCCACCTTACCTGCGGCCCCGCCACCTTACCTGCGGCCCCGCCACCTTACCTGCGGCCCCGCCACCTTACCTGCGGCCCCGCCACCTTACCTGCGGCCCCGCCGCCCTCTGCTGCGGCCCCGCCACCCTATCTGCGGCCCCGCCACCCTACCCGCGGCCACGCCGCCCTTACCAGCGGCCCCGCCGCCCTTACCTGCGGCCCCGTGCCCTGCAGCAGCACAGCCGAGCCGCCCAGCAGCCGAGCCGCCGAGCCGCCCAGCAGCCGAGCCGCCCAGCAGCCGAGCCGCCCAGCAGCCGAGCCGCCGAGCCGCCCAGCAGCCGAGCTGCCCAGCAGCCGAGCCGCCCAGCAGCCGAGCCGCCCAGCGGCCGCGCCGCCCAGCAGCCGAGCCGCCCAGCAGCCGAGCCGCCCAGCAGCGGAGCCGCCGAGCAGCCGGGCCGCCCAGCAGCTGAGCCGCCGAGCCGCCGCGCCGCCCTCCTTCAGGGCCGCCCGACCTGCCCAGTCTGGTGAGCATAGCGCCTTTTCACTGCACTGTCCTCACCCCACTGTTTGCGCTGCTAGTCGTCTAGGGTCATGGCTACCCCTAGTGTTCTCGCCTTTGACGCTGAGGGTAGGGCCATTGACTTTGAGGTCTGGGTAGATGACCTGCAGCTGTTCTTACAGTGCGATAGGGCAGACGGCCTCTCTCTCTTTGACCTCACCTCTGGCACCTCCACTGCCCCTGCTGCTGATGCTGACGCCACTGTTCGCTCCCAGTGGGCCACGCGCGACGCTGCTGCACGTCTTGCTGTGCGTCGCCACCTCCCTACCTCCGAGCGTGCGCACTTTAGTCAGTACAAGAGTGCTCAGACCTTGTACGACGCTGTAGTTGCGCGCTACTCCTCCCCTGCCACTGCTGCACTGAGCCGTCTCATGCTACCGTACCTCTTTCCTGATCTTACTGCCTTTCCCACAGTCACTGACCTCATTACGCACCTCCGCACAAGTGACACTGGCTACCGCGCTGCACTCCCTCCTGACTTCTGCGCCAGGAACCCCCCCCCCATGTACATCACTCTTTACTACATAGTCACTCGCCTTCCTGACTCCCTTCGCGTAGTCAGGGACCACTTTCTCTCTGTCTGTCCCACCACTCTCACTGTTGACCTCCTCGAGAAGTCCCTCCTAGCGGCCGAGAAGAGCATAGTCGCTGTAGGGGCCTCTCGTGGTGACCCGCGCACCCCCATCTTTGAGGGGTGTTCCCCCTCCCCCCTTCTGCCCTCTGTTGCCTCTGCTGCTGCGGCCGACCTCCTTGTTCTTGAGTCGGTCGGTGCGGCGTCTGCCCCTAGCGGGAGACGCCGCTCTGGCAAGGGCAAGGGGGGCAAGGGCGCTGGAGGAGCGAGCGGGGGCGGTGGAGGTGGAGGTGGCGGCAGTTGGGGGAGTGGGGGTGGCGGTGGGAGTGGAGGTGGGGGTGGAGGGGTCGGTGGCGGCAGTGGAGGTGGAGGTGGCGGCGGCGGTGGCGGTGGGAGCGGAGGTGGTGGAGGTGGCGGAGGTGGAGGCGGCGGCGGAGGCGGAGGCGGCGGCAGTAGCGGAGGCGGCGGAGGCGTCGGAGGCGGCGGGGGTGGCGGTGGTGCTGGTCGCGGGTCTTCGCAGAGGAGTGGCTCCGGTGGTGGCTCGCGCCAGCAGCAGCAGCGTGGTCGTGACACCCTGTCCCCTCAGCAGCTTCGTGAGTGGTACACTGCGCGTCAGCGGGGTGGGGGTTTTGGTCCGTGCTCCTACGTTTTGCGCACTGGCGACCGTGCGGGTGAGCAGTGTGGGGGTCCCCACCCCACCCAGCGCTGCTTTGGCCGCCTGACGGACGCGTGGCGTCACCAGTTCCCGGAGGCCTCCGAGATCCCTCGCTGGGGCGAGCTGTCTAGGGCGGGTGTTGCCATCCATGATCTTGACTTTGATGCTATTCTCTCTGCCATGTATGCTGTGTCTATTAGTGATGAGGGTGACTGTTACCGGTGTTTCCCGCCCGATCCGGGCATTGAGACTGCTGCTCTAGGTCCTGGTGAGGCTGCTGCCCTAGGTGCTTGCGACGCTGCTGCTCTAGGTGCTCGTGTGTCTGCGTCCTCAGGTACTGGTGAGTCTGCGCTCTCAGGTACTGCGTCGGCTTCGGCCTCCCTCACCTTCACCCTTGACTCTGGGGCGTCTCGCTCCTTCTTTCGGGACCGCACCACACTCACACCGCTGAGTCGACCGGTTGCAGTGTCTCTGGCTGACCCCTCTGGGGGTCCTGTCCTGTCTCGCTTCTCCACAGTCCTCCCGTGTCCGGCGGCTCCCTCTGGAACCCTGTCTGGTCTCTACCTCCCCTCGTTCTCTACGAACCTGGTGAGTGGTGCTGACCTACAGGATGCGGGGGTCCACCAGTTCACTCCTGCATGTCAGAGAGTGACCCACTGTACAGAGGCTGGCACAGGCCGACACCTGGCTACGTTCACCCGTCAGCCGGGGTCGAGCCTGTACACTCTGACCACTGCGTCTCCTCCAGTTGCTGAGTCTGGTAGGGTAGTTACGTCGGGTCAGGTGTTTGCTGCGGCGTCCAGGTCTGGTCCTGAGTCTGCCCCCTGTTCGTGTCGTCTCCTGTCTCACGAGACTCTCCTCTGGCACCACCGCCTTGGCCACCCCTCTCTGCTTCGGCTCAGAGGTATGGCCTCCCGTCTTCTTGTGTCCGGTCTCCCCCGGTCCCTCCCTCCCCTTCCTCAGGGCCCTGGCCCTGCCTGTGTCCCCTGTGTCGAGGGGCGCCTGCGTGCTGCCCCTCACTCCTCCCAGTTTCCTCCGACAGAGGCCCCGTTGCAGACACTTCACATGGACGTGTGGGGCCCAGCCCGCGTCCGTGGACAGGGTCACGAGCGCTACTTCCTGCTCGTTGTTGACGACTACTCGCGTTACACCACAGTCTTCCCCTTGCGCAGCAAGGGTGATGTCACTGAGGTGCTGATCGACTGGATCCGCGCAGCTCGTCTCCAGCTCAGGCAGAGCTTCGGCTCGGACTTTCCTGTTCTGCGTCTGCACTCGGACAGAGGCGGAGAGTTCTCCTCTGGCCTTCTGCGTGCCTACTGTCGTGCACGGGGCATCCGTCAGACCTTCACGCTTCCGGACTCACCGCAGCAAAATGGGATTGCTGAGCGCCGCATTGGCATGGTCATGGACGTCGCTCGTACGTCTATGATGCATGCGGCTGCCCCCCATTTTCTGTGGCCGTTTGCGGTTCGGTACGCGGCGCATCAGATCAACCTCCACCCCAGGGTCTCCAGGCCGGAGACCTCCCCAGCCCTGCTGTGGACGGGGAAGGTTGGCGATGCGTCGGCGTTCCGGGTCTGGGGATCTCGGGCGTTTGTCCGCGACCTGTCTGCGGACAAACTATCCCCTCGTGCTGCTCCTTGCGTCTTCCTGGGGTTCCCCCCTGACGCGCCTGGGTGGCAGTTTTACCACCCCACCTCTCGCCGTGTTCTGTCCTCCCAGGACGTCACGTTTGACGAGTCGGTCCCCTACTACCGCCTCTTCCCCTACCGCACTCCGTCCCTCCCCCCACCCCCACTCTTCCTGGTACCAGGTCCCCCCCAGGTAGACCCCCTCCCCCCTCAGGGTCCTGCCCCTTCAGGTGTGTCCCAGGTAGACGCGGTCGAGCCTGTCGAGGTCACTGGTGACTCTGGTGCTGCTGAGGGTGCTGAGGCTGGGGGTGCTGTACCTGGGGGTGCGGAGCCTAGGGGTGCTGGGCCTGGGGGTGCTACGTCTGGGGGTGCTGAGCCTAGGGGTGCTGAGCCTGGGGGTGCTGAGCCTAGGGGTGCTGAGCCTGGGGGTGCTGAGCCTGGGGGTGCTGAGCCTGGGGGTGCTGAGCCTAGGGGTGCTGAGCCTGGGGGTGCTGAGTCTAGGGGTGCTACGTCTGGGGGTGCTGAGCCTAGGGGTGCTATGCCTGGGGGTGCTGAGCCTGGAGGTGCTTCGCCTGGAGGTTCTCCGAGTGCTTCGTCTCGCCGGGAGCCACTTTCTCCACAGGAGCTGCGTGAGTGGTTTGCCCGGCGCTGGAGGCGTGCTGCTGGTGCTGGAGGTCCTTCGGCTGCTGAGGGTGCTGCGGTCGCGGGTCCCAGAGGTGCTCGTCCTGGGTGCACTGGAGCTGGTGCTGCTGAGGGTGCTGGCGCTGAGACTACCGCTGGCAGTCCTACTGGGGGTGCTCCTGGTGCTGCTGGAGGTTCTGGAGCTACTGGTGGTGCTGCTGGAGCGGGTGCTCCTGCTAAGGGTTCTGGTGCTGTCCCGGCTGCTTCTAGCGTCGCCGCGCGGCCTCGACCGTACTTCGTGCCACTCCTGCAGCAGGTTCTTGGTCTTCCACCCTCTACTGGTCCTCCTCCTCCCTTAGAGTGTCCACAGCCTGTCTCGTCCCAGCTACAGTTGCAGCCTACCTCCCCTTTGCCTGCTCCTTCTCCCTACACTGGTCCTACTGGAGGTCTGGCTGAGCGTCGTGAGCCTGCGTCTCGCCCTGCGTCGCCTGTCCGTGCTGCTCGCACTAGTGGTCGCGGTTCGCGTCAGCGTCCTCCTCCTGTCCCTGGCACGCACCGGATGTCTCTGCGTCCGTCCACTGCTCCTCTGCGTGCCCCTTTGCCTTCTCCTCCTGAGTCCTCTCTTCCTGCTCTTGCCGACCCGGAGTCGGACTCTCTTCGTGCTGCCAGTCCTACTGTCACGCGTCTCCTTGCTACTGTTGTCACTGACCCTTCTTTCGAGTCTACTGCTGCGTCTGCTCTCGTTACTGAGCTCGTCGACTTTGCTGCTCGCTGTCGCTTAGACTACGCTGCTAGTCTTGTCGCTGAGTCTGAGTCTGTCTGTCCTCCGTCCGTCGGGGGTGAGTGTGCCCTTGGCACGGACGTCCTTGAGGACAGGCAGGAGGAGTTCCAGTGTCTGGCAGCTGCCTCACCTCATCTCGTGTCCGTACTGCTTACCCCTGAGGGAGACCCGGATGCACTTGACATCCCGACTCCGCGCTCTTACGCGGAGGCGATAGAGGGTCCCTACTCCTCTCAGTGGCAGGCAGCTATGGATGCAGAGATGGCTTCCTGGAAGTCCACAGGCACCTACGTTGACGCTGTCCCCCCTCCTGGGGCGAACATCGTCAGTGGCATGTGGATCTTCAGGGTGAAGCGGCCGCCGGGTTCTCCGCCTGTCTTCAAGGCGCGTTACGTGGCTCGTGGCTTCAGTCAGCGGCAGGGAGTTGACTACTTTCAGACCTTCTCCCCCACCCCGAAGATGACCACTCTTCGGGTACTGCTGCACGTTGCTGCTCACCGTGACTACGAGCTGCACTCTCTTGACTTCAGCACAGCTTTCTTGCAGGGCAGCCTGCACGAGGAGATCTGGCTGCGTCGCCCACCTGGCTTCACTGGGTCTTTCCCTTCTGGTACCCAGTGGAGTCTCCGGCGTCCAGTCTACGGTCTCCGCCAGGCGCCACGTGAGTGGCACGACACACTGAGGACTACACTTGCGGCTCTTGGGTTTGCTCCTTCTACTGCCGACCCGTCGCTGTTTCTACGCACCGACACCTCTCTGCCGCCGTTCTACATCCTCGTGTACGTCGACGACTTGGTCTTTGCCACAGCTGACACTGCTGGACTCGCCTACGTGAAGTCCGAGCTGCAGAAGAGACACACGTGCACAGACCTGGGTGAACTGCGCAGCTACCTTGGCTTGCAGATCACCCGGGACAGAGCACGCCGCACCATTACCCTGACTCAGTCACACATGGTGCAGCAGGTCCTTCAGCGCTTCGGCTTCACGTACTCCTCGCCTCAGGCCACTCCTCTGTCTACTCGCCACTCGCTCTCAGCTCTGCCTTCGGATGAGTCCGTAGAGTCGAGTGGCCCGTACCCAGAGCTTGTTGGCTGCCTCATGTACCTGATGACCTGCACACGACCTGACCTTGCATACCCTCTTAGCATTCTGGCACGCTATGTTGCTCCTGGGAGACACAGACCAGAGCACATGGCTGCAGCGAAGAGGGTGTTGCGCTACTTGTGCAGTACGTCGGGCATGGGGCTAGTGCTTGGAGGGCGAAGTCCAGTGGTCCTCACTGGGCACGCGGACGCTTCTTGGGCTGACGACCAGGCTACGCAGCGGTCGTCACAGGGTTACACCTTCAGCCTTGGTTCCGGCTCTGTTTCGTGGCGGGCTACTCGCTCGTCTTCTGTTCTTGGCTCGAGTTGTGAGGCTGAGATCTACGCCGGGGCCATGGCTGCACAGGAGCTTCGCGCGCTCACCTACCTGCTGACCGACCTTGGAGAGCCGCCTCGTTCTCCTCCAGTCCTGTACGTAGACAACAAGGCCATGCTGGCCTTGTGTCGAGAGCAGCGACTGGAGCACAGAACAAAGCACATTGCTCTCCGCTACTTCCTTGCTCGTGAGCTACAGCAACGTGGTCAGTTGCGGCTTGCGTACGTGGCCTCTGAGGCCAACACTGCTGATGTCTTCACCAAGGCACTTCCGCCTTGTGATCATCAGCGCTTCTGCACTCAGCTGGGTCTTGTGCCCATCTTGCCTCACTTGCTCTCCTCTTGACCTTGCCTGTACTCTCACATATATATATACCTGCTCTTGCTTGTCTAGCTTTATATATATGTGTGTACTCTTGCATGTGAACTGGCCGTGTGGCCTTGACCCTGTGCTCGGACTGTGTGGTGACTTTGTGATCCACCCTGAGCTTGCTTTGCTTTACTTTGCTTGACTGGTCTTGTGACCCCTTGTTCTCCCCCACTTTGCCTATGGGGGTGTGTCAGAACATTATAGCTTATGCTGTTGTGTAGGCTATAGTGGGGTATCCCATAGGGGGTACAACCAATTAGGGTTTCATATTTGTACTCACTTCATTTCATAGTTCATTCATTCTTGTTCAAATCTTCTCAGGTGGGCCACGTGGGATTTCTTGGTGATCCCGCAGAGGTCGGCGCAGCGTTGGTACTGCTGACGTGGCAGCTTCTTCGTCAAGAAATCAGCTGCCATGTCACCGGTCGGGCAGTACGGCAACTTGACTTTCCCTTTGTCGATTTCATCCTTCACGAAGAAGTAGCGAAGGGCGATGTGCTTGGTGCGGTTGACGAAGCCGGGCTTGTTCTCGATCTTTATCGCGCTCTGATTGTCGCAGAGTAACGTGAAGTGCCCGTTCATCGTCACGTTCGCTTCTTGCAGGAGCTCCACCAGGTACAGTCCTTCGCGAACAGCTGCGCTAGCTGCAATGAATTCTGCTTCTGCTGACGAGAGAGCGATAAGTTCCTGCTTCTGAGAGTTCCAGGAGATGAGTCCGGCAGGTTGGAGTTGAAAAACGAATCCTGTGCGGGAGCGTCTGTTGTCAACATCTCCAGCGTGGTCGGCATCTACGTAGCCATGGAGCTGTAGAGTAGCGGTGAGGTTAGCTTCGTAGGTGAGACCGACGTCGGGAGTGGAGATGAAGTACTGTAGTGCTCGGCGTAGATCCAGTAGATTCTCCCCTTCAGGTCGCTTCAGGTACTGTGCGAGCTGGCTTGCGACGTAGGAGAGATCAGGCCGGCACGTGACGGCGGCGAATAGGAGATATCCCAGCTGCTGCTGGTAGAGACGATGGTTGTCGGGAGAGAGCGGTGTGGTGTCTGGCTCGTGGTTAGGAGGAGGAGTGCGATAGGGGGTAGTGAGGTTGATTGGTGCGATGGAGAAGCGCTTCGCGAGTGTTTCAGCGTACTTGGCGGCGGAGAGGTGAATGGAGGAGGCGGACTGAGTCACATTGAGGCCGAGAAACTGGGTGACGTTGTGGTTGATTGTCACCTCCAGTTTCTCTTTGATGTCAGCCTCAAACTGGTCCAGCAGCTCCGTGTCGTCGCCGGTGTAGAGAAGGTCGTCGACGTAGGCGACGAGGAGTACGAATTTCCCGCGCGATTCCCGCCTGTACATTCCAAGGTCGTGCGGCAGCTGAGTGAAGCCGAGCTCAAGGAGGACGGAATGGAGGTACTGCTGCCATAGACGAGGCGCCTGCTTGATTCCGTAGAGGGATTTTTGGAGGAGGCACACGGCGCCATCATTTTCTTCGAATGCATGCGGCTGCTCGACGACAATGATGGCATCGACGGGAGCGTAGAGGAAGGCGCTGCCGACGTCGATTTGCCGGAGCGGTCGCTGTTTGACGGCGGCGATGCAGATGAGAATGCGTACCGAGGTGTGGTGGCCGACTGGAGCGTAGGTGAGAGTGAAATCCACCAGGTGTGTTTGCTCAAATCCCCGCACTACCCAACGCGCCTTGTACTTGTCGACCGAGCCGTCTGCGAGAGTTTTGATACGAAAAACCCATTTGCCGCTGAGAATTTTCTCCCCTTTGCCGATGACCGAGGGACCAACTTCCAGGTGCCACGTTTCTTCAGCGATGCGATTTCGGCGGCCATGGCTGCTTTCCATTTTCCACTGTCGGGGCCAGATAGGGCTTGGCGGACGGTGGTTGGTTCCTTGGGCGAGGTGCAGCGAACAGCGACGGCGAGGCCGAGAACGCGGAGACCGGTTTCGTCAGTCTTTTCGTAGTGAAGTCGGTCATAGTCGTGGAAGCTGGTAACTTCGACCACGTCGTCATCGCTGTCGTTGCCGAGGCGGAGGGTATCCTGCGACATGTTGGGTTGTGGTAACTCGGCATCAGGTGATCGGCGCGCCTCACTGTTGTAGTCATGAGCCGCGCGAGTTGTATCGTTAGGATCGGGTTGGTGTAGAGGTAAGAATATCGGAGTCCCGAATTGGCTTGTGAGGGGGATGCTCGGAGCGGAGTCCATTGGGGTGACATCAGGTGCGCCTGCATCCTCGGCCAGGTCAGCTTCGTCGTGTGACGTGGCGAAGCTGCGGTGGCCGTCGAAGAGCCTCTCGGGAAGTTTGTCGGCTTCCTGGTGCTCCTCAAAAAGGGGCAGAGTCAGCTTCTCGTAGAAGATGCAGTCACGTGATTTCGTCACCTCGTGTGTCGCGTAGTCCAGCACGATCCACGCCTTGAATTCCTTCTCGATCCCGAGGTGGATGCCCCATCGTGCCCGGTCAGCAAATTTTCCGGTTCTCGCAGTGTGGGGTCTGTACTGTACCATGCAGCCAAACACCCGAAGCAGGCGTGTATCTGCTTTTCTGCCCGTCCATGCCCGGTAGGGAGAGTTGTTGTTCTCGAGGCTTAGCGAGGACAGCAAGTTGTGCAGCCGAACAGCGTGACTCATCGCAAACGGCCAATATTTTGTTGGGATGGCCGACTGCTTCATCAGAGCCCTCATCCACGTGGCGAGGCTTCTGTTTGTCCGTTCTGCTACTCCTTCCTGTTGGTGAGCGTAGGGCAGGGACACCAGGTGCTCAATCCCCTTCTGCTTGAGGAGCTCCTTGAACTCGTCTGAGAAGAACTCCAGGGCTCCGTCCGTCTGCCAGGTTTTGAGTTTGAGACCGGACTGTCGCTCAGCCCGCTTCATCCACGCAATGAAGCACTCGGAGGCCAGAGACCTGCTGTCGGTGTTGACGGCCCAGACGTAGTGAGTAGATGCGTCGATGAAGGTAAGTGTGTACTGCTCCCCGTCGAGCCCCTCCTGGCTGAGCACCATAAAGTCGCTGTAAACCTTGTCCAGCGGCTTGTAGCGTTCATACCCTGGGGGCAAATCGGGGAACGGCTGGTGATTGAGCGACGCGGTTGGGCAGACGATGCATGGCGGGTTAGGTGAGTCCGCGGTGAGGGAACCGTTTCGAGGAAGGAGGAGCGCGTCGTTGTCGAAGACTCCGGCCTTGAGCGAGTTTTTGAGCGTGGCGTGGGAGGGATGGCCGAGCCGTTGGTGCCATGTTTCTGGGTCCGCACGGTAACCGACTGTCTTTTGATAATATTTTTGTCGCGCTGCTTCGTCGTTTGCCTCCCCTTGCGGTCCTGCGTCGGTGGCGGAGTCGGTGTCGGCGGCGAGCGCGCGAATTGCTTTTCGCTCCAGAAGCACGCGGGGAATGTCGATGATGTCGTCGGTGTCGCCGGCTTCGACTTGGTCTCCGGTAACGAGCAGGCATTGGTTGGGCCATTCCTGAACTGGGAGTCCCTTCACGGGGATTCTGAAGTAACTGTATTCAGCGCTGATGACCTCAATTTCTTGTGGTCCTTGTACTGGCGGCTCCGGCTCCTCGGTAGGTTCGGGTAACTCTGTTGGTTCTCCCATAAATTCGTAGGCTTCTTCTTCTTCTGACTCTTCTGCCATTTGCTCGGGTGTGTCAGGGGCGTATTGATCTGGGAGAGGTGGACCTCCC
The DNA here is from genome assembly GCA_947471745.1 of Closterium sp. Naga37s-1. Classification (NCBI taxonomy): domain Eukaryota; kingdom Viridiplantae; phylum Streptophyta; class Zygnematophyceae; order Desmidiales; family Closteriaceae; genus Closterium; species Closterium sp. Naga37s-1. The sequence goes on along the minus strand of CANJKZ010000051.1, from coordinate 3,764,862 downwards.
CAGCAGGTGCCGCGAGTTGCCCAGTATGGGTCGACGACGGCAACTTCCGCAGGAGGGAAACCAGCTGCTTCCGCGTGCCCTTGTTCTGCTTCGGCCGTGGTGTCCCATCCTCCTCTGGCGCCCCATGTGTCTTCAGCGGTCTCTGCTTCTCCAACTGCTTCTCCTGCTGTTACGCCAACTTCCTCTGCTGGAGCTGCGCCCCACCCACTTGCGGCTGCTTCTTCTGGAGTTAGTACTTCTCCCCAGGATCCGAGCGCGGGCTCGGAAGTGTTCCAGCCCGGCCAGTGTGTCTCCGCTGTCTTGTTTTCCTCTGTTGGTTGAGTTGCAGGTCCTGACGTGCCGCTGTCTTCTTCCATTGTGGCAGGTCCGGTTTCTGCAGGGTTGGAGGTCGAGGCAGTTGGGACAGTGCGCAAGCGTAGAAGGCCGTCGGAGGCTGGTCGCTCGAGGTCCATCTCGTCGGGATGTGACCATGTTGGTGGCTCCGTGGGAGTTGTTTTCAGTAGCAGTGTGCGGTGGGAGTCGCCGGTGGTGCCCTGAGCCGAAAATTGCAGCACGAAGACTCCATCATCATCGATCGCCTTTCCGATGTAAGTTTCGTTGTGGAAAAGCTCGAAGGTCTTTTCCTTCCGATTGCTGCGAATGTCGATTCCGCACCGCATGAGTTGAGCTGATGAGAGTAAGTTGTATTGTAGGTCAGGGGCGACGAGAACGTCCCCGATGTGAATGGTGAACTTCGTGTCATCGGCCTCGAGGTAGATTTCGCCAATCTCATATGCCTTCATTTTTCCGTTGTTGGCGGCGGTGATTTCGCAGGGTCGTCGCATGCGTCGAGAGTTGCTGATGAACTTTGGCGATCCCACCATGTGTTGTCCGCAGCAACTGTCGAGGTACCACGTGTCCAGATCCTCGTAGCGCTGGCGGGCGAGGTTGGCAATCTTGGGTGTGACGATGCGATCAAGGTCGCCGGTGTACGGTGAGAGGGTGAAATATCTGTTTGCGGAAATGCTCGGCGGCGATTCCGGAGTAGGGGGAGGGAGCTCGAAGTCAGGAGGAATATATGAGGGGCGAGAGGACCAGGTAAAAACTGTTGGGTCATTGTCTGGACTGGGCGCAACGGGGTTGATGGGATTGTCGCGAGTGAATGTTACTCGATCCGAGTAACGGGACCCTATGTTGCGTCGAGCCATGAAGCTTATGATTGTCCCTTTTCCTTTGTCCTTCGCCGTGATGAGTGCAGGGGATTGTGAAGTGCTGGCGACGGAAGGAGGCGACACAGTGGCGGAGGGCTTTGTTTGCGTCGATGGTTGTTGGTTGGAGGCGTTGCGCCGCTCGTCAGCGGCCTGACGCTTGTAGCACTGGTCGATAGAGTGGCCAGACTTCTTGCAGTATTTGCAGAAAGCTCCCTTCTTTCCGCGTTGTTCCCCTTGTGACGCTCCTGTGTAGAAGACTAATTTCTCCCGTTTAACATTCTTCTCGTTGTACAGGTCGATTTCCTTCTGCTCCGAAAGAAGCGTGGCGCACAGAGCTGACTCTGATATGGTTGCTCGGGCGCGAAGGAGTGACTGGCATTGTCGCCAGTCGGGGCCGAGGCCAGAGATGACCATCGAGATGAACATGTCGTCGGGGACAGTCCCACCGCATTTCTTGACTTGGTCACGCAGATTGCGGCACCGGTTGACATACGGTCCCGCTTTCTCCCCTTGCTTCATTTTAACCGAAGTCAGTTGGCTGAGTAGACGGCTCATCGTAACTGGATTTGTTGCCATGTATGAGTTGCGCAGGTGTTCCCAGGAGGCTTGCGCGGGAGCCCACTCCGTCTTATAAGGGCGAATGCCGAGCTGCTCTTCAGGTGAGAGATTGCGAAGGAGAGTGGTGTACGCGAGGAGGGATTCGTGGTAGTATTGATGCTTCTCCTGGATGGTACCTTCCGAGGGAAAAGGTAGGCTTCCGTCGTAGTACATCCAGATTTGAGCGGTTGTCGCGAGAAGCTCGAATTCGAAACTCCACGTATAGAAATCCTTTCCGTCGAAAGGAATTGAGGTCTTCAATTTTGAAGTCAATACAAATTTGGTTTGCATTGAAGCAATGTCTGACTGTGAGCGCTGTGGGTTGTCTTGTGCAGGAGCTGACCCTTGACGATTGTCGAAGGTGAAGGATCTCTCGGAGTTGACGCGGCGGTCTTCTCTAGGGAGAGGAAGTCCAGCAACGCCACGTGCATAGCTTGAGCCGTCGACGCTCATTGCTTGATGGCTTTCAAGGGCGTTGATGCGTGCGACTAGCTCCTCAACGACAGCGGCGCTGACGGAAGTCACCGCTGATGGCGCGTTGGTCGTTGCTGGTGGTGGGCCCGGTGAGTCTGCAGTGGCTTTTCCTTCAGGAGCCATAGTATTGCAGACTTTGAGGTGTAATAAATAACTTTATAAAGGGATTGTTATGAGAAGAACGAGGACTTGACAGATCCTATAATCCACTCTAGCTCTCATACCATGCCGATATAACCAAGGATCCAGTAGATAGGATAGAATCTGTTAAGTCTGAGAGGAGACAATGAAGTCTCTGTAGTGACCTTGTTGCATAACAATTGAAAGAGAACAAGATGATTGAAAGATAGGAGTACAAGAGATTAAATAGAAATCTAGCTAGCCATGTACTCTGAGGGGTACATTCCCTTATTAATGTGAAAATCACGAGGAAGTGAGAGAAGAGGAGGGGTTCACTAGCAAACATTGGGATACATATAGCAAACCCTAAAAGGGCTGTACTCACTATAGAGTACCCCACTGCAGACTAGAGAAACATAATATTCTGACACACCCCCATAGTCAAAGTGGGGTGTAATCAGCACAACAAGCAAAGCAGAACAAGCTCAGGGTGGATCACAATGTCACCACACATTCTGAGCACAAGTACAAGAAGCAACAGTTTAAAGTTCACAAATGTAAGCAAAGCTAGAGGCTATCGCAGAGGGCAAGTGTGGAGGAGGGACTATGAGAGGAGAGGAGGTAGTGGGCGGCAGCTGAAGCTGCTGGCACACGGCGCAACTGGAGCAACTGGCACACGAGCAACTGGAGCAACTGGCACACTGGCAACTGGAGCAACTGGCACACGGGCTACTGGAGTAACTGGCTCCGCGGCTAACTCTGAGCGGCAGGAGCAACGGACTCACGGGCGACTGGAGCAACGGGCTCACGGGCGACTGGCGCAACGGGCTCACGGGCGACTGGCGCAACGGTCTCACGGGCGACTGGAGCTGCGGGCTTCACGGCGGCCACCCCCTTCAACCTCCCCAAACTATCCCACCCCCATTTCACACACCCCCTACTGCACCCCTAGGTTCACTCACACCACACCCCCTAGCACCACGCCTTTGGCTCCCACACATCCACCCCCCTCAGTGGCAGCTGCAGCAATGGGAGACAAAGGAGGAGGAGGGGAAGGGAAACATACAATCCATCACCCCCATACCCTCCACCCCCATACCCTCCATTCCACGGCTGCACGCGCAGCAGGGAGACGAAGAAGGGGGGGGGGGGGGGGAGAGCAGCAACGGGCAGCAACGGGCGGCAATGGGCAGCACAGGGAGGCGGCGGCACCGGGTCCAGGGGCGGCGTCGCGGGGTCCAGGGGCGGCTGCTCCAGGGGCCAGGGGCGGCCGCTGAGGTCCAGGGGCGGCTGCACCAGGGGTGGCTGCTCCAGGGGCCAGGGGCGGCTGCTCCAGGGGCCAGAGGCGGCTGCACCAGGGGCGGCTGCTCCGACGCACGCCCCCCCCCAGGTCGCCCCTCCCGTCGCCTGTTGAGGCGACCTGAGGGGGGGGGGGGGGGGGGGGGGGAGGAGTACAGGGGCCGACGCGCGGCCTCCCAGGGCGCCAGAGCAGGCGGAAGAAGGGGCGACGCGCGCCCCCCCAGGTCGCGCGCCCCCCCCCCCACGCTCGCCACGCAAGGCGACGGGAAAAGGGGGGGGGGCGGTGCACGGGCCCCTGGTGCGCCACGACAGGCATGAGGAGGGCGGGGCCTGGGCAGGGTCGGGGCATGGCAGGGGCAGGGCCGCGATAGGGCCGCGACAGGGTCGGGGCAGGGCTGCGACAGGTCCGGGACAGGGGCGACGCCGGGCGACGGGGCCGATACGGGGGGGCCGCGACGGGGGGCCGCGACGAGGGGCCGCGACAGGGCCTTACGGGGGGCCGCGAAGGGCCGTACGAGGGGCCGCGAAGGGCCATACGAGGGGCCGCGAAGGGCCGTACGAGGGGCCGCGAAGGGCCTGACGAGGGGCCACGAGGGGGGCCCTAACGAGGGGCCGCGAAGGGGCCTTACGAGGGGCCGCGAAGGGGCCTAACGAGGGGCCGCGAAGGGGCCTTACGAGGGGCCGCGAAGGGGCCTTACGAGGGGCTGCGAAGGGGCCTTACGAGGGGCCGCGAAGGGGGGCCTAACGAGGGGCCGCGAAGGGCCTTACGAGGGGCCGCTAAGGGCCGTTAAGGGCAGGCGCGACGCGCGCCTCGGGTAGGAAAAAAAAAAAATTTCAGTGGTGGGCCCAAGGATCGAGACAGCTCTATACCATGTGAAAATCACGAGGAGGTGAGAGAAGAGGAGGGGTTCACTAGCAAACATTGGCATACATATAGCAAACCCTAAAAGGGCTGTACTCACTATAGAGTACCCCACTGCAGACTAGAGAAACATAATATTCTGACAATTAACTGTATTGCATAGCTACAGTAACCGTGACTATTGCTATCCTCGACAGTTACCATGTTGTAGTGAATTAACTGTCGTGCGGTTACTGGATCGTCAAGGGTCACGACCGTTGACTTCCTCAGACGGTTGACCTTCGGGTGACCCTCGACATTCCGCATGCTCTATATGAGCTATTGCGGTACTGGTACAGTGGAACAGCTCCGGGAATGCTTTATATAACCTTTCGGTTATTCCAACAATTTTCCCCATCGAGTAGATTTTCATGTATATCCTATGTGTAGCCCCTCCTTTACAGTCCCCTTTTTGGCGGGAAATTTTGCAGCCTGAGTGGGTTCGTGCATGAATCAGTTCCGCAGCCAATCAGAGGTCCCGAAATCGAACCACCTCAACATTCACGGAGAATCAGGGCTGACGTTTCATATTAGGCCTCCCTGATTCCGGGGAAAATTTCTCTCCTCTATTATGAGTGCTCATTTTTCAGAATGATGCTACCGGTACCCTAATTGGTCAGGGTTGAAAAGTAATTCTGATGGTTCAGGGTCGAAAATCGAAGATCAGGGTAGTAACGCGCCCTTTGTTGTCAGATTTATATGACATAGCTACTGTAGGCTATAGTGGGGTAGCACATATGGGGTACAGTTTTCTAGGGTTTACATTTGTACCCAACTTTCCCTTAGTCAATCCATTCTCGTTCAGTTTCTCATGGTATCGAGCAGGTTCCCCTGTGGGAACTGTTCCTAGGGCCCACCACCTTTTATTTCCTGCCCGGAGCGCGCTCTACACTGCCCGAGTCGCGCTCCCCTCTCTCGACCCTGTCGCGCCGCCTTAGCGGCCCCGTCGCGTCGCGCCTGCGGCCCCTGCCACTGCTGCACTGAGCCGCCTCATGCTACCGTACCTCTTCCCTGACCTTGCTGCCTTTCCCACAGTCGCTGACCTCATTACGCACCTCCGCACTAGTGACACTCGCTACCGCGCTGCGCTTCCTGCTGAGTTCTGCGCCAAGAACCCCCCCCCCATGTACATCACCCTCTACTACATAGTCACCCGGCTCCCTGACTCCCTTCGCGTAGTCAGGGACCACTTCCTCTCAGTTTGCCCCACCACTCTCACCGTTGACCTCCTCGAGAAGGCCCTCCTAGCAGCAGAGAAGAGCATAGTCGCTGTAGGAGCCTCTCGTGGTGACCCTCGCACCCCCGTCTTTGAGGGGTGTTCCCCCTCCCCCCTTTTGCCCTCTGTTGCCTCTGCTGCTGCGGCCGACCTCGTTGGTTTCGAGTCGGTCGGCGCTGCGTCTGCCCCGAGCGGGAGACGCCGCACCGGCAAGGGCAAGGGGGGCAAGGGTGCTGGAGGGGCTGGCGGGGGTGGCGGAGGTGGCGGTGGCGGCAGTGGAGGGGGTGGGGGTGGTGGTGGGAGTGGTGGCGGGGGTGGAGGTGTCGGTGGCGGCAGTGGAGGCGGAGGCGGCGGCGGCGGTGGCGGTGGGAGCGGAGGTGGCGGAGGTGGCGGCGGTGGAGGAGGCGGCGGCGGAGGAGGTGGAGCTGGTCGGGGTGGCGCTGCGCAGAGGGTCGGCTCCGGTGGTGGTCAGCGCCAGCAGCAGCAGCAGCAGCAGCGGCAGCAGCGCACTCGTGACATCCCCCCCCCTCAGCAGCTCCGTGAGTGGTACGCTGCACGCCAGCGGGGTGGGGGTACTGGTCCGTGCACCTACGTCCTACGCACCGGCGACCGCGCGGGTGAGCAGTGCGGGGGTGCGCACTCCACCCAGCGCTGCTTTGGCCGCCTGACGGACGCTTGGTGTCACCAGTTCCCTGAGGCCACTGAGATCCCCCGCTGGGGCGAGCTGTCTAGGGCGGGTGTAGCTGTCTTTGACCTTGACTTTGATGCTATTCTTGCTGCCATGTATGCTGTGACTATTAGTGATGAGGGTGACTGTTACCGGTGTTTTCCGCCCGACCCGGCCATTGAGACTGCTGCTCTAGGTACTGGTGAGGCTGCTGCTCTAGGTGCTAGCGAGGCTGCTGCTCTAGGTGCTCGTGTGTCTGCTCCCTCAGGTGCTGGTGAGTCTGCTCTCTCAGGTACTGCGTCGGCTTCGGCCTCCCACACCTTCACCCTTGACTCGGGGGCTTCTCGCTCCTTCTTTCGAGACCGCACCACACTCACGCCGCTTGGCCGGCCAGTTGCAGTCTCTCTGGCAGACCCCTCTGGGGGTCCTGTCCTTGCTCACTTCTCCACTGTCCTCCCGTGTCCGGCGGCCCCCTCTGGCACCCTGTCTGGTCTTTACCTCCCCTCGTTCTCTACGAACTTGGTGAGTGGTGCTGACCTACAGGATGCGGGGGTTCACCAGTTCACTCCTGCGAGTCAGCGGGTGACCCACTGCACGGACGCTCGGACAGGCCGACACCTGGCCACGTTTACACGTCGGCCGGGGTCGAGCCTGTACACACTGACCACTGCGTCTCCTCCAGTCACTGCGTCTGGTCAGGTAGCTGCGTCGGGTCAGGTGTTTGCTGCAGCGTCCAGGTCTGGTCCTGAGTCTGCCCCCTGTTCGTGTCGCCTCCTGTCGCACGAGACTCTCCTCTGGCACCACCGCCTTGGTCACCCCTCCCTGCTTCGTCTCCGAGGCATGGCCTCCCGTGTCCTTGTCTCTGGTCTTCCCCGGTCCCTCCCTCCCCTTCCTCCGGGGCCCGGCCCTACCTGCGTCCCTTGTGTCGAGGGGCGGCAGCGGGCTGCCCCTCACTCCTCCCAGTTTCCTCCGACAGAGGCCCTGCTGCAGACGCTTCACATGGACGTGTGGGGCCCGGCCCGCGTCCGTGGACAGGGTCACGAGCGCTACTTCCTGCTGGTGGTTGACGACTACTCGCGTTACACCACAGTCTTCCCCTTGCGCAGCAAGGGTGATGTCACTGAGGTGTTGATCGACTGGATCCGCGCAGCTCGTCTCCAGCTCAGGCAGAGCATCGGCTCGGACTTTCCTGTTCTGCGTCTGCACTCTGACAGAGGTGGAGAGTTCTCCTCTGGCCTTCTGCGAGCCTACTGTCGTGCACGAGGCATCCGCCAGACCTTCACGCTTCCGGACTCTCCACAGCAAAATGGGATTGCTGAGCGCCGCATTGGCATGGTCATGGACGTCGCCCGTACGTCCATGATGCATGCGGCTGCCCCCCATTTTCTGTGGCCGTTTGCGGTTCGGTACGCGGCGCATCAGATCAACCTTCACCCCAGGGTCTCCATGCCGGAGACCTCCCCAGCTTTGCTGTGGACGGGGAAGGTTGGCGATGCGTCTGCGTTCCGTGTCTGGGGATCTCGGGCGTTTGTCCGCGACTTGTCTGCGGACAAGCTGTCCCCTCGTGCTGCTCCTTGCGTCTTCCTTGGCTTCCCCCCTGACGCGCCAGGGTGGCAGTTCTACCACCCCACCTCTCGCCGTGTTCTGTCCTCCCAGGACGTCACGTTTGACGAGTCGGTCCCCTACTACCGCCTCTTCCCCTACCGCACTCCGTCCCTCCCCCCGCCACCGCTCTTCCTTGTGCCAGGCCCCCCCCCGGTAGACCCCCTCCCCCCTCAGGGTCCTGCCCCTTCAGGTGTGTCCCAGGTAGACGCCGTCGAGCCTGTCGAGGTTACTGGTGACTCTGGTGCTGCTGAGGGTGCTGAGCCTGGGGGTGCTGACTCTGGGGGTGCTGAGCGTGTGGGTGCTACGCCTGGGGGTGCTGAGCCTGAGGGTGCTACTCCTGGGGGTGCTGAGCCTGGGGGTGCCGAGCCTTGGGGTGCTGAGCCTGGGGGTGCTGAGCCTGGGGGTGCTGCGCCTGGGGGTGCTACGCCTGGAGGTGCTGAGCCTGGGGGTGCGGAGCCTGAGGGAGCTGGGCCTGCTCGTGTGGCGTCTGGCGGTGCTGAGCCTGGAGGTTCTCCGGGTGCTTCGTCTCGGCGGGAGCCACTCTCTCCACAGGAGCTGCGAGAGTGGTTTGCCCGGCGCTGGAGGCGTGCTGCTGGAGCTGGAGGTTCTTCGGCTGCTGAGGGTGCTGGTGCCGCGGGTCCCGGAGGTGCTCGTACTGGGAGTCCTGGAGCTGCTGGGCCTGCGGGTACGACTGGAGCTGGAGCTGCTGAGGGTGTTGGCGCTGAGGCTACTGCTGTTGGTCCTGGAGGCGGTCCTGCTGGGGGTGCTACTGGTGCTGCTGGAGGTACTGGAGCTGGAGGTGCTGCTGGCGCTGGTGCTGCCGCTGGGGGTACTGGTGCTGTCCCTGCTGTGTCTGGAGTCGCCGCGCGGCCTCGGCCGTACTTCGTTCCGCTCCTTCAGCAGGTTCTTGGTCTCCCGCCTTCTACTGGTCCTCCTCCTCCCTTAGAGTGTCCACAGCCTGTCCCGTCACAGTTACAGTTACAGCCGGCCTCCCCACTGCCCGCTCCTTCTCCCTACACTGGTCCTACTGGAGGTCTGGCTGAGCGTCGTGAGCCTGCGTCTCGCCCTGCGTCGCCTGTCCGTCTTGCTCGCACTAGTGGTCGTGGTTCGCGTCAGCGTCCTCCTCCTGTCCCTGGCACGCACCGGATGTCTCTGCGTCCGTCCACTGCTCCTCTGCGTGCCCCTTTGCCTTCTCATCCTGAGTCCTCTCTTCCTGCTCTTCCCGACCCGGAGTCGGACTCTCTTCGTGCTGCCAGTCCTACTGTCACGCGTCTCCTTGCTACTGTCGTCACTGACCCTTCCTTTGAGTCCTCTGCTGCGTCTGCCCTAGTTGCTGAGCTCGTCGACTTTGCTGCTCGCTGTCGTCTAGACTACGCTGCTAGTCTTGTCGTTGAGTCTGATTCTGTCTGTCCTCCGTCCGTCGGGGGTGAGTGTGCCCTTGGCACGGACGTCCTTGAGGACAGGCAGGAGGAGTTCCAGTGTTTGGCTACTGCTTCACCTCATCTCGTGTCCGTACTGCTTACCCCTGAGGGAGACCCGGATGCACTTGACATCCCGACTCCGCGCTCTTACGCGGAGGAGATAGAGGGTCCCTACTCCTCTCAGTGGCAGGCAGCTATGGACACAGAGATGGCTTCCTGGAAGTCCACAGGCACCTACGTTGACGAGGTTCCCCCGCCTGGGGCGAACATCGTCAGTGGCATGTGGATTTTCAGGGTGAAGCGACCGCCGGGTTCTCCGCCTGTCTTCAAGGCGCGTTACGTGGCTCGTGGCTTCAGTCAGCGGCAGGGAGTTGACTACTTTCAGACCTTCTCTCCCACCCCGAAGATGACCACTCTTCGGGTACTGCTGCACATAGCTGCTCACCGCGACTACGAGCTGCACTCTCTTGACTTCAGCACTGCTTTCTTGCAGGGCAGCCTGCACGAGGAGATCTGGCTGCGTCGCCCACCTGGCTTCACTGGGTCTTTTCCTCCTGGCACCCAGTGGAGCCTCCGGCGGCCAGTCTACGGTCTCCGCCAGGCACCGCGTGAGTGGCACGACACACTGAGGACTACACTTGCGGCTCTTGGGTTTGCTCCCTCTACTGCCCACCCGTCGCTGTTTCTGCGCACCGACACTTCTTTGCCGCCGTTCTACATCCTCGTGTACGTCGACGACTTGGTCTTTGCCACAGCTGACACTGCTGGACTCGCCCACGTGAAGTCCGAGCTGCAGAAGAGACACACGTGCACAGACCTGGGTGAACTGCGCAGCTACCTTGGCTTGCAGATCACCCGGGACAGAGCACGCCGCACCATTACCCTGACTCAGTCACACATGGTGCAGCAGGTCCTTCAGCGCTTCGGCTTCACGTACTCCTCGCCTCAGGCCACTCCTCTGCCTACTCGCCACTCGCTCTCAGCTCTGCCTTCGGATGAGTCCGTAGAGTCGAGTGGCCCGTACCCAGAGCTTGTTGGCTGCCTCATGTACCTGATGACCTGCACACGACCTGACCTCGCATACCCTCTTAGCATTCTCGCACGCTATGTTGCTCCTGGGAGACACAGACCGGAGCACATGGCTGCAGCGAAGAGGGTGTTGCGTTACTTGTGCAGTACGTCGGGCATGGGGCTTGTGCTTGGAGGGCAGAGTCCAGTGGTCCTCACTGGGCACGCAAACGCTTCTTGGGCTGACGACCAGGCTACGCAGCGGTCGTCACAGGGTTACACCTTCAGCCTTGGTTCCGGCTCTGTTTCGTGGCGGGCTACCCGCTCGTCTTCTGTTCTCGGCTCCAGTTGTGAGGCTGAGATCTACGCCGGGGCCATGGCTGCACAGGAGCTTCGCTGGCTCACCTACCTGCTGACTGACCTCGGAGAGCCGCCTCGTTCTCCTCCAGTGCTGTACGTAGACAACAAGGCCATGCTGGCCTTGTGTCGAGAGCAGAGACTGGAGCACAGAACAAAGCACATTGCTCTCCGCTACTTCCTTGCTCGTGAGCTACAGCAGCGTGGTCAGCTGCGGCTTGCGTACGTGGCCTCTCAGGCCAACACTGCTGATATCTTCACCAAGGCACTTGCGCCTTGTGATCATCAGCGCTTCTGTACTCAGCTGGGTCTTGTGCCTACCTTGCCTCACTTGCTCACCCCTTGACCTTGTTTGTACTGTTGCATACATATATATACACCTGCTCTTGCTTGTCTAGCCTTATATATATATGTAATCCTGCATGTGAACTGGCCTTCTGGCCTTGAACTTGTGCTCGGAATGTGTGGTGACTTTGTGATCCACCCTGAGCTTGCTTTGCTTTGCTTGACTGGTCTTGTGACCCCTTGTTCTCCCCCACTTTGCCTATGGGGGTGTGTCAGATTTATATGACATAGCTACTGTAGGCTATAGTGGGGTAGCACATATGGGGTACAGTTTTCTAGGGTTTACATTTGTACCCAACTTTCCCTTAGTCAATCCATTCTCGTTCAGTTTCTCATTTGTTACCAGGGAAAAATTCTCGCTCTGTGTAATGTCTGCGCTGTGTTTCGCGCACACCACGTGCGCGCTAATTTCCACACTTTTAGTTTTACAAGTTAAATTTATCCACACGTTTTATCGCGAGGAAGAGACGAGCGATTTCGGTCAACCAAACATTTCGATTCAATACCACAGATATGTCAAGTTATTAAATCGCCGAGTACCTGAATGTCGCCAACATCGCTGTGCGAAACGCTAAAAAAATTATGGTAACTTCGCGCACACGCAATTACGATTGTAGAACAAGTTATTCGCACTTCGTGAAGGTAACATACATTAAGAGTACTCACCTGTCAGACATGCTGTCGACCGTCGCTGACGCGCTAGGTGTACTGAGATCAATCCGAAGGGGGATATCGAAAGGAAATTTCCCAGAAACTTCCTCTCGTTTAGGTCAAATTTAGGGACCACAGATTCGATACCCTATCAAGTCAGGGTCCACTAACATGCTAGTCTGTTACACTTGTCAGAATCCCAGCCACTAACCACTGGGATAAAATGGCTTGTTTATGTAGCGGGTGAGTGCGCCCATACCCCCCCGGGCCGACGTGCCTGTAACCCTTCCCTAGGATCAATCGGGGATCACCCGTGGACCTCTGACACCCCCTCGCACTGGGACGCCCGAAGTGCATGTGAAGATTACGAGGAATGATTGACTAAAGGAAAGGTTCGGTACAAGTACAAACCCTAGAAATGTGTTGTACCCCATACGTGCTATCCCACTATAGCCTACATAGGCTAAGTCATATAAGTCTGACACACCCCCATAGGCAAAGTGGGGGAGAACAAGGGGTCACAAGACCAGTCAAGCAAAGCAAAGCAAGCTCAGGGTGGATCACAACGTCACCACACATTCCAAGCACAAGTTCAAGGCCACAAGGCCAGTTCACATGCAAGATCATATATAAAGGTAAACAAGCAAGTGCAGGTATAGAAAGATCACAGTACAAGCAAGGTCAAGAAGTGAGCAAGTGAGGCCAAGTAGGCACAAGACCTAGCATCGTACAGCAGCGCTGATGATCACAAGGCGGAAGTGCCTTGGTAAAGATATCAGCAGTGTTGGCCTGAGAGGCCATGTAAGCAAGGCGCAGCTGACCACGCTGCTGCAGCTCACGAGCAAGGAAGTAGCGAAGAGCAATGTGCTTCGTTCTGTGCTCCAGTCTGTGCTCCCGACACAAGGCCAGCATGGCCTTGTTGTCTACGTACAGAACTGGAGGAGAACGAGGCGGCTCTCCTAGGTCAGTCAGCAGGTAGGTGAGCCAGCGTAGCTCCTGTGCAGCCGTGGTCCCCGCGTAGATCTCAGCCTCACAGCTGGAGCCCAGAACAGAAGACGAGCGGGTAGACCGCCACGAAACAGAGCCGGAACCAAGGCTGAAGGTGTAACCCTGTGACGACCGCTGCGTAGCCTGGTCGTCAGCCCAAGAAGCGTCTGCGTGACCTGTGAGGACCACTGAACGTCGCCCTCCAAGCACTAGCCCCATGCCCGACGTACTGCACAAGTAGCGCAACACCCTCTTCGCTGCAGCCATGTGCTCTGGTCGGTGTCTCCCAGGAGCAAAATAGCGTGCCAAGATGCTAAGAGGGTATGCAAGGTCAGGTCGAGTGCAGGTCATCAGGTACATGAGGCAGCCAACAAGCTCTAGGTACGGGCCACTCGGCTCTACGGACTCATCCGAAGGCAGAGCTGAGAGCGAGTGGCGAGTAGACAGAGGAGTGGCCTGAGGCGAGGAGTACGTGAAGTCGAAGCGCTGAAGGACCTGCTGCACCATGCGTGACTGAGTCAGGGTAATGGTGCGCTGTGCTCTGTCCCGGGTGATCTGCAAGCCAAGGTAGCTGCGCAGTTCACCCAGGTCTGTGCACGTGTGTCTCTTCTGCATCTCGGACTTCGCGTGGGCGAGTCCAGCAGTGTCAGCAGTGGCAAAGACCAAGTCGTCGACGTACACGAGGATGTAGAACGGTGGCAAAGAGGTGTCGGTGCGTAGAAACAGCGACGGGTCGGCAGTAGAAGGAACAAACCCAAGAGCCGCAAGTGTAGTCCTCAGTGTGTCGTGCCACTCACGGGGCGCCTGGCGGAGACCGTAGACTGGCCGCCGGAGGCTCCACTGGGTACCAGGAGGAAACGACCCAGTGAAGCCAGGTGGGCGGCGCAGCTAGATCTCCTCGTGCAGGCTGCCCTGCAAGAAAGCTGTGCTGAAGTCAAGAGAGTTAAGCTCGTAGTCGCGCTGAGCGGCTATGTGCAGCAGCACCCGAAGAGTGGTCATCTTCGGGGTGGGAGAGAAGGTCTGAAAGTAGTCAACTCCTTGTCGCTGACTGAAGCCTCGAGCCACGTAACGTGCCTTGAAGACAGGCGGAGAACCCGGCGGCCGCTTCACCCTGAAAATCCACATGCCACTGACGATGTTCGCCCCAGGTGGGGGAACCTCGTCGACGTAGGTGCCTGTGGACTTCCAGGAAGCCATCTCTGCGTCCATGGCTGACTGCCACTGTGAGGAGTAGGGAACCTCGATCGCCTCAGCGTATGATCGAGGAGTCGGGATGTCTAGTGCATCCGGGTCTCCCTCAGGTGCAATCAGCATGGACACGAGATGAGGCAAAGCAGCAGCAAAACACTGGAACTCCTCCTGCCTGTCCTCAAGGACGTCCGTGCTAAGAGCACACTCACCCCCGACGGACGGAGGACAGACAGACTCAGACTCAGCAACAAGACTAGCAGCGTAGTGCAGACGACAGCGAGCAGCAAAGTCGACAAGCTCAGCAACTAAGGCAGACGCGGCAGTGGACTCAAAGGAAGGGTCAGTGACAGCAGTAGCGAGAAGACGCGTGATAGTAGGACTGGCAGCACGAAGGGAGTCAGACTCCGGGTCAGCAAGAGCAGGAAGAGAGGACTCTGGAGGAGACGGTAAAGGGACACGCAGTGGAGCAGTGGAAGGACGAAGCGCCATCTGGTGTGTGCCTGGGACCGCAGGAGGACGCGGACGCGGATCACGACGACTAGTGCGAGCAGCACGAACAGGCGACCAAGGACGAGACGCAGGCTCACGACGCTCAGCAAGACCTCCAGTAGGTCCAGTGTAGGGAGAAGGAGCAGGCAGCGGGGAGGCGGGCTGTAACTGCGACTCAGACTGGACAGGCGGCGGACACTCTAAGGAAGGAGCAGGACCAGTAGAAGGCGGGAGACTAAGAACCTGCTCAAGGAGCGGAACGAAGTACGGCCGCGGACGCGCAGCGCCTCCAGAGCCAGCAGGGACAGCACCAGCACCCCCAGTGGCAGCACCAGCACCAGTATCACCCCCAGCTGCAGCACCGCCAACTCCAGCACCCTCAGAAGCACCAGCGCCAGCAGCACCTCCAGCGCCAACACCCCCAGCAGCTCCAGCTCCAGCCGGACCACCGGAAGACTCAACAGCCACAGCTCCAGCACCTCCAGCAGCACCGACTCCAGCAGCACCGCCAGCTCCAGCACCGCCAGCAGCTCCAGGACAAGGAGCACCCCCAGTAGCAGCAGGTCCTCCAGCTCCAGCAGCACCTCCAGCTCCAGCAGCACGGTTCCAGCGCCGAGGAAACCACTCGCGCAGCTCCTGTGGAGAGGGCAGCTCCCGCCGGGACGAAGCACCCGAGGGACCTCCAGACCCAGTACCGCCAGACTCCACACGAGCAGGCCCAGCACCCTCAGGCTCCGCACCCCCAGGCTCAGCACCCCCAGACTCAGCACCCTCAGGCTCCGCACCCCCAGGCTCAGCACCCCCAGACTCAGCACCCCCAGACTCAGCACCCCCAGACTCAGCACCCCCAGGCCCCGCTCCCGCAGGCTCAGCACCCCTAGCAGCACCAGAGTCAACAGCTACCTCGACAGGCTCGACTGCGTCTACCTGAGACACACCTGAGGGGGCAGGACCCTGAGGGGGAAGGGGGTCTACCTGGGGGGGACCTGGCGCGAGGAAGAGCGGCGGCGGGGGGAGGGGCGCAGTGCGGTAGGGGAAGAGACGGTAGTAAGGAACCAACTCGTCAAACGTGACGTCCTGGGAGGACAGAACACGGCGCGAGGTGGGGTGGTAAAATTGCCAACCAGGCGCGTCAGGGGGGAAGCCAAGGAAGACGCAGGGGACAGCACGGGGGGACAGCTTGTCCGCAGACAAGTCGCGGACAAAAGCCCGAGATCCCCAGACACGAAACGCAGACGCATCGCCAACCTTCCCCGACCACCGCAGAGTAGGGGAGGTCTCCGGCAAGGAGACTCGGGGCTGAAGGTTGATCTGATGCGCCGCGTACTGAACCGCGAACGGCCACAGAAAATGGGGAGCAGCCGCATGAATCATGGACGTACGAGCGACGTCCATGACCATGCCAATGCGGTGCTCAGCAATCCCATTTTGCTGTGGCGAGGCCGGAAGCGTGAACGTCTGGCGGATGCCCCGTGCATGACAGAAGGCCCGCAGAAGGTCAGAGGAAAACTCTCCGCCTCTGTCGGAGTGCAGACGCAGAACAGGAAAGTCCGAGCCGAAACTCTCTCTGAGCTGGAGACGAGCTGCGCAGATCCAGTCGATAAACACCTCAGTGACGTCACCCTTGCTGCGCAAGGGGAAGACCGTGGTGTAACGCGAGTAGTCGTCAACCACCAACAGGAAGTAACGCTCGTGACCCAGGCCACGGACGCGGGTGGGGCCCCACACGTCCATGTGAAGAGTCTGCAGCGGAGCCTCTGTCGGAGGAAACTCTGAGGAGTGAGGAGCGGCGCGCTGCCGCCCCTCGACGCAGGGAACGCAGGTAGGGGCAGGCCCCGGAGGGAGGGGAGGGAGGGACCGGGGGAGACCAGAGACAAGGTAACGGGAGGCCATGCCTCGGAGACGAGGCAGGGAGGGGTGACCAAGGTGGTGGTGCCAGAGGAGAGTCTGGTGGGACAGGAGACGACACGAGCAGGGAGCAGACTCAGGACCAGACCTGGACGATGCAGCAAACACCTGACCCGACGCAGCTACCTGACCAGACTCAGCAACAGGAGGAGACTCAGTAGTCAGTGTATACAGGCTCGACCCCGGCTGACGGGTAAACGTGGCCAAGTGTCGGCCCGTCCGAGCACACGTACAGTGGGTCACCCGCTGACTCGCAGGAGTGAACTGGTCAACCCCCCCATCCTGTAGATCAGCACCACTCACCAAGTTCGTAGAGAACGAGGGGAGGTAGAGACCTGACAGGGTGCCAGAGGGGGCCGCCGGACACGGTAAGGCAGTGGAGAAGTGGGCAAGGACAGGACCCCCAGAGGGGTCCGCCAGGGAGACCGCAACCGGCCGACTAAGCGGCTTAAGCGTGGTGCGGTCTCGAAAGAAGGAGCGGGAAGCACCTGGGTCAAGGGTGAAGGTGTGTAAGGCCTGAGCCGACGTGGTACCTGAGAGAGCAGACTCAGCAGCACCTGGGGCAGCAGACTCACCAGCACCTAGAGCAGCAGCCTCACCAGCACCTAGAGCAGCAGCCTCAATGCCCGGGTCAGGCGGAACACACAGGTAACAGTCACCCTCATCACTAGTAGACACAACATACATGGCAGCAAGGATAGCATCATAATCCAGATCAAAGATAGCAACCCCCGACCTAAGCAGCTCACCCCAGCGGGGGATCTCAGTGGCGTCAGGGAACTGGAGACGCCAAGCGTCCGTCCGGCGGCCGAAGCAGCGCTGGTGGTGTGCGGGCCACCGCACGGCTCACCAGTGCGGTCGCCGGTACGCAGGACGTAGGCACAGGGACCAGCACCCCCACCCCGCTGACGCGCAGCGTACCACTCACGAAGCTGTTGGGGGGGCGGGGTCTCACGAGTGCGCTGCTGCTGCTGGCGCTGACCACCACCGAAGCCGCTCCGCTGCGCAGAGCCACCCCGACCAGCTCCACCTCCGCCGCCGCCACCTCCGCCACCGCCGCCACCGCCTCCTCCTCCGCTCCCACCGCCACCGCCGCCGCCGCCTCCGCCTCCACCGCCGCCACCGAAGCCCCCACCCCCGCCACCACTCCCACCGCCACCCCCACTCCCTCCGCCGCCTCCACCGCCACCTCCACCGCCTCCGCCACCCCCTCCAGCGCCCTTGCCCCCCTTGCCCTTGCCGGTGCGGCGTCTCCTGCTAGGGGCAGACGCAGCGCCGACCGACTCAGTGCCAACGAAGTCGACGGCAGCAGCAGAGGCAACGGAGGGCAAAAGGGGGGAGGGGGAGCACCCCTCAAAGAAGGGGGCACGAGGGTCACCACGAGAGGCTCCTACAGCGACTATACTCTTCTCAGCTGCCAGGAGGCGCTCCTCAAGGAGGTCAACGGTGAGTGTGGTGGGGCAAACAGAGAGGAAGTGGTCCCTGACCGAGCGAAGGGAGTCAGGGAGCCGGGTGACTATGTAGTAGAGGGTGATGTACATGGGGGGGGGGTTCTTGGCGCAGAACTCAGCAGGAAGCGCAGCGCGGTAGCGGGTGTCACTAGTGCGAAGGTGCGTAATGAGGTCTGCGACTGTGGGAAAGGCGGCGAGGTCAGGGAATAGGTACGGCAGCATGAGGCGGCTAAGGGCAGCAGTGGCAGGGGAAGAGTAGCGTGCGACTACAGCGTCGTACAAGGTCCTAGCACTCTTGTACTGACTGAAGTGCGCGCGCTCAGAGGACGGCAAGTGACTACGCACAGCAAGATGGGCAGCAGCATCGCGTGTGGCCCACTGTGAGCGAACAGTACTGTCAGCATCGGCAGCAGGGGCAGCAGAGGCGCCAGACGTGAGATCGAACAGTGAGAGACCGTATTTCCTATCGCACTGTAGGAAAAGCTGTAGATCATCGACCCAGACCTCAAAGTCGACAGCCCGACCCTCAGCATCAAAGACTAGAACGCTAGGGGTAGCCATGACAGCAGTGGCAGCAGGCTAGGGGCAGCAGCAGCAGTAGCAACAGTAGGGGCGCAGCTCGGCGGTGCTCTTACCAGGGCAGGTGGGTAGAGGTCCGCAAGTGGTGGGGCAGGGCCGAGGTGCGCCAGCAGGGACGGGGCCGCTACAGGGCGGCAGAGGACTGCCGCTCCTCTCTGCAGGGCAGGGCCGGAACGGCGGCGGCGGCGGCTGCAGTCGGCGGCTGCGGCGGCGGCGGCCCCGGCAGTGGCGGCAGCAGCTGCTGCTGTCGGCGGCTGCGGCGGCTGCAGCCCGGGCTGTGGCGGCGGCGGCTGCTGTTGTCGGCGGCTGCGGCGGCTGCGGCTCCCGCTGCAGGGGCGGCGACGGCGGCTGCTGCAGGGGCGGCGACGGTGGGGCGGCAGGTCCGTGAGGGAGCCGAGAAGGGGCCGCTAAGGGCAGTGAGGGGGCCGCGAAGGGGCCGTGAGGGGCCGTGAAGGGCGGCGACGGGGCCGAGACGGGGCCGTGAGGGGCCGCGACGGGGCCGTGAAGGGCGGCGACGGGGCCGTGAAGGGGCCGCGAGGGGCGGTAAGGGGCCGCGAAGGGCCGTGAGAGGGGGCCGCGAAGGGCGGCGGAGGGGCCGCGAGGGAGCCGCGAAGGGGCCGCGAGGGGCCGTGAGAGGGGCCGCGAGGGGCCTCGAAGGGCGGCGACGGGGCCGCGAAGGGGCCGCGAGGGGCCTGAAGGGGCCGTGAAGGGCCGTGAGAGGGGCCGTGAGGGGGCCGTGAGAGGGGCCGCTACGGGGCCGTAAGAGGGCGCGACGGGCCGCTAAGGGCAGGGGACGCGACGGGAGGGTAGGCACGCGCGGCGCGACTCGGGCAGGAGCGAAGCGCGCTCCGGGCAGGAAGAAAATAATAATTCGATTTTCAGTGGTGGGCCCTAGGAACGTTCCCACTAGGGAACCTGCTCTATACCATGTGAAGATTACGAGGAATGATTGAGTAAGGGAAAGGTTGGGTACAAGTACAAACCCTAGAAATGTGTTGTACCCCATTTGTGCTACCCCACTATAGCCTACATAGGCTAAGTCATATAAGTCTGACAGTGCACACACCGGGATTCGAACCCGAGACCTTCGCTCTGATACCATGTCAGAATCCCAGCCACTAACCACTGGGATAAAAGGGCTTGTTTATGTAGCGGGTGAGTGCGCCCATAACCCCCCAGGCCGACGTGCCTGTAACCCTTCCCTAGGATCAATCGGGGATCACCAATGGACCTCTAACAACACTATACTCAAAATCAGGGATAGGAAAACTAATACCCTGATTTGAGCAGGGTTGAGAACTCAACAATTCTAAAATCTCAGCCTTCGGAAAGTGGAAAGCCTGAAATTACCCTGAAATCAGGGTAATTACCCTGATAAAATCAGCCCTGCGGAGAATGTAAGGGAAGGAAGTTTCGTTTTTATATTTACATTGAGAGCTATTATTGTCTGTTTCTCTTGACCGCGATTGCTTTTAACTCCCGTCGCGCGGTTCCGTGCGCGCTCGACAATGACAGGGAAAAAAAAAAATAATTCCCTTCATTGAGGCCTCAAACATAATTAATATTGTTTACTTCTGCCCGCTTGTCATGCGATAATGTACAACGTGGAGAACCGTGCGACGAGAAGTTGAAGCAAGCGCGTTCCGAATGGAATGTATATGCCAAAATACAACAAATAGTAGCGAAGCAAAACCGCTTTCCATATAGTTTTACTGAAATGGGACTATAGGGTCCCGTTTGCCCGGGGTTTGTGAGTTTTTCCACAAAGGCCCGCAGCGCGTGTGTTTTTCGGGTGGACTATAAGCGAGAACATGTGCACGCGGTGCGTGCAAGCTAGCTAGTGTTTGGCTGGCATCGAGGTTCAGGCTAGCCCCGATGCGTAGGCCGACTCGGCCGGGCTAGCGGTGCATGGTTTGGAAAAATAGTGCGCGCGAAGTTGGCGAAGCCCCGATAGCAGTAACGGGCGAACAATGGCGGCTGCTGTACGCGATGTTAATTGTCGCAGTAAGGAATGTCGAGAAAATTCCTTACACTACCCCCCCTACCCCCCCCCCCTCAAGAAGCCCGCTCCGCTACGCAAGTGCGTGTATACCCCTCAAACCCCTACTCCTCAGGTACACTTGCAGGGCTGGGTGGTTTTCAATGTTGGCCAGGGGCACCCAGCTATTTTCAGTTGGTGTGCGGTCCTTCCAGCGAACGAGGAACTCGATCCTCCTGATGCATGTGGGGTGTGGAATCCGATGGCTCAAAATTTTCTCGGGCTCAACAATCGGCTCTGATGCAGGGTGAGTCATGGATGGCGGGCAGTGACGAGGCAATTGGCTCGTGGTTGGGATGTAAGGGCGAAGTAGGCTGACGTGGACCACGACCACTAGTGCGAGCAGCACGGACAGGCGACGCAGGGCGAGACGCAGGCTCACGACGCTCAGCAAGACCTCCAGTAGGACCAGTGTAGGGAGAAGGAGCGGGCAGTGGGGAGGCCGGCTGTAACTGTAACTGTGACGGGACAGGCTGTGGACACTCTAAGGGAGGAGGAGGACCAGTAGAAGGCGGGAGACCAAGAACCTGCTGAAGGAGCGGAACGAAGTACGGCCTAGGCCGCGCGGCGACTCCAGACACAGCAGGGACAGCACCAGTACCCCCAGCGGCAGCACCAGCGCCAGCAGCACCTCCAGCTCCAGTACCTCCAGCAGCACCAGTAGCACCCCCAGTAGGACCGCCTCCAGGACCGACAGCAGTAGCCTCAGCGCCAACACCCTCAGCAGCTCCAGCTCCAGTCGTACCCGCAGGCCCAGCAGCTCCAGTACTCCCAGTACGAGCACCTCCGGGACCCGCGGCACCAGCACCCTCAGCAGCCAACGAAACTCCAGCTCCAGCAGCACGCCTCCAGCGCCGGGCAAACCACTCGCGCAGCTCCTGTGGAGAGAGTGGCTCCCGCCGAGACGAAGCACCCGGAGAACCTCCAGGCTCAGCACCGCCAGACGCCACACGAGCAGGCCCAGCTCCCTCAGGCTCCGCACCCCCAAGCTCAGCACCTCCAGGCGTGGCACCCCCAGGCTCAGCACCCCCAGGCTCAGTACCCCCAGTAGTAGCACCCCTAGGCTCAGCACCCCCAGGCTCAGGACCCCCAGTAGTAGCACCCTCAGGCTCAGCACCCCCAGGCGTAGCACCCACATGCTCAGCACCCCCAGAGTCAGCACCCCCTGGCTCAGCACCCTCAGCAGCACCAGAGTCACTAGTAACCTCGACAGGCTCGACTGCGTCTACCTGGGACACACCTAAAGGGGCAGGACCCTGAGGGGGGAGGGGGTCTACCGGGGGGGGACCTGGTACAAGGAAGAGCGGTGGCGGGGGGAGGGACGGAGTGCGGTAGGGGAAGAGGCGGTAGTAGGGGACCGACTCGTCAAACGTGACGTCCTGGGAGGACAGAACACGGCGAGAGGTGGGGTGGTAGAACTGCCACCCTGGCGCGTCAGGGGGGAAGCCAAGGAAGACGCAAGGAGCAGCACGAGGGGACAGCTTGTCCGCAGACAAGTCGCGGACAAACGCCCGAGATCCCCAGACACGGAACGCAGACGCATCGCCAACCTTCCCCGTCCACAGCAAAGCTGGGGAGGTCTCCGGCATGGAGACCCTGGGCTGAAGGTTGATCTGATGCGCCGCGTACCGAACCGCAAACGGCCACAGAAAATGGGGGGCAGCCGCATGCATCATGGACGTACGGGCGACGTCCATGACCATGCCAATGCGGCGCTCAGCAATCCCATTTTGCTGTGGAGAGTCCGGAAGCGTGAAGGTCTGGCGAATGCCTCGTGCACGACAGTAGGCTCGCAGAAGGCCAGAGGAGAACTCTCCACCTCTGTCAGAGTGCAGACGCAGAACAGGAAAGTCCGAGCCGAAGCTCTGCCTGAGCTGGAGACGAGCTGCGCGGATCCAGTCGATCAACACCTCAGTGACATCACCCTTGCTGCGCAAGGGGAAGACTGTGGTGTAACGCGAGTAGTCGTCAACCACCAGCAGGAAGTAGCGCTCGTGACCCTGTCCACGGACGCGGGCCGGGCCCCACACGTCCATGTGAAGCGTCTGCAGCGGGGCCTCTGTCGGAGGAAACTGGGAGGAGTGAGGGGCAGCCCGCTGCCGCCCCTCGACACAAGGGACGCAGGTAGGGCCAGGCCCCGGAGGAAGGGGAGGGAGGGACCGAGGAAGACCAGAGACAAGGACACGGGAGGCCATGCCTCGGAGACGAAGCAGGGAGGGGTGACCAAGGCGGTGGTGCCAGAGGAGAGTCTCGTGAGACAGGAGGCGACACGAACAGGGGGCAGACTCAGGACCAGACCTGGACGCTGCAGCAAACACCTGACCCGACGCAGCTACCTGACCAGACGCAGTGACTGGAGGAGACGCAGTGGTCAGGGTGTACAGGCTCGACCCCGGCCGACGGGTAAACGTGGCCAGGTGTCGGCCAGTCCGAGCGTCCGTGCAGTGGGTCACCCGCTGACTCGCAGGAGTGAACTGGTGAACCCCCGCATCCTGTAGGTCAGCACCACTCACCAAGTTCGTAGAGAACGAGGGGAGGTAAAGACCAGACAGGGTGCCAGAGGGGGCCGCCGGACACGGGAGGACAGTGGAGAAGTGAGCAAGGACAGGACCCCCAGAGGGGTCTGCCAGAGAGACCGCAACTGGCCGGCCAAGCGGCGTGAGTGTGGTGCGGTCTCGAAAGAAGGAGCGAGAAGCCCCCGAGTCAAGGGTGAAGGTGTGGGAGGCCGAAGCCGACGCAGTACCTGAGAGAGCAGACTCACCAGCACCTGAGGGAGCAGACGCACCTAGAGCAGCAGCCTCGCTAGCACCTAGAGCAGCAGCCTCACCAGTACCTAGAGCAGCAGTCTCAATGCCCGGGTCGGGCGGAAAACACCGGTAACAGTCACCCTCATCACTAATAGTCACAGTATACATAGTAGCAAGAATAGCATCAAAGTCAAGGTCAAAGACAGCGACACCCGCCCTAGACAGCTCACCCCAGCGGGGGATCTCAGTGGCCTCAGGGAACTGGTGACGCCAAGCGTCCGTCAGGCGGCCAAAGCAGCGCTGGGTGGAGTGCGCACCCCCGCACTGGTCACCCGCGCGGTCGCCGGTGCGGAGGACGTAGGTGCACGGACCAGTACCCCCACCCCGCTGGCGTGCAGCGTACCACTCACGGAACTGCTGAGGGGGGGGATGTCACGAGTGCGCTGCTGCTGCTGCTGCTGCTGCTGCTGCTGCTGCTGGCGCTGACCACCACCGGAGCCGACCCTCTGCGCAGCGCCACCCCGACCAGCTCCACCTCCTCCGCCGCCGCCTCCTCCACCGCCGCTACCTCCGCTCCCACCGCCACCGCCGCCGCCGCCTCCGCCTCCACCGCCGCCACCGGCACCTCCACCCCCACCACCACCCCCACCGCCACCCCCACCCCCTCCACTGCCTCCACCGCCGCCTCCACCGCCCCCGCTAGCTCCTCCAGTGCCCCTGCCCCCCTTGCCCTTGCCAGGGCGGCGTCTCCCGCTAGGGGTAGACGCCGCACCGACCGACTCAAGCCCAACGAGGTCGGCCGCAGCAGCAGAGGCAACAGAGGGCAAAAGGGGGGAGGGGGAACACCCCTCAAAGATGGGGGTGCGAGGGTCACCACGAGAGGCTCCTACAGCGACTATGCTCTTCTCTGCTGCTAGGAGGGACTTCTCGAGGAGGTCAACGGTGAGAGTGGTGGGGCAAACTGAGAGGAAGTGGTCCCTGACTACGCGAAGGGAGTCAGGGAGCCGGGTGACTATGTAGTAGAGGGTGATGTACATGGGGGGGGGGTTCTTGGCGCAGAACTCAGCAGGAAGCGCAGCGCGGTAGCGAGTGTCACTAGTGCGGAGGTGCGTAATGAGGTCAGCGACTGTGGGAAAGGCAGCAAGGTCAGGGAAGAGGTACGGTAGCATGAGGCGGCTCAGTGCAGCAGTGGCAGGGGAGGAGTAGCGCGCAACTACAGCGTCGTACAAGGTGTGAGCACTCTTGTACTGGCTAAAGTGCGCACGCTCAGAGGTAGGCAGGTGGCGACGCACAGCAAGACGTGCAGCAGCATCGCGCGTGGCCCACTGTGAGCGAACAGTGGCGTCAGCATCAGCAGCGGGGGCATGGGAGGCACCAGAAGTGAGGTCAAAGAGGGAGAGGCCGTCTGCTCTGTCGCACTGTAAGAAAAGCTGCAGGTCATCTATCCAGACGTCAAAGTCAATGGCCCGACCCTCAGCGTCAAAAGCGAGGACACTAGGGGTAGCCATGACAGCAGTAGACTAGCAGCGCAAACAGTAGGGTGAGGGCAGTGCTGTGAAAGAGGCGCTGCTCTTACCGGACAGGGCGGCTCGGGTGGCTCGGCTGCAGGGCGGCTCGGCGGCTCGGCTGCTGGGCGGCTGGGCGGCTCGGCTGCAGGGCGGCTCGGCGGCTCGGCTGCTGGGCGGCTCGGCGGCTCGGGTGCTGGGCGGCTCGGCG
Source organism: Closterium sp. Naga37s-1 (assembly GCA_947471745.1). Lineage (NCBI taxonomy): Eukaryota > Viridiplantae > Streptophyta > Zygnematophyceae > Desmidiales > Closteriaceae > Closterium > Closterium sp. Naga37s-1. The sequence continues at coordinate 3,739,905 of CANJKZ010000051.1, read as the reverse complement.
GCTCGGCTGCTGGGCGGCTCGGCGGCTCGGCTTCTGGGCGGCTCGGCTGCTGGGCGGCTCGGCGGCTGGGCGGCTCGGCTGCTTGGCGACGCGGCGGGGCCGCTGAGAGGGCGGCGTCCGGGGCCGCTGGGAGGAGGCGGCGAGGCCGCTGAGAGGAGGCGGCGGGGCCGCAGGTAGGTGGCGGGGCCGCTAGTAGGTGGCGGGGCCGCAGGTAGGTGGCGGGGCCGCTGGTAGGTGGCGGGGCCGCAGGTAGGTGGCGGGGCCAGCACAGGTAGGTGGCGGGGCCGCGGGTAGGTGGCGGGGCCTCTGGTAGGTGGCGGGGCTGCAGGTAGGTGGCGGGGCCGCTAGTAGGTGGCGGGGCCGCAGGTAGGTGGCGGGGCCGCACAGGTAGGTGGCGGGGCCGCACAGGTAGGTGGCGGGGCCGCGGAGGGCGGCGACGAGCCGTAGGGGGCCGTGAGGGGCCGCGGGAGGGGCCGTAAGGGGCGTAAGGGGCCGCGCGAGGGGCCGTAAGGGACGGCGCGAGGGGCCGTAAGGGGCGGCACGAGGGGCCGTAAGGGCGGCGCGACGGGCGCGACGGGCCGTAAGGGCGGCACGAAGGGCCGTAAGGGCGGCGCGAAGGGCCGTAGGGGGCGGCGCGACGAGCCGTGAGGGGGCCGCTAAGGGCGACGCGACGGGGCCGTGAGGGGCCTAGCGAGGGCGCGACGGTAGGGAGAGCACACAGGGCGCGACTCGGGCCTGAGCGAAGCGCGCTCCGGGCAGGAAAAAAAAAATTTCGTGGTGGTGGGCCCTAGGAATCGTTCCCACTAGGGAACCTGCTCGATACCATGAGAAGAAACGAGGAATGGAATGACTAAGGGAAAGTTGGGTACAAATGCAAACCCTAGGAAAACTGTACCCCATATGTGCTACCCCACTATAGCCTACAGTAGCTATGTCATATAAATCTGACAAAAAGTATTGGTGTTACGAAGTGTGACGAACTCAGACAAATGAATTCTTTCTCGAGCAAGTAATCCAACTGCTTCCTCAGTTCGTCCAGTTTGGGTTGGGTTTGTCGGAACTGTCGCTGTACTGTTGGCTGTGCCCCTGGTTGTAGTTCTATCTTGTGGTCGTGCGGTCGCTGCGGTGGCAGTCCTGTTGGCAAGTCGTCCGGGAAAATCTCACTTTACTGCTTCAGTTACCCTGCCAGATCACCCGGTAGATCGGCGAGCAGTTTCTGCAAATCACTCCCCTTGTCTGCTGCCTTGGCTTCCTGAATGTCAACCGCATACACGTCAGCTCCTGCCGCTATGGCGTGTTTCATAGTGATAGCATTGACACGCACCGACGAAGACTCAGACAAGCACCAGCGATGTAAGGTGATATTGTTACCGTTCACTCGCACAGTGCAGTCACCTGTCGTCCAGTCGATTCGCGGATTGTGTCATCGCAGACAATCGTGCCTGCTGCCGTCGTGCCTGCTGCCGCTGCTACTTCTCCTACGACCGGTCGTAGCCGCCGCTCCTGCCGTGACAGCCGCCGCCGCTCCTGCTGGGACAATCGCCGCTGCCGCTACCGTGACAGCCGCCGCCGCCGTCCCGGCCCTGCCCTGCAGCCGAGGCGCGGCACTCCTCTGCCGCCCTGTCGCGGCCCTGTCCCTGCCGGCGTGCCTCGGCCCTGCCCCACCGCTTGCGGACCTCTACCCTCCCGCCCCTGGTAAGAGCACCGCCGAGCCGCGCCTCTCGTGCTGAGCTGCTCCTAGCCTGCTGCTGCCACTGCTAGCTTGCTGCTGCTGCTGCTAGCCTGCTGCTGCTGCTGCTGTCATGGCTACCCCTAATGTTCTCACCTTTGATGCTGAGGGTCGGGCTGTCGACTTTGAGGTCTGGGTCGATGATCTGCAGCTTTTCCTGCAGTGCGATAGAAAAGATGGTCTCTCACTGTTCGATCTCACGTCTGGCGCCTCTGCTGCCCTGCTGCCGATGCTAACAGTACTGTTCGCTCACAGTGGGCCACACGCGATGCTGCTGCCCATCTTGCTGTGCGTAGTCACTTGCCGTCCACTGAGCGCGCGCACTTTAGTCAGTACAAGAGTGCTAAGACCTTGTACGACGCTGTAGTTGCACGCTACTCTTCCCCTGCCACTGCTGCCCTTAGTCGCCTCATGCTGCCGTACCTGTTCCCTGACCTCGCCGCCTTTCCCACAGTTGCTGACCTCATTACGCACCTTCGCACTAGTGACACCCGCTACCGCGCTGCGCTTCGTGCTGAGTTCTGCGCCGAGAACCACCCCCCCATGTACATCACCCTCTACTACCTAGTCACCCGGCTCCCTGACTCCCTTGGCTCGGTCAGGGACCACTTCCTCTCTGTTTGCCCCACCACACTCACCGTTGACCTCCTCGAGGAGCGCCTCCTTGCAGCTGAGAAGAGTATAGTCGCTGTAGGAGCCTCTCGTGGTGACCCTCGTACCCCCGTCTTTGAGGGGTGCTCCCCCTCCCCCCTTTTGCCCTCTGTTGCCTCTGCTGCTGCGGTCGACCTCGTTGGCACCGAGTCGGTCGGCGCTGCGTCTGCCCCTAGCGGGAGACGCCGCAACGGCAAGGGCAAGGGGGGTAAGGGCACTGGAGGAGCTGGCGGGGGCGGTGGAGGTGGCGGTGGAGGTGGCGGTGGAGGTGGCGGAGGGGGTGGGGGTGGCGGTGGGAGTGGTGGCGGGGGTGGGGGCTTCGGTGGCGGCGGTGGAGGCGGAGGCGGCGGCGGCAGTGGCGGTGGGAGCGGAGGAGGCGGCAGTGGCGGCGATGGCGGCGGCGGCGGTGGAGCTGGTCGGGGTGGCTCTGTGCAGCGGGGCGGCTTCGGTGGTGGTCAGCGCCAGCAGCAGCAGCACACTCGTGAGACCCCGCCCCCCCAGCAGCTTCGTGAGTGGTACGCTGCGCGTCAGCGGGGTGGGGGTGCTGGTCCCTGTGCCTATGTCCTGCGTACCGGCGACCGCACTGGTGAGCCGTGCGGTAGCCCGCACACCACCTAGCGCTGCTTCGGGCGCCTGACGGACCCCTGGCGTCTCCAGTTCCCTGACGCCACTGAGATCCCTCGCTGGGGCGAGCTGCTTAGGTCGGGGGTTGCTATCTTTGATCTTGATTATGATGCTATTCTTGCTGCTATGTATGTTGTGTCTACTAGTGATGAGGGTGACTGTTACCTGTGTGTTCCGCCTAACCCGGGCATTGAGGCTGCTGCTCTAGGTGCTGGTGAGGCTGCTGCTCTAGGTGCTAGTGCGTCTGCTGCTCCAGGTGCTGGTAAGTCTGCTGCCCCAGGTGCTGGTGAGTCTGCTCTCTCAGGTACCACGTCGGCTCAGGCCTTACACACCTTCACCCTTGACTCGGGTGCTTCCCGCTCCTTCTTTCGAGACCGCACCACACTCACGCCGCTTAGTCGGCCGGTTGCGATCTCCCTGGCAGACCCCTCTGGGGGTCCTGTCCTTGCCCACTTCTCCACTCTCTTACTGTGTCCGGCGGCCCCTTCTGGCACCCTGTCAGGTCTTTACCTCCCCTTGTTCTCTACGAACTTGGTGAGTCGTGCTGATCTACAGGATGGGGGGGTTGACCAGTTCACTCCTGCGAGTCAGCGAGTGACCCACTGCACGTGTGCTCGGACGGGCCGACACTTGGCCACGTTTACCCGTCAGCCGGGGTCGAGCCTGTACACACTGACTACTGAGTCTCCTCTGGGTGCTGCGTCTGGTCAGGTAGCTGCGTCGGGTCAGGTGTTTGCTGCAGCGTCAAGGTCTGGTCCTGAGTCTGCCCCCTGCTCGTGTCGTCTCCTGTCTCACCAGACTCTCCTCTGGCACCACCGCCTTGGTCACCCCTCCCTGCCTCGTCTCCGAGGCATGGCCTCCCGTGTCCTTGTCTCTGGTCTCCCCCGGTCCCTCCCTCCTCTTCCTCCGGGGCCTGCCCCTACCTGCGTTCCCTGCGTCGAGGGGCGGCAGCGCGCCGCTCCTCACTCCTCCGAGTTTCCTCCGACAGAGGCTCCGCTGCAGACACTTCACCTGGACGTGTGGGGCTCCGCCCGCGTCCGTGGACAGGGTCACGAGCGTTACTTCCTGCTGGTGGTTGATGACTACTCGCGTTACACCACGGTCTTCCCCTTGCGCAGCAAGGGTGAGGTCACTGAGGTGTTGATCGACTGGATCTGCGCAGCTCGTCTCCAGCTCAGAGAGAGTTTCGGCTCGGACTTTCCTGTTCTGCGTCTGCACTCCGACAGAGGCGGAGAGTTTTCCTCTGACCTTCTGCGGGCCTTCTGTCATGCACGGGGCATCCGCCAGACGTTCACGCTTCCGGCCTCTCCACAGCAAAATGGGATTGCTGAGCGCCGCATTGGCATGGTCATGGACGTCACTCGTACGTCCATGATCCATGCGGCTGCTCCCCATTTTCTGTGGCCGTTCGCGGTTTAGTACGCGGCGCATCAGATCAACCTTCAGCCCCGGTCTCCTTGCCGGAGACCTCCCCTACTCTGCGGTGGACGGGGAAGGTTGGCGATGCATCTGCGTTTCGTGTCTGGGGATCTCGGGCTTTTGTCCGCGACTTGTCTGCGGACAGGCTGTCCCCCCGTGCTGTTCCCTGCGTCTTCCTTGGCTTCCCCCCTGACGCGCCTGGTTGGCAGTTTTACCACCCCACCTCGCGCCGTGTTCTGTCCTCCCAGGACGTCACGTTTGACGAGTCGGTTCCTTACTACCGTCTCTTCCCCTACCGCACTGCACCCCTTCCCCTGCCGCCGCTCTTCCTCACTCCAGGTCCCCCCCCGGTAGACCCCCTTCCCCCTCAGGGTCCTGCCCCCTCAGGTGTGTCTCAGGTAGACGCAGTCAAGCCTGTCGAGGTAGCTGTTGACTCTGGTGCTGCTAGAGGTGCTGAGCCTGCGGGTGCGGGGTCTGGGGGCGCTGAGCCTGGGGGTGCTGAGCCTGAGCGTGCGGAGCCTGGGGGTGCTGAGCCTGGGGGTGCTGCGTCTGGGGGTGCTGAGCCTGGGGGTGCTGCGACTGGGGGTGTGGAGCCTGAGGGTGCTGGGCCTGCTCGTGTGGAGGTCCTTCGGGTGATTTGTCCCGGCGGGAGCTACCCTCTCCACAGGAGCTGCGCGAGTGGTTTACTCGGCGCTGGAGCCGTGCTGCTGGAGCTGGAGGTGCTGCTGGAGTTGGAGGTTCTACTGCTGCTGAGGGTACTGGTGCCACGGGTCCCGGAGGTGCTCGTACTGGAGGTACTAGAGCTACTGGGCCTGGGGGTGCTCCTTGTGCTGGAGCTGCTGGCAATGCTGGAGCTGGCGGTGCTGCTAGGGTAGGTGCTGCTGGAGCTGCTGGACCTGGAGCTGTTGAGTCTTCCGGTGGTCCAGCTGGAGCTAGAGCTGCTGGGGGTGTTGGCGCTGGAGGTGCTTCTGGCGCTGGTGCTTCTGAGGGTTCTGGAGTTGGCGCTGCTGGAGCTGGGGGTGCTACTGGTGCAGGTGCTGCCGCTGGGGGTGCTGGTGCTGTACCTGCTGGTTCTGGAGGCGCTGCGCGGCCGCGGCCGTACTTCGTTCCGCTCCTTGAGCAGGTTCTTGGTCTCCCGCCTTCTGCTGGTCGTGCTCCTTCCTTAGAGTGTCCACCGCCTGTCCAGTCCGAGTCACAGTTACAGCCCGCCTCCCCCCTGCCTGCTCCGTCTCCCTACACTGGTCCTACAGGAGGTCTTGCTGAGCGTCGTGAGCCTGCGTCTTGTCCTGCGTCGCCTGTTCGTGCTGCTCGCACTAGTCGTTGTGTTCCGCGTCAGCGTCCTCGTGCGGTCCCAGGCACGCACCAGATGGCACTGCGTCCTTCCACTGCTCCACTACGTGTCCCTTTGCCGTCTCCTCCAGAGTCCTCTCTTCCTGCTCTTGCTGACCCGGAGTCTGACTCTCTTCGTGCTACCAGTCCTACTGTCACGCGTCTTCTGGCTACTGTTGTCACTGACCCTTCCTTTGAGTCCACTGCTGCGTCTGCCCTAGTTGCTGAGCTTGTCGACTTCGCTGCTCGCTGTCGTCTAGACTACGCTGCTAGAATTGTTGCTGAGTCTGAGTCTGTCTGTCCTCCGTCCGTCGGGGGTGAGTGTGCTCTTAGCACAGACGTCCTTGAGGACAGGCAGGAGGAGTTCCAGTGTTTTGCTGCTGCTTTACCTCATCTCGTGTCCATGCTGATTGCCCCTGAGGGAGACCCGGATGCACCAGACATCCCGACTCTGCGCTCTTACGCAGAGGCGATAGAGAGTCCCTACTCCTCTCAGTGGCAGTCAGCCATGGACGCAGAGATGGCTTCCTGGAAGTCCACAGGCACCTACGTCGACGAGGTTCCCCCACCTGGGGCGAACATTGTCAGTGGCATGTGGATTTTCAGGGTGAAGCGGCCGCCGGGTTCTCCACCTGTCTTCAAGGCGCGTTACGTGGCTCGAGGCTTCAGTCAGCGGCAGGGAGTTGACTACTTTCAGACCTTCTCTCCCACCCCGAAGATGACCACTCTTCGGGTGCTGCTGCACATAGCCGCTCAGCGCGACTACGAGCTTCACTCTCTTGACTTCAGCACTGCTTTCCTACAGGGCAGCCTGCACGAGGAGATGTGGCTGCGCCGCCCACCTGGCTTCACTGGGTCGTTTCCTCCTGGTACCCAGTGGAGCCTCTGGCGGCCAGTCTACGGTCTCCGCCAGGCGCCCCGTGAGTGGCACGACACACTAAGGACTACCCTTGCGGCTCTTGGGTTTGCTCCTTCTACTGCCGACCCGTCGCTGTTTCTACGCACCGACACCTCTTTGCCGCCGTTCTACATCGTCGTGTACGTCGACGACTTGGTCTTTGCTACTTCTGACACTGCTGGACTCGCCCACGTGAAGTCCGAGCTGCAGAAGAGACACACGTGCACAGACCTGGGTGAACTGCGCAGCTACCTTGGCTTGCCGATCACCCGGGACAGAGCACAGCGCACCATTACCCTGACTCAGTCACACATGGTGCAGCAGGTCCTCAGCACTTCGACTTCACGTACTCCTCGCCTCAGGCCACTCCTCTGTCTACTCGCCACTCGCTCTCAGCTCTGCCTTCGGATGAGTCCGTAGAGCCGAGTGGCCCGTACCCAGAGCTTGTTGGCTGCCTCATGTACCTGATGACCTGCACTCGACCTGACCTGGCATACCCTCTTAGCATCTTGGCACGCTATGTTGCTCGTGGGAGACACAGACCAGAGCACATGGCTGCAGCGAAGAGGGTGTTGCGCTACTTGTGCAGTACGTCGGGCATGGGGCTCGTGCTTGGAGGGCGGAGTCCAGTGGTCCTCACTGGTCACGTAGACGCTTCTTGGGCTGACGACCAGGCTACGCAGCGGTCGTCACAGGGTTACACCTTCAGCCTTGGTTCCGGCTCTGTTTCGTGGCGGTCTACCCGCTCGTCTTCTGTTCTCGGCTCCAGCTGTGAGGCTGAGATCTACGCAGGGGCCATGGCTGCACAGGAGTTACGCTGGCTCACCTACCTGCTAACTGACCTAGGAGAGCCGCCTCGTTCTCCTCCAGTTCTGTACGTAGACAACAAGGCCATGCTGGCCTTGTGTCGGGAGCACAGACTGTAGCACAAAACGAAGCACATTGCTCTTCGCTACTTCCTTGCTCGTGAGCTGCAGCAGCGTGGTCAGCTGCGCCTTGCTTACGTGGCCTCTCGGGCCAACACTGCTAATATCTTTACCAAGGCACTTCAGCCTTGTGATCATCAGCGCTTTTGTACGATGCTAGGTCTTGTGCCTACTTGGCCTCACTTGCTCACTTCTTGACCTTGCTTGTACTATGATCTATCTATACCTGCACTTGCTTGTTTACCTTTATATATAATCCTGCATGTGAACTGGCCTTGTGGCCTTGAACTTGTGCTCGGAATGTGTGGTGACGTTGTGATCCACCCTGAGCTTGCCTTGCTTGACTGGTCTTGTGACCCCTTGTTCTCCCCCACTTTGCCTATGGGGGTGTGTCAAACATTTATGCTATAGTCTTTCTAGGCTGTAGTGGGGTAGACAGTATGGGGTACAGTTTCCTAGGGTTACATATTTGTACCCAACTCATTTCCTAGTCAATCATTCCTCATTATCTCACAACGACCGATTAAAATTTCAGTTCCGTCGATTGTCGTTGCGAGCATTTCCTGGCTAAATGTGAAGTTGCCCCGCATCGAATCCGAACTCGTTCCACACGTTCCCGTATCGCCAGTGACGTGCCGCCGACGAGTCGTGCGTCAATTTCAAATAAACACATGTCTAGTGGCAGTTTCAGTTTCCATGCTATGGTAGTGTTGGTCAGGCTGTGGCTGGCTTCCCCATCTACAAATATTTTAACTAAGCCTATCCCAATCTTCCCACTAAACAGTATGGGGCTATCTACCGCGGCACTCTCCTTATTCGGCCGGGTGTGGTCGATTGCGTGAACCGGCACAATTACTTCGTGAGGGTCGGTTGGGTTGGGCGAGCGGCGTAACCTGTAAGTAGAGGGCCCGTCTGCTATTGACTCCCAGCGTTTCCTTGCTGCTTGGTCTATTTTTGCGGCTCAGCTTCTCCCCCTTTCCCTTAGCGTTTCCGGGCATTCGCTCTTACGGTGTCCTGGCCGATTGCATGCGAAGCATCGCCCTTTGAACGGTGTGGCAGCGGCATTCGCTGCGACGGCACATATCGTGGCGTGCTCATTTGTCACACGAGACCGATGTCCTCAGTTGCTGTTGTTGCCGTAACTGAGGACATCAGCGGCATTCGCTGCGACGGCAGTGCTGACTCGCCGTTCGGCACCGAAATCGTGACGCGAGGTTGGCTTCTGGCCGCATTCGTCGCTCCGGGATGTGTCGTGCTGTGGTCGCCGTCTCCGTCGTTGCGGGCAACGCCATAACTAGCTGCGCTCGAGGGATGCCCCACGCTTCCATGTTGTGATGCCTGTCGTGCGGGTTGTCCGTACGTGCCTTGCGTCTATGATTGTGCTTGTTGTGCCAGTGCGACGTAGTTTTGTAGGGACGTTCCTTTCGTGCAGCTTTTGCAGCAAATGGTTCAAGCGCTCCTGCGTGAGACTTGTGACATCGATATGCTTGGCCATGTCAAAGGGCGTCGGCTCAGCTTAGTTCTAGGCGTAGTCGTGGCTGCACATGTTTACGAGAGAACGCGAGGACAACAACCCCTAGGTGCTAAGGGGCGTGAGTCCCTACCAGCAAAAATCAATAGTTGAGTTCTTCGGTGCGGAGATGCGCGGTCTGAAAAGAATTTGGCTCTGTTACCAAGTGTTTCGGGTGCAATGGAACGAGATAACGAAGATAGCACTAGGTGTCAAACGAGTACAAAGTATGAGCGAAGGAATGAGCAAATACTTATGTGCAAAACTTGCAACGATTACGCGGTGCGAGCGAGCTAGCTACTGCTAGGCTTACATCGTTCGGGCTAGCCCCGAAGCGTAGGCCGACTCGGCCGGGCCAGCGGTGCATGGTTTTGTAAAACAGTGCGCGCGGAATTGGCGAAGCCCCGGTAGCAGTAACGGGCGAACAACGGCTGCTGCTGTACGCGATGTTGATGGTCGCGGTAAGGAATGTCGAGAAATTTCCTTACATCAGGTGACGATTGAGTTCATTTTCCCCCCATTTCATATTTTTGTGTTCGTTACTGCTGAGAATGAGAAGTGGTTGGACTAGCAAGATTGGGAGTACAAGTAGGAAAACCCTAGAATGTTGTACCCCCTAAGGCTAAACCCACTGTAGCATACAGAACAGTAACATATGCAATGTTTGACACACCCCCATAGGCTAAGTGGGGGAGAGCCAGGGGTCACAAGACCAGTCAAGAAAGACAAAGCAAGCTCAGGGTGGATCACAACGTCACCACACACTCTGAGCACAAGCAAGAAGCCACAAGGCCAGTTCACATGCAGAGGCATATATGTAACACAAGCATCACAGTGATCTATATCTAGCAAGCATGCAGGTATATATATATAGATCAAAGTTCATGCAAAGTCTACAACAAGTGAGGAAAAGTGGGCACAAGCCCTAGCAAAGTGCAGAAACGCTGATGATCACCAGAATGAAGTGCCTTGGTGAATATATCAGCAGTGTTGGCCTGAGTGGCCACGTAACACAGACGAAGCTGACCACGCTGCTGCAACTCTCGCTCTAAACGTAGAGCGATGTGCTTCGTTTTGTGCTCCAGTCTATGCTCCTCACACAAGGCAATGGCAGCCTTGTCATCGACGTACAGCACTGGAGGAGAACGGGGCCGCTCTCCCAGGTCGGTCAGCAGGTAGGTGAGCCAGCGTAACTCCTGTGCAGCCATGGCTGTGGCGTAGATCTCAGCCTCACAACTGGAGCTGAGAACTGAAGACGAACGCGTAGAACGCCAGAAAACTGAGCCAGAGCCAAGGCTGAAGGTGTAACCCTGTGATGACCGCTGAGTAGCCTGGTCGTCAACCCAAGAAGCGTCTGAGTGCCCAGTGAGAACAACTGAGCTCCTCCCTCCAAGCACGAGCCCCATGCCCGATGTACTGCACAAGTAGCGCAATACCCTCTTTGCAGCATCCCAATGCACCTTTTGGTGCCTACCAGGAGCCACGTAGTGAGCCAGAAGGCCAAGAGGGTACGCTAGGTCAGGACGAGTGCAAGACATCAGGTACATGAGGCAGCCAACTAGCTCTGGGTAAGGACCACTCGGCTCTACGGACTCATCCGAAGGTGGAGCTGAGAGCGAGTGACCTGTAGCCAGAGGAGTGGCCTGTGCCGAGAACCAGGTGAAGCCGAAGCGCTGAAGGACCTGCTGCACCATGTGTGACTGAGTCAGTGTGATGGTGCGGCGTGCTCTGTCCCGGGTGATCTGCAAGCCAAGGTAACTGCGCAGCTCACCCAGGTCTGTGCACGTGTGTCTCTTCTGCAGCTCTGACTTCACCAGGGCGAGAGCCTCAGTGTGAGCAGTGGCAAAGACCAAGTCGTCGACGTACACGAGGATGTAGAATGGCGGCAGCAAAGTGTCGGTGCGCAGAAACAGCGACGGGTCAGCAGTAGAGGGCGCGAACCCAAGAGCCGCAAGTGTAGTCCTCAGTGTGTCGTGCCACTCACGTGGCGCCTGGCAGAGACCGTAGACCGGCCGCCGGAGGCTCCACTGGGTACCAGGAGGAAACGACCCAGTGAAGCCAGGAGGGCGGCGCAGCCAGATCTCCTCGTGCAGGCTGCCCTACAAGAAAGCTGTGCTGAAGTCAAGAGAGTGAAGCTCGTAGTCACGCTGAGCGGCAACGTGCAGTAGGGTAACGTAGTCAAGAGTGGTCATCTTCGGGGTGGGGGAGAAGGTCTGGAAGAAGTCTACTCCCTCTCGCTGACTGAAGCCTCGAGCAACGTAACGAGCCTTGAAGACAGGCGGAGAACCTGGCGGCCGCTTCACCCTGAAAATCCACATGCCACTAACGATGTTCGCCCCAGGAGGGGGAACCTCGTCGACGTAAGTGCCAGTGGACTTCCAGGATGCCATCTCTGCGTCCATGGCTGACTGCCACTGAGAGGAGTACTCACCCGCGATCGCCTCAGCGTAAGAGCGCGGGGTCGGGATGTCTGGTGCATCCGGGTCTCCCTCAGGTGCAATCAGCATGGACACGAGATGAGGTACAGCAGCGGCAAAGCACTCAAACTCCTCCTGCCTGTCCTCAAGGACGTCCGTGCCAAGAGCACACTCACCCCCAACGGACGGAGGACATACAGACTCAGACTCAGCAACAAGACTCGCGGCGTAGTCTAGACGACAGCGAGCAGCAAAGTCGACAAGCTCAGCAACTAAGGCAGATGCAGCAGCAGACTCAAAGGAAGGGTCAGTGACAGCAGTGTCCAGGAGACGCGTGACAGTAGGACTAGCAGCACGAAGAGAGTCAGACTCCGGGTCAGCAAAGGCAGGAAGAGAGGACGCAGGAGGAGAAGGCAGAGGGACACGCTGCGGAGCAGTGGAAAGACAAAGTGTCATCTGGTGAGTGCCTGGGACAGCAGGAGGACGCTGACGCGGGACACGGCGACCAGGGCGAGCAGCACGAACAGGCGACGCAGAACGAGACTCAGGCGACACAGGACGAGACTCAGGCTCACGACGCTCCGTAAGACCTCTTGTCGGACCAGTGTAGGGAGAAGGACCAGGGAGGGGCGAGGCAGGCTGTAACTGTAACTACGACTGGACAGGCTGATGACACTCTAAGGAGGGAGCAGGAAAAGGAGGAGGAGGCTGACCAAGAACCTGCTGAAGGAGCGGAACGAAGTACGACCGCGGCCGTGAAGCGCCCCCAGAACCAGCAGAGACAGCACCAGAACCCCTAGCAGCAGCTCCAACTCCTGTAGCACTACCAGCAGCTCCAGCAGCGCCAACTCCAGTACCCCCAGTAGTACCAGCTCCAGCCGCACCGTCGGCTCCAGCACCTGTAGGACCAACCCCAGGGTCAGCAGCTACACCAACTCCAGTAGGCCCAGCGTCCTCAGCTCCACCGGCAGCTCCAGCAGCGCCAGCACCTGTAGCTCCAACTCCAGCACCAGTAGCACCTCCAGTAGCACCAGCTTCAGCAGCTCCAGCTCCAGCAGAACCCCCAGTCCCAGCAGCTCCAGTACCGCCTGTACGAGCACCTCCAGGACCGGAGGCTCCAGTACCTCCAGTCGCACCAGGGCCTCCTGCGAGCGGCACCCCAGTGCTAGGAGCGCCGCTCCGGAGGCTGCAGCGGCGAGCGTAGCACTCACGCAGTCGCTGTGGGGAGGGAGGCGCCGGCTGCGACACAGTACCCGAAGCACCACCAGCTCCAACTCCGGCAGAACCCGCAGCTCCAGCAGCCCCACGCCGGAGGCTGTAACGCTGAGAGTACCACTCACGTAGCTGCTGTGTAGAGGGAGCGTCACCAGGCGCAGGACGGTCAGTCTCAGCTCCCTCAGGCTCAGCACCCCAAGGCACAGCACCTCCAGGCTCAGCACCCCCAGTCTCAGCACCCCCAGGCTCAGCACCCCCAGTCTCAGCACCCCCAGGCTCAGCACCCCCAGGCTCAGCACCCTCAGTCTCAGCACCCCCAGGCTCAGCACCCCCAGTCTCAGCACCCCCAGACGGCGTACCCCTCGCAGGGTCAGAGTCGACAGCTACCTCGACAGGCTCGACCGGGTCTACCTGGGAAACACCTGAGGGAGCAGGACCCTGGGGAGGGAGGGGGTCTACCGAAGTAGCACCTGGCGTGAGGAAGAGCGGCGGGGGGGGAAGCGGCGCAGTGCGGTAGGGGAACAGATGGTAGAAGGGTACCGACTCGTCAAAAGTGACGTCCTGAGAGGGGAAGACACGGCGCGAGGTGGGGTGGTAGAACAGCCAGCCAGGCGCGTCAGGGACAAAGCCAAGAAAGACGCAGGGAACAGCACGGGAGGAGAGCTTGTCCGCGGACGTATCGCGGACAAAGGCTCGACATCCCCAGACTCGGAACACCGACGCATCGCCAACCTTCCCCATCCAACGCAGTGTGGGCGAGGTCCCCGGAGCAGAGACACGGGGCCAGAGGTTGAGCTGATGCGCAGCGTGCTGCACTGCAAACGGCCACAGAAAATGGGGGGCAGCCGCATGGATCATGGAGGTACGAGCGACCTCCATGACTAAGCCAATGCGGCGCTCAGCAATCCCATTCTGCTGTGGAGAGGCCGGAAGAGTGAACGTCTGGCGGATTGTGCTCCGCGCAGTAGGCTGCCAAGAGGTCGGAGGAAAACTCACCACCCCTGTCAGAGTGCAGACGCAGGACTGGAAAGTCCGACTGGAACTGCTCGCGGAGCTGGAGACAAGCAGTGCGGATCCAAGGGATCAAAACATCAGGGACCCCACCCTTGGTGCGCAAGGGGAAGTCCGTGGTGTAGCGCGTGTAGTCGTCGACGACCAGCAGGAAGTACCGCTCGTGGCCCTGTCCACGGACGCGGGCTGGGCCCCACACGTCCAGGTGGAGAGTCTGCAGAGGAGCCTCTGTGGGAGGGAATGAGGAGGAGTGAGGAGTGGCGCGCTGCCGCCCCTCGACACAGGGAAGACAGGGAGGAGCAGGCGAGGGTGGGAGAGGAGGGAGAACCCTGGGAAGACCAGAGACAAGGTACCGGGAGTGCATGCCACGAAGGCGCTGCACTGAAGGGTGACCAAGGCGGTGGTGCCAGAGGACGGTCTGGTGCGACAGGGTGCGACACGAGCAGGGGGCTGACAGCTGACCCGACGCAGACGCAGACGCAGCTACTTGAGGGGACTCAGTGGTCAGTGTGTACAGGTCTGACCCCGGCTGCCGAGTAAAGTTAGCCAGGTGGCGACCCGTCCGAGCACACGTACAGTGGGTCACACGCTCATAGGCAGGGGTGAACTGGTGAACACCCCCGTCCTGGAGAGCAGAGCCCGCCACCAAGTTCGTAGAGAACGAGGGGAGGTAAAGACCCGACAGGGTGCCGGCCGGAACCGCTGGACAAGGGAGGACAGTGGAGGAGGTCGCAAGGACTGGGCCCCCAAAGGGGTCAGCGAGAGAGACAGCAACTGGCCGAGCTAGCTGCTCAAGGACAGTGCGGTCACGAAAGAAACAGCGGGAAGCACCCGAGTCCAGGGTGAAGATGTGTAGTGCCTCAGTAGTCCAGTAGCACCTGGAGCAGCAGACTCACTAGCACCTAGAGCAGCAGCCTCACCAGGACCTAGGGCAGCAGACGCACTAGCACCTAGAGCAGCTGTCTCACTGGTCCCAATACCCGGGTCGGGCGGTACACTCAGGTAGCAGTAACCCTCAACACTAATAGTCAATGCATACATTGTCAACGGGATGTTTGGCCCCGTCCTCGCTTGGGCGGAGCCGACCGTGGGAGCCACGAAATCGCGGTGGACCGTGGGAGCCACGAAATCGCGGTGGACCGTGGGAGCCACGAAATCGCGGGGGACCGTGGAGCCACGAAATCACGGGGGACCGTGGATCCACGAAACCGCGGAGGACCGCGGTGGCCGAGAAACCGCGGGAGGACCGCGAAATACCCGGTCAATCAGGATACCCGGGCGACGTGCGCGAAAGTCGCCGGGAATGTTGTCTGTGAGGACGACCTCGGGGGTGGTATCCCGAGGTCGACGTGGCTGGTGGGCGCCGTCATGGGTGAAGTGTCTGCGCTGGGCATGTGACGGGGAGTTGGGCGCCAACCAGCTGCACACACCTGCGAAGCTGGTGCACCATTGTCAGGCGGGTGCAACGCTGTGCAGCCGACTTACTGCAGCGTTGGCACACTGCGGACGGGCAACGTTGGCAAGCCGCGACTCTGCTCTGCTGGAGCGCGGTCGACCAAGTCGTGCTGGCACGCGGTCGACCGTGCTGCGCTGGCAGTAGACCAGCAGCCTTGCTAGGTCTGATGTAGTCAGTGTTGCCAATGTTGATGCAATCATTCTGAACTTTTGTTGTGATGTTTTTCCTAGTGAAACTCTTGCCAATTTTCCCTGTGAACTAGCAAGCAGTGTTAGCACTTGGAAACGACTAAGGAACGAACAAACGCTACGATCACTCTTGCCCCGTGCCTAGCCCTTAGTCTAGCTCCCGTTGCACTAGTTATCTCCGCATGGTGCGGTGAGCGTGGACGACACCGCGACGAAACCTTCGGTTTAACAGACTTCTCACTCACCTAGCTTGTTCGTAGACCGGCAGCTGTGCGGTAGTCACTATGGTAGGAGCTGTGGGTGACGGAGGGGTGGTGGACACCCTGGAAGCACGGCTGGAGAACGCGAGGAGAAAGCACGAGGCCAACGAGTATGGCGACATCCCCTGGACGGTCGTCGAGGCTGGCATCCGCTCCTTGTGGGCGACGGAGCACCCTCCCTCTCGGCCTGCGTCTCCTCGACCGGTGAACAACGCGGGCGGCGTCGACGCGGACGTCAACGCGGGTGGTGGCCAAGTCGGCAGCAGCGCGGGAGGCACATCGAGGCAGCGAGGTGTGATTCACGCCGATGAAGTCGGCGGCGTTAAGGCGCGAGGGATGCAGTCCTCCGCGGCTGCAGGGGCCCCGCGAAACTACGTCGGAGGCAGACGAAGTGAATTGGCGCCGATGTTGGCGACATACGTGACCGCGGGAGGAATTGCGCCGAGTTACGGCTACTTCAAGTTTACGCCGGACAGGATCTCGGTCACCCCTCTGCTGGTCGGTCGTCCCGACATCCTCACGTGGAAGGAAGCCATCGAGCCCCAGCTGGAGATGGCCGGGCTGATGGGCTTCGCCCGCGGGACCGTGGCGACGCCGGAGGAGCACTACTCCGACCTGCGAGCGGAGTTTCGCGCCGTGCAGCTGCTGACCTTTACGGTCATTTCGCGGTGCTGCTCGCCGGGCGTACAGATCGCCCTGAAGTCGTGCAGGGAGTACCTTGACGCTGGCCACCGGGCGTGGCATTTCATCGAGTCAACTTACCAGGTCACCGACGACTTGTTCATCTCCCAGCTTGAGGGGCAGTTGACGCACCTGCGTATGGGCGACGAGGAGACCGCGACTGACTACTGCAATCAAGCTCGGCGAATTCTCGCCACCATTCGGATGGCTGGCGCGGAATACTCGACGGCTTCGTACGTCACGCACGTCATGCAAGGACTCCCGAGCAGCTACAGTCTGCTGAAGCGGCTGTCGATGGCGCCGAGCACGCGGACACACTGACCTCGTACATCCTGCAGGACGAGGCAATGCAGGAGGCTGGGCGGTCCCAAGAGCTCCTCGCGCAAGTCCATTTCACGGCCCCCGCGAAGCAAGGTGGTCGCCCGGGACAGCGCGGGCAGTCTGGTGGCAGTCACCGCGGTGGCGGGAAGCTGGCGAAGGACGCTGACAAGCAGAAGTCGTCCAAGGATGGCGGTTGTGGAGGAGGAGGTCGACGTCGGGAATGCTGGCTGTGCGGCGATCCCGATCACCTCTCCTTCGAGTGCCCCGACCGCAACGATTCCAACGACGACGACACGAAGGGAGGCTGCGGAAGTTCTGGCAGCCGTCGTCCGCGTCGAGGAAACCAACCGCGAAAAGAAAAGCAGTCGACGAAATCGACCTCGGCGAAGGATGCCGACTCTTCCGCGGGTGGCAAAGGGCGAGACGGTAAGGAGGCGTCGTGCTCGCTGGTCGGTATCGTGGAGCCGACTGTCTCGCTGGCGCCGAAAGCTGGCGAGGAATTCCAGGCGGTGGCGGCAGCTGTGCAGGCGAACCCCGCGGTGGTCCTGCTCGACAGCGGCTGCTCGCACCACCTGATGGGGACGAAGGCGGCCTTCGTCGAATTGGGGCCGAGCGGCGACGTGAAACATGTACGTGGCTTCAATGGGGCGCTGCAGGACGTCCGCGGTCGTGGCACGGTTGCGCTGCAAGGGGAGGCCGGGAAGCGAGTGCTCATCTCCGACGTTCTCTACGTCCCGGGCGTGCAGGCGAATCTGCTTTCGGCTGGCCAGTTGAAGGAGAGCGGGGTGACGCTGAAGGACGACGGACATCGGATGTTGCTCGTTTCCGCGGCGGGGGACGTGCTCGGTCGAGCGACGTACACCGGCCGGGTCCTCTGCACTGACCTACGCCCATGCGCGGTAACGGCGACGACGCCCGCGAAAGAGGAGGTGGCTCTGCGGGCGATAGTCTCGGCGACGAAGGCAACCCCGAACAGGCTGCACGCGAGGCTTGCGCATGTTGGCATGGACACGATACGGAGCTCGGCGAAGCACGAGGTCGCCACTGGGCTGGACCTCACGTCGGCGTCTGGCGCCGACTCACCGTGTGTTTCGTGCGTCGGCGGGAAGCTGGCGCGGCACACCTTCCCCGACCACGGCTCCGAAGCCGACGATGTCCTGGCCGTCGTGCACATTGACTTGTGCGGGCCATTTCGCGTGGCTGCCAAGGACGGAAGCCTGTACTTCCTGCTGCTGAAGGACCGCAAGACCCGCTACGTGTGGGTGCGGCCGGTCGCCAAGAAGTCGGACGTGCTGCTGGAGTTCCAGAAGTGGTTGGTGCTGGTGGAGCGGCAGGCGAAGCATTCGGTGCTGCAACTGCGCTCTGATCGCGGAGGGGAGTTCCTCGGAAAGGCCTTCACCGCCTTCGTGGACAGCAAGGGAATCGTTCACGACTTAACCTGCCCTTACACCCCGCAGCAGAATGGCATGGCAGAGCGGGAGATGAGGACGGTGGTGGAGTCGGTGCGGACGATGCTGCTGCACATGGGCGTGCAGCACCACTGGTGGCATCTCGCTCTGCGGCAGGCCGTCAGGGTTCGCAACTGCCTGGAGCGGTCGTCTCTGCCCACGGGGACGACGCCGTACCGGCTTCTCACCGGGCGGAAGCCCGACCTGTCACTGGCGCGGGTGTGGGGTTGCATGGCACAATTTCTCGTCCCAGAGCAGCAGCGCGGTGGGAAGCTAAAGCCGAAGGCCCGGTGGGGCCTTCACCTTGGCGTGTCGGAGGAGAGCAAAGGCTGGGAGCTCCTCGACCTCGCTGACAACCGGGTGGTCACCACGTCGGACGTGGTGTTCTACGAAACTCTGTCGCTGGAGGTGTGGCAGTCGGAATTCGGGCCCGCGTCGGGGCGGACGCGGGCCAACCCGCCGACGGACATCTCGACGGCGATGCTTCCTCTGCTCGCCGAGGTCGGTGAGCAGGTTGATGAGGATGTCGCGGTCACCCCTGCCTCGCCATCTCCTGCCCCTTCTTCCCATTCCCTTCCTGTCGATCTGCGTGGCCTGACTCTGGTGTCGGCCTCCAGCGATGAGGGGAGTCGTGGGGCGTCGCCTGTGGCGCCGGCCAAGAACATCGCCAGTGGCCGACGTGATGCCCAGCCAGTTGCGGAGAAGCGGGCCGCGGAGGTGCAGCCAACTTTGGACACCGCGAAGGACACCGCGAAAACCGCGAAGGGGACCGCGGACGAGACCGCGGACAAGACCGCGGAGGCGATCGCGGAGGAGACCGCGAAGAAGCCCGTGGAGGAAACCGCGGAGCAGTTGGCAGGGGAGCTTTCGAACGGGAAGCGCGTGTCAGAGAAGCCGTCGACAGGGGAGCTTTCGAACGGGAAGCGCGTGTCAAAGAAGCCGTCGACAGGCGAGCAGTCGAACGGGAAGCGCGTGTCAGAGAAACCGTCGACAGGGGAGCAGTCGAACGCGGAGCTCGCTTCAGAGGAGCGGACGACAGGGGAGCAGTTCGATGAAGGCACATCGAGGTGCAGCCCGGACCTCGGAAGTCGGGCCGAATTCGGAGGCCACCCGATTTCTTCGTCCCCGCTGCCTTCACCACGATATACGATATGGACGACGACGACCTGGCGTACGATGACGCCGAGGACGATGAGGAGTTTTCGGAGCTCGACCCCGACATGCACGCCGATCCCGAGCACCGTTGGGACATTTTGACCATGACGGTGAAGGAGGCGTTGGCGAGCTGGAAGGGCCCGGCGGTGAAGGCCGCCATGGAGGAAGAGATTCGTAGCCTCATCAACATGGGCACTTGGGAGCTGGTCGAACGCCCACCGGGGGTGAACATAATGAAGAACCGGTGAGTGCTGACAACGAAGTACCGCATCGACGACACTGTCGAGCGCGAAAAGGCGAGGCTGGTCGTGAAAGGCTTCACGCAGGTGTATGGCGCTGACTACGACGAGACGTACGCGCCGGTGAGCAGCTACGTCACGCTGAGGATTTTCCTCAGCATTGTCGCCGTCCTCGACCTCAACCTGATGCAGCTGGACATGAAGAACGCTTTTTTGCAGAGCAAGCTCGACCGCGTGCTGTACATGTACCAGCCGGACTACTTCAACGACGGAACCGGCCGGGTGTGCAAGCTGCTGAAGAGCCTCTATGGGCTGAAGCATTCGCCGCAGCTGTGGTACACGGCTCTCAACGACGTGATGGTTGGCGCCAGGTGGAAGAAGAGCCAAGTCGACGAGGCTTTGTACTTCAAGGCCGGAGACGACAAGGTGACCTGCTGGGTGCTGGTCTACGTCGACGACCTTCTCGCCGCGAGCAGCAGCACCGCGATGCTGAAGGAGCTGAAAGAGCTGCTGGAGGCCGCTTTCGACCTGCGCGAAATTTCGCCGGTGCAGAAGTATCTCGGCCTGGAGATCGTGCGCGGTAGGCCGGCGCGAAAACTGTGGCTGCACCAGCAGGGCTACGCCGAAAAGCTGCGCAGGCGCTTCATCGACGAGGAGCAGACCGGGCGCACTCCGAAGACGCCGGTCTCCGTCGCCGCCTACGCGGAGCAGACATTCGACGACGAGGAAGCGCAGGAGCGCGAGGAGGAGGAGTACCGGCAGAAGGTTGGCTCGCTGCAGTTCGCGGCGACGACGACGAGGCCGGACATCGCATTCGCGTGCAGCAAGCTGGGGAGCGGCCTCACGGTGAGGAGCGATCAGCACTGGCGCGAAGTCGACCGCTGCCTCGCCTACCTCGCCAACACGCGAGACACCGCCCTGGAGTTCGGCGGTGGTCCGGAGTCACTGGAGTTGGTCGGCTTCGTGGACGCTGACGACGCGGGCGACAAGCAGAACCGGATGAGCACGGGCGGCTACGTGTTCGTCTACGGAGGGGCCGCGGTCTCCTGGTTGAGCCAGCGCATCAAGTGCGCGACGCTGTCATCGACCGAGTCGGAGTACGTGGCGGCCGTCGAAGCCGGCAAGGAGGGACGTCGCCTACGCTTCCTCCTCGCGGAGTTCCAGCGGCTGGACGCCGGAAAGCCGACTGTCCTCAGGGTGGACAACAAGTCGGCCATCACGATCGGCGAGGGCATGGGGTTAACGGGCAACCTCAAGCACATGGAACGGCGACATGCCTGGCTGTAGCACATGGTGAAGCGCGGGACGTTTTCGCTGAAGTACATCCCGACCGCTGAGCAGCCGGCCGACTTCCTGACGAAGGCGCTGCACTACCCGGCCTTCAACCGGTGCTCCGTTGCAATCGGCCAAGTGCGCCTGGCCGATGTGGGCGACGGAGACAACGACGTGCAGCAGTAGGTGCCATGCCCTTTTGCATGGCTGGTGCAGTGACCGGCGTGCTGTGCGTTGTGTGCACGCCGACGGGCTATTCTCCGAGCAGTACTGCCGTGTGGGCCGGGGGTGGGGCCCAAGCGTGAACGCGGCAGGGGAGTGTCAACGGGATGTTTGGCCCCGTCCTCGCTTGGGCGGAGCCGACCGTGGGAGCCACGAAATCGCGGTGGACCGTGGGAGCCACGAAATCGCGGTGGACCGTGGGAGCCACGAAATCGTGGTGGACCGTGGGAGCCACGAAATCGCGGTGGACCGTGGGAGCCACGAAATCGCGGGGGACCGTGGAGCCACGAAATCACGGGGGACCGTGGATCCACGAAACCGCGGAGGACCGCGGTGGCCGAGAAACCGCGGGAGGACCGTGAAATACCCGGTCAATCAGGATACCCGGGCGACGTGCGCGAAAGTCGCCGGGGATGTTGTCTGCGAGGACGACCTCGGGGGTGGTATCCCGAGGTCGACGTGGCTGGTGGGCGCCGTCACGGGTGAAGTGTCTGCGCTGGGCATGTGACGGGGAGTTGGGCGCCAACCAGCTGCACGCACCTGCGAAGCTGGTGCACCATTGTCAGGCGGGTGCAACGCTGTGCAGCCGACTTACTGCAGCGTTGGCACACCGCGGACGGGCAACGTTGGCAAGCCGCGACTCTGCTTTGCTGGAGCGCGGTTGACCAAGTCGTGCTGGCAAGCGGTCGACCGTGCTGCGCTGGCAGTAGACCAGCAGCCTTGCTAGGTCTGATGTAGTCAGTGTTGCCAATGTTGATGCAATCATTCTGAACTTTTGTTGTGATGTTTTTCCTAGTGAAACTCTTGCCAATTTTCCCTGTGAACTAGCAAGCAGTGTTAGCACTTGGAAACGACTAAGGAACAAACAAACGCTACGATCACTCTTGCCCCGTGCCTAGCCCGTAGTCTAGCTCCCGTTGCACTAGTTATCTCCGCATACATAGCAGGAAGGATAGTATCAAAATCAAGAGCAAAGATATCAATTCCCTTCTTAAGCAGATCAGCCCAGCGGGGCAGCTCAGAGGCGTCAGGGAACTGCTCGCGCCAGGCGTCGTCAAGGCGAAAGAAACAGCGCTGCGCGGTGTGAAACCTCCCATAGGTCTGGCCAGTGCGGTCACCTGTATGGATGATGTACGGGCAGGTACCTCCACCCCCAGACCCCCCACGCTGAGAGTACCACTCACGGAGCTGCTGGGACGACGGGGTCTCGCTGGGACGCTGCTGCTGCTGCCTCTGGCCACCTCCAATCCCCCCACGCTGCACCGCTCCACCGCGCCCGCCACCGGCTCCACTGCCGCCACCACTGCCACCACCACCCCCGCCACCCCCACCACCGCCGCCGCCACCACCCGCGGCTCCGCCACCGACCCCCCCACCACCAGTACCACTCCCACCACCGCCACCACCCCCGCCGCCTCAACCCCCTCCACCACCGCCGCCCCCGCCGCCACCACCGCCACCCCTGCCCCCCTTGCCCCTGCCGCCCTTGCGCCTCCCACTAGGAGCAGACGCAGCCCCGACCCCCTCAGCACCGAGGTAGTCGACAACAGCAGCAGATGCAATGGAGGGGAGGAGGGGGACGGGGGAGCACCCCTCAAAGAAGGGAGTGAGAGGGTCGCCACGAGAGGCACCTACAGCTACAATGCTCTTCTCAGCTGCTAGGAGTTCCTTCTCGAGCAGGTCGACAGTGAGGTCGGTAGGGGAGAGGGCAAGAAAGTGGTCCCTGACAGTGCGAAGGGAGTCAGGGAGGCGGGTGACTAGGTGATAGAGTGTGAGGTACATCGGGGGAGGGTTCTTGGCTAGGAAATCGGGGGGAAGCGCGGCACGGTAGCGAAGATCACTAGTACGGAGGTGCGTGATGAGGTCAGCTACAGTGGCAAAAGCAGACAGATCGGGGAAGAGATAGGGCAGGGAGAGACGGCCTATCGCAGCAGTAGCAGGGGAGGAGTAGCGTGCAACTACAGCGTCGTACAGCTCCTTAGCGGTCTTATGCTGGCCAAAGTGCTCGCGCTCATCTAACGGTAGGTGGCTGCGAACGGCTAGGCGAGCATGAGCGTCACGGGTCTACCACTGTGAGCGAGCAGTGCTGTCAGCAGTAGCAGCAGGTGCGGGAGCGGCGCCAGATGTGTGGTCAAACAGGGAAACATCGTCCTTGGCAGTGATCTGGAGGAACAGGTGTAGGTCATCGAGCCAAACGTCAAACTTAATCGGACGGCCCTCAGAGTCAAACGTGAGAATGGTAGGGCTAGCCATAGTGGCAGTAGCAGCAGTAGCAGTAGCAGCAGTAGTAGTAGCAGAAGTAATAGAAGCAGTAGCAGTAGCAGTAGGAGCAGTAAGAGCAGTTGCTGCAGGTGGGGCGGCGCGGCTCGGTCAGGGCGGCGCGACTCGGGCGGCGCGGCTCGGGTAGGTAGGGCGGCGCGCCGGCGGGCCTATGCTCGGTGCGCGGCAGTGCCTAGGGTGCAGCTGCGCGCGGGCCGCGGCTGCATTCGTGCGGCGGCTAAGCGCTAGCTGCAGCAGCCGACGCGCGATCGCCGCTGCACTCGGGCTGCGACCTGCGGGCGGGCTGCGGTGGGTCGAGCGTCGGCCTAGGGGCGAGCGGGGCCTACGGGCGACGGCCTGCTGGGGCTCGCGAGAAAAAAAATCGGGCCGCCCTAGGCGGCGAATTTCCTACTAGCGCTAAAAACGCGGGGCCGCGCTCGGGCTGCTAGCGGGCTGCAAAACGAGCAGCGTGAGAGGAGGGCGCGCGAGGGCGCACTAGGAGAGAGGCGCTCGAGGGCGCTAAGACGGTAGGGCGCACGAGGGCACCTGTAGCGGATCGGTGGGCCCTTAGGTAATCGGTCCTAGGTCCCTAACCTAGGCTCTTAATACCATGTTGAGAATGAGAAGTGGTTGGACTAGCAAGATTGGGAGTACAAGTAGGAAAACCCTAGAATGTTGTACCCCCTAAGGCTAAACCCACTGTAGCCTACAGAACAGTAACATATGCAATGTTAGACAGTTACGAGTATAATTGAGCGGCGAGCAAGAATTGCACTATCGAAGCAAAAATAGTAAATTGAGCGAAGGAATGGGCAAAAAATATAAGTGCAAAGCTAGCGTGCTAATGGTAACGCGAGGAATTGGGGTGCACTACGGGCCTAACACCGAGGTGTCAAACTTATATGCTATAGTCTGTGTAGGCTGTAGTGGGGTTGACAATATAGGGTACAACACTTTTAGGTTTTCCTACTTGTACCCACCTGTTTCCTAGTGTATTCATTCCCTCATAATTTTCACATGGTATAGAGCAGGTTCCCTAGTGGGAACGTTCCTAGGGCCCACCACTGAAAATCGGATTTTTTTTTTTTTTTTTCCTGCCCGGAGCGCGCTTCGCTCCTGCCCGAGTCGCGCCGCGCGTGCCTACCCTCCCGTCGCGTCCCCTGCCCTTAGCGGCCCGTCGCGCCCTCTTACGGCCCCGTAGCGGCCCCTCTCACGGCCCCTCACGGCCCTTCGCGCCCCCTTCAGGTCCCTCGCGGCCCCTTCGCGGCCCCGTCGCCGCCCTTCGAGCCCCTCGCGGCCCCTCTCACGGCCCTTCGCGGCCCCTTCGCGGCTCCCTCGCGGCCCCTCCGCCGCCCTTCGCGGCCCCTCTCACGGCCCTTCGCGGCCCCTTACCGCCCCTCGCGGCCCCTTCGCGGCCCCTCGCGGCCCCTTCACGGCCCCGTCGCCGCCCTTCGCGGCCCTGTCGCCGCCCTTCACGGCCCCGTCGCCGCCCTTCGCGGCCCCTCGCGGCCCCTTCTCGGCCCCATCGCCGCCCTTCGCGGCCCCTCACGGCCCCGTCTCGGCCCCGTCGCCACCCTTCGCGGCCCCTCACGGCCCCTTCGCGGCCCCTTCACGGCTCCTCCGCGGCCCCTTCTCGGCTCCCTCACGGACCTGCCGCCCCGCCGTCGCCGCCCCTGCAGCAGCAGCCGTCGCCGCCCCTGCAGCGGGAGCCGCCACCGCCGGTGCCGCCGACAGCAGCAGCCGCCGCCGCCGCTACCGGGGCCGCAGCCGCCGCAGCCGCCGACAGCAGCAGCCGCAGCCGCCACAGCCGGGGCCGCAGCCGCCGACAGCAGCAGCCGCCGCCGCCACAGCCGGGGCCGCAGCCGCCGCAGCCGCCGACAGCAGCAGCCGCTGCCGCCACTGCCGGGGCCGCAGCCGCCGCAGCCGCCGACTGCAGCCGCCGCCGCCGCCGACAGCAGGGGCCGCCGCCGCCGTCCCGGCCCTGCCCTGCAGAGAGGAGCGGCAGTCCTCTGCCGCCCTGTAGCGGCCCCGTCCCTGCCGGCGCGCCTCGGCCCTGCCCCACCACTTGCGGACCTCTACCCACCTGCCCTGGTAAGAGCACCGCCGAGCCGCGCCCCTACTATTGCTACTGCTGCTGCTGCCCCTAGCCTGCTGCCACTACTGTCATGGCTACCCCTAGTGTTCTCGTCTTTGATGTTGAGGGTCGGGCTGTTGACTTTGAGGTCTGGGTCGATGATCTACAGCTTTTCCTACAGTGCGATAGGAAAGACGGTCTCTCAGTGTTCGATCTCACGTCTGGCGCCTCTGCTGCCCCTGCTGCCGATGCTGACAGCACTGTTCGCTCACAGTGGGCCACACGCGATGCTGCTGCCCGTCTTGCTGTGCGTATCCACCTGCCGTCCTCTGAGCGCGCGCACTTTAGTCAGTACAAGAGTGCTAAGACCTTGTACGACGCTGTAGTTGCACGCTACTCTTCCCCTGCCACTGCTGCCCTTAGTCGCCTCATGCTGCCGTACCTGTTCCCTGACCTAGCCGCCTTTCCCACAGTCGCTGACCTCATTACACACCTTCGCACTAGTGACACCCGCTACCGCGCTGCGCTTCCTGCTGAGTTCTGCGCCAAGAACCCCCCCCCCCCATGTACATCAGCCTCTACTACATAGTCACCCGGCTCCCTGACTCCCTTCGCTCGGTCAGGGACCACTTCCTCTCTGTTTGCCCCACCACACTCACCGTTGACCTCCTCGAGGAGCGCCTCCTGGCAGCTGAGAAGAGTATAGTCGCTGTAGGAGCCTCTCGTGGTGACCCTCGTACCCCCTTCTTTGAGGGGTGCTCCCCCTCCCCCCTTTTGCCCTCTGTTGCCTCTGCTGCTGCCGTCGACTTCGTTGGCACTGAGTCGGTTGGCGCTGCGTCTGCCCCTAGCGGGAGACGCCGCACCGGCAAGGGCAAGGGGGGCAAGGGCGCTGGAGGGGCTGGCGGGGGCGGTGGAGGTGGCGGTGGAGGCGGCGGAGGGAGTGGGGGTGGCGGTGGGAGTGGTGGCGGGGGTGTGGGCTTCGGTGGCGGCGGTGGAGGCGGAGGCGGCGGCGGCTGTGGCGGTGGGAGCGGAGGAGGAGGCGGTGGCGGCGTTGGCGGAGGTGGCGGCGGCGGAGGTGGAGCTGGTCGGGGTGGCTCTGCGCAGCGGAGCGGCTTCGGTGGTGGTCAGCGCCAGCAGCAGCAGCGCACTCGTGAGACCCCGCCCCCCCGGCAGCTTCGTGAGTGGTACGCGGCGCGTCAGCGGGGTGGGGGTGCTGGTCCCTGTGCCTACGTCCTGCGTACCGGCAACCGCACTGGTGAGCCGAGCGGTGGCCCGCACACCACCCAGCGCTGCTTCGGCCGCCTGACGGACGCTTGGTGTCTCCAGTTCCCTGACGCCACTGAGATCCCCCGCTGGGGTGAGCTGCTTAGGTCGGGGGTTGCTATCTTTGATCTGGATTATGATGCTATTCTTGCTGCCATGTATGTTGTGTCTACTAGTGATGAGGGTGACTGTTACCTGTGTGTTCCGCCTGACCCGGGCATTGAGGCTGCCGCTCTAGGTGCTGGTGAGGCTGCTGCTCTAGGTGCTAGTGCGTCTGCTGCCCCAGGTGCTGGTGAGTCTGCTCTCTCAGGTACCACGTCGGCTCAGGCCTTACACACCTTCACCCTTGACTCGGGTGCTTCCCGCTCCTTCTTTCGAGACCGCACCACGCTTACGCCGCTTAGTCGGCCAGTTGCGGTCTCCCTGGCGGACCCCTCTGGGGGTCCTGTCCTTGCCCACTTCTCCACTGTCTTACCGTGTCCGGCGGCCCCCTCTGGCACACTGTCAGGTCTCTACCTCCCCTCGTTCTCTACAAACTTGGTGAGTGGTGCTGATCTACAGGATGGGGGGGTTGACCAGTTCACTCCTGCGAGTCAGCGGGTGACCCACTGTACGTGTGCTCGGACGGGCCGACACTTGGCCACGTTTACCCGTCAGCCGGGGTCGAGCCTGTATACACTGACTACTGAGTCTCCTCCTGTTGCTGAGTCTGGTCAGGTAGCTGCGTCGGGTCAGGTGTTTGCTGCAGCGTCCAGGTCTGGTCCTGAGTCTGCTCCCTGCTCGTGTCGTCTCCTGTCCCACCAGACTCTCCTCTGGCACCACCGCCTTGGTCACCCCTCCCTGCCTCGTCTCCGAGGCATGGCCTCCCGTTACCTTGTCTCTTGTCTCCCCCGGTCCCTCCCTCCCCTGCCTCCGGGGCCTGCCCCTACCTGCGTTCCCTGCGTCGAGGGGCGGCAGCGCGCCGCTCCTCACTCATCAGAGTTTCCTCCGACAGAGGCTCCGCTGCAGACTCTTCACATGGATGTGTGGGGCCCCGCCCGCGTCCGTGGCCTGGGTCGCGAGCGTTACTTCCTGTTGGTGGTTGACGACTACTCGCGTTACACCACGGTTTTCCCCTTGCGCAGCAAGGGTGACGTCACTGAGGTGTTGATCGACTGGATCCGCGCAGCTCGTCTCCAGCTCAGAGAGAGTTTCGGCTCGGACTTTCCTGTTCTGCGTCTGCACTCTGACAGAGGCGGAGAGTTTTCCTCTGGCCTTCTGGGAGCCTTCTGTCGTGCACAGGGCATCCGCCAGACGTTCACGCTTCCGGCCTCCCCACAGCAAAATGGGATTGCTGAGCGCCGCATTGGCATGGTCATGGACGTCGCTCGTACGTCCATGATTCATGCGGCTGCTCCCCATTTTCTGTGGCCGTTCGCGGTTCAGTACGCGGCGCATCAGATGAACCTTCAGCCCCGAGTCTCCTTGCCGGAGACCTCCCCTACTCTGCGGTGGACGGGGAAGGTTGGCGATGCGTCTGCATTTCGTGTCTGGGGATCTCGGGCTTTTGTCCGCGACTTGTCTGCGGACAAGCTGTCCCCCCGCGCTGTTCCCTGCGTCTTCCTTGGCTTCCCCCCTGACGCACCTTGTTGGCAGTTTTACCACCCCACCTCGCGCCGTGTTTTGTCCTCCCAGGACGTCACCTTTGACGAGTCGGTTCCTTACTACCGTCTCTTCCCCTACCGCACTACACCCCTCCCCCCGCCGCCGCTCTTCCTCGCGCCAGGTCCCCCCCCGGTAGACCCCCTTCCCCCTCAGGGTCCTGCCCCCTCAGGTGTGTCTCTGGTCGACGCGGTCGAGCCTGTCGAGGTAGCTGTTGACTCTGGTGCTGCTAGGGGTGCTGAGCCTGCGGGTGCGGAGTCTGGGGGTGCTGAGCCTGGGGGTGCTGAGTCTGGGGGTGCTGAGTCTGGGGGTGCGGAGCCTGAGGGTGCTGGGCTTGCTCGTGTGGAGTCTGGCGGCACTGGGTCTGGAGGTCCCTCGAGTGCTTCGTCCCGGCGGGAGCTGCCCTCTCCACAAGAGCTGCGTGGGTGGTTTGCTCGGCGCTGGAGCCGTGCTGCTGGAGCTGGAGGTGCTGCTAGAGCTGGAGGTTCTGCTGCTACTGAAGGTGTTGGTGCCACGGGTGCCGGAGGTGCTCGTACTGGAGGTGCTGGAGCTGCTGGGCCTGGGGGTGCTCCTTGTGCTGGAGCTGCTGGCGATGCTGGGGCTGGCGGTGCTACTGGAGTCGGTGCTACTGGAGGTGCTGGAGCTGTGGCTGTTGAGTCTTCCGGTGGTCCGGCTGGAGCTGGAGCTGCTGGGGGTGTTGGCGCTGGAGGTGCTGCTGGCGCTGGTGCTTCTGAGGGTGCTGGAGTTGGCGGTGCTGCCGCTGGGGGTGCTACTGGTGCTGGTGATGTCCCTGCTGGCTCTGGAGGCGCTGCGCGACCACGGCCGTACTTCGTTCCGCTCCTTCAGCAGGTTCTTGGTCTTGCTCCTTCCTTCGAGTGTCCGCCGCCTGTCCAGTCTGAGTCGCAGTTACAGCCCGCCTCCCTGCTGCCTGCTCCTTCTCCCTACACTGGTCCTACTGGAGGTCTTGCTGAGCGTCGTGAGCCTGCGTCTCGTCCTGCGTCGCCTGTTCGTGCTGCTCGCACTAGTCGTCATGTTCCGCGTCCGCGTCCTCCTGCGGTCCCAGGCACACACCAGATGGCGCTGCGTCCTTCCACTGCTCCACTGCATGTCCCTTTGCCGTCCCCTCCAGAGTCCTCTCTTCCTGCTCTTGCTGACCCGGAGTCTAACTCCCTTCGTGCTGCCAGTCCTACTGTCACGCGTCTTCTGGCTACTGCTGTCACTGACCCTTCCTTTGAGTCCACTGCTTCGTCTGCCTAAGTTGCTGAGCTTGTCGACTTTGCTGCTCACTGTCGTCTAGACTACGCTGCTAGTCTTGTTGCTGAGTCTGAGTCTGTCTGTCCTTCGTCCGTCGGGGGTGAGTGTGCTCTTAGCACGGACGTCCTTGAGGACAGGCAGGAGGAGTTCCAGTGTTTTGCTGCTGCTTTGCCTCATCTCGTGTCCATGCTGATTGCACCTGAGGGAGACCCGGATGCACTAGACATCCCGACTCCTCGATCGTACGCTGAGGCGATCGAGGGTCCCTACTCCTCACAGTGGCAGTCAGCCATGGACGCAGAGATGGCTTCCTGGAAGTCCACAGGCACCTACGTCGATGAGGTTCCCCCACCTGGGGCGAACATCGTCAGTGGCATGTGGATTTTCAAGGTGAAGCGGCCGCCGGGTTCTCTGCCTGTCTTCAAGGCGCGTTACGTGGCTCGAGGCTTCAGTCAGCGGCAGGGAGTTGACTACTTTCAGACCTTCTCTCCCACCCCGAAGATGACCACTCTTCGGGTGCTGCTGCACATAGCCGCTCAGCGCGACTACGAGCTTCACTCTCTTGACTTCAGCACAGCTTTCTTGCAGGGCAGCCTGCACGAGGAGATCTGGCTGCGCCGCCCACCTGGCTTCACTGGGTCGTTTCCTTCTGGTACCTAGTGGAGCCTCCGGTGGCCAGTCTACGGTCTCTGCCAGGCGCCCGACACAAGGCCAGCATGGCCTTGTTGTCAACGTACAGAACTGGAGGAGAACAAGGCGCCTCTCCCAAGTCGGTCAGCAGGTAGGTGAGCCAGCGTAACTCCTGTGCAGCCATGGCCCCTGCGTAGATCTCACCCTCACAGCTGGAGCTGGAAACAGAAGACGAGCGGGTAGACCGCCACGAAACAGAACCGGAGCCAAGGCTGAAGGTGTAACCCTGTGACGACCGCTGCGTAGCCAAGTCGTCAGCCCAAGAAGCGTCTGCGTGACCAGTGAGGACAACTCGAGCTCGTCCTCCAAGCACGAGCCCCATGCCCGACGTACTGCACAAGTAGCGCATCACCCTCTTAGCGGCCTTCCAATGCTTTGGTCGGTATCTCCGGGGCGCAACGTAGCGTGCCAGGATGCTAAGAGGGTAAGCAAGGTGAGGTCAAGTGCAGGTCATCAGGTACATGAGGCAGCCCACAAGCTCTGGATACGGGCCACTCGGCTCTACGAAATCATCCAAAGGCAGAGCTGAGAGCGAGTGACCGGTAGGCAGAAGAGTGGACTGTGGCGAGGAGTGCTGGAAGACGAAACGCTGAAGGACCTGCTGCACCATGTGTGACTCAGTCAAGGTAATGGTGCGCCGTGCTCTGTCCCGGGTGATCTGCAAGCCAAGATAGCTGCGCAGCTCACCCAGGTCTGTGTACGTGTGTCTCTTCTGCAGCTCCAACTTCATGTGGGCGAGTCCAGCAGTGTCAGCAGTGGCAAAGACCAAGTCGTCGACGTATACGAGGATGTAGAATGGCGGCAGCAAAGTGTCGGTGCGTAGAAACAGCGACGGGTCAGCAGCAGAAGGAGCAAACCCAAGAGCCGCAAGAGTCGTCCTCAGTGTGTCGTGCCACTTGCGAGGCGCCTGGCGGAGACCGTAGACTGGCCGCCGGAGGCTCCACTAGGTACCTGCAGGAAACGACCCAGTGAAGCCAGGTGGGCGGCGCAGCCAGATCTCCTCGTGCAGGCTGCCTTGTAGGAAAGCAGTGCTGAAGTCAAGAGAGTGAAGCTCGTAGTCACGCTGAGCGGCGACGTGCAGCAAAACCCTAACAATAATCATCTTTGGGGTAGGGGAGAAGGTCTGGAAGAAGTCAACTCCCTGTCGCTGACTGAAGCCTCGTGCAACGTAACGCGCCTTGAAGACAGGCGAAGAACCCGGCGGCCGCTTCACCCTGAAGATCCATATGCCACTAACGATGTTCGCCCCAGGAGGGGGAACCTCGTCGACGTAAGTGCCTGTGGACTTCCAGGATGCCATCTCTGCGTCCATGGCTGACTGCCACTGAGAGGAGTAGGGACCCTCTATCGCCTTTGCGTAAAAGCGCGGGGTCGGGATGTCTGGTGCATCCAGGTCTCCCTCAGGTGCAACCAGCATGGACACGAGATGAGGTACAGCAGCTGCAAAGCACTCAAAGTCCTCCTGCCTGTCCTCAAGGACGTCCGTGCCAAGAGCACACTCACCCCCGACGGACGGAGGACAGACAGACTCTGACTCAGCAACAAGACTAGCGGCGTAGTCTAGACGATAGGCGGCAGCAAAGTCAACCAGCTCAGCAACAAGAGCAGACGCAGCAGTAGACTCAAACGAAGGGTCAGCATCAACAGTGGCCAGGAGACGCGTGACAGTAGGACTAGCAGCACGAAGGGAGTCAGACTCCTGGTCCGGACCGTCAGCAAGGGAGGACGCAGGAGGAGACAGCAGAGGGACACGCAGTGGAACAGAGGAAGGACGAAGTGCCATCTGGTATGTTCCGGGGACAGGAGGAGGACGCGGACGCGGAACAGAACGACCAGTGCGAGCAGCGCGAACAGGCGACGAAGGACGAGACTCAGGCTCACGACGCTCCGCAAGACCTCCGGTCGGCCTAGTGTAACTGCGAGTGCGACTGGACAGGCAGTGGACACAGTATGGGAGGAGTTGGACCAGTAGAAGGCGGGAGACCAAGAACCTGCTGAAGGAGTGGAACGAAGTACGGCCGCGGCCGTGCAGCGAAACCAGAACCAGTAGAGACAGCACCAGTACCCCCAGCTCCAGGGTCTCCAGCTCCAACTCCTGCAGCACCACTAGCTCCAGCACCAGTAGTAGCTCCAGCTCCAGCATCACCTCTAGCAGGAACAGCTCCAGCGCCTCCAGCTCCAACTCCTGCAGCACCACTAGCTCCAGCACCTCCAACAGCTCCAGCTCCAGCAGCACCTCCAGTAGTAATAGCTCCAGCGCCTCCAGCTCCAACTCTTGCAACACCACCAGCCCCAGCAGCTCCAGTACTTCCAGTACGAGCAACTCCGGGACCAGCGACTCCAGTAACTCCAGCAGCTCCAGCTGCAGCAGTACCTCCAGCTCCAGCAGCACCTGCAGCGGTAGGCCCCCCAGCTCTAGTAGCACGGCTCGAGCGCCGAGCAAACCACTCGCGCAGCTGCGGTGGAGAGAGGGGCTCCCACCGTGACAAGACGCCCGTAGGACCTCCAGAGGACAAAGTACCTCCAGGCGTAGCACGCTCAGGCTCAGCACCCCCAGGCTCCACACGCTCAGGCTCAGCACCCCCAGGCTCAGCACCCTCGGACTCAGCAACCCAAGGCTCAGCACCCCCAGGCTCCGCACCCTCAGAATCAGCAACCCCAGGCTCAGCACCCCCAGGCTCCGCACGCTCATGCTCAGCACCCCCAGGCCCCGCATCCGCAGGAAGTACAAGCATGAAGGCATAGGAAGTTGGAGTTGGGGACTCCAAGAGAACCATGAGAGGGAAGAGGTTCTCCAAGAGCTAGGGAAGGATTGTAGGAACCTTCCTAGCAGCAAGGATGCAACCCTCATCATGAGGTCCTTGAGGTGTCACATGCAAAATCCAATCTAGTTGGATTTTGCCTAGGTGTTGCAACATTTGCAACCGAAACTTCTAGCCACCCCACTCCAGAAGTCAAAGTTGCCTTCCTTTACCACCCAACCAAAGATCCCCTTTATAGTCATGTCCAAGTAATCACCCAAATTAGATAACCCCAAAAGGTAATATGAAATCCAAGTCTTGGAAGTCTTGTAACTTGGGCGATCTTAGTCGGAATAAGGCGATCTTGGTATTGTTGGAAAGCTCTGGATCTCTCCTGCATGATCAAGCATTTAAACTTGGAGAAAAACACAGAGATGATAATATCCAACAGCCATGCACAATGACAAATGCTCATGCAAACAATGCACGCATGAATAGCACGAGCACTAGGCAGGACGTTAGCATGACATGCACTCAAAATGACGTGCATCCAACAAACTCCCCCTCAGACTAACGGACTGCATGCACACATACTGACACGCATGCAAACACTCATGCACACAAACACTCATGCACTCATGACACTGCCGCCCACACTAGTGCAATGCAATGCCACACATCTTAGCACACTTCCAATGTGCGCTCTCGGGAAGTCTTTCAGTGAGAAAATCTGCCGCCTGCTTGCTAGCCTTCACATGGTGAAGCTCAACAATCCCCTCCTTCACCATCTGCCTCACCCAGTGCCACTTAATCTTCATGTGCTTGTTCAGCCCATTCAGGATAGGATTATTAGCCATGCCAATAGCAGCCTCGCTGTCGGAGAAAAGTGGTGTAGGTCCTTCCTGTTCAGCTCCCATGTCCTCCAGCAGTTTCCTCAGGAGCACGATCTCCTTGATGGCATGGTACATCGCCATGTACTCTGCCTCTCCAGAAGACTGAGCAATCTCACTCTGCTTCTTGGACCTCCAGCTCACTGGTCCACCTCCGACCATGCACACAAAGCCGCCAACTGATGACTGATCCTCCCCCTCTTAGGCCCACGTAGCGTCGGTGAAGCACGACAGCTTCAAGGTTCCAAGCGTGACTCCATCTGCTCCAATCTGTTTCAGCTGGCCGCCAGCTGAAAACTGAACACCAGCAGATTCCGTTGATCCGAGGTAGCGCACCAAGCGCTTTGCCACCTCCAACTGCTCTTCAGTGGGCCGCTGCACAACTCTGGCCAGCTGCCCCACTCCAAATGAAGCATCAGGACGCGTATGCACAGCTGCATACATCACACTCCCAATGAGTGACTGGTACTCATTCTGCTGCTCATCCTCGAGTACATCATCCTCCTCAGCTGCCTTCTTCAGTTTGAAGCCCGCAGGGAACGGTGTCATCACAGTGCGACCCCCAGTCACACCATACCGCTCCTAACACCAGAGATGTAGTGTGACTGATGCACCTTCAGCCACCTCCTCTCAACATCCCTCTCAATCTGCAGCCCCAAGTAGTAGTGGACATCCCCCAGCATCTTGCACTTGAATTTGTCCATCAGCAGCTTCTGTGTCCTCTCAATCTGCTCCATGGAAGGTGAGAACAGCAGTATGTCGTCGACATACACCAGAAGCAAGCGCAGCTGCTCCCCCTCTCCAAGCAGAAACAAGCTGTGATCCGCCTGGGACGTCTTGAAGCCTCCATCCAGCAGCACCTCCTCCAGCTTCTCGTACCAACACCTGGGTGCTTGCTTAAGGCCATAGATGGCCTTCTTAAGCTTGCACACCCGGCTGGTCCCATCCTCATAGCCGTCGGGCTGCGCCATGTAGATATCCTCCAGCAGCACTCCTTTGAGGAACGCAGTGGTGATATCCATCTGCTTCACGTGCCATCCCTTCACAGCTGTGCCAGCCATCAAAGTTCTCAGTGTCATTGGCTTAGCAACGGGAGCAAAGATCTCCCTAAAGTCGACCTTCTCTTTCTGCTGAAACCCCTTGGCGACCAAACGGCTCTTGAACCGCTCCAACGCACCA
This sequence comes from Closterium sp. Naga37s-1, assembly GCA_947471745.1. Lineage (NCBI taxonomy): Eukaryota > Viridiplantae > Streptophyta > Zygnematophyceae > Desmidiales > Closteriaceae > Closterium > Closterium sp. Naga37s-1. The sequence goes on along the minus strand of CANJKZ010000051.1, from coordinate 3,704,943 downwards.
TCAGCACCACTCTTCACCTTGAAGACCCACTTGCTGCTGATCGGCCGTCGCCCCTCGGGTAACTCAACAAGCTCCCAAGTCCCATTCTCAATGAGACTATTGAACTCCGCATCCATGGCAGCCTTCCACTCCTCCTTCTGGGGTCCACTCAATGCCTCCTCCACTGTGGCTGGTTCTCCAGGCAAGGGTGTGAAGAAACAGAACGCCATCTCCTCATCCTCTCCCTCATCCGCCTGAAACGCCATGGCACCTTGCTTGGGTCCTCCCAAACGGCTTTACTTCAGCCTTGAGGGTGCTGCTGCCACTCTCTTCTTGCGGGTTGCAATCTGTTGCCCATGTGGTGAAGCTCCTCTCTGCACACTCCTCTTGGTGACCTTGGCGTTTGCAGCAGGCTCGGGCTGAGTTGGTGAGTCCACACGTGCCGACTCATCCTCCAACCCCTCCTCTCCAGCAGGACCAGAAAATTGCTGCTCACCACGGCCACTGTGGTCACTGGTCAGCTCTGACCCATGGAGTTCATCAAGGTGCAGCTGAACCTCTTCCACTGCAGACCGCTCAATGTCGTGCAGACGCAAGCCACTCCGCACCTGCTGCTGCTGCTACCAGTCCTTGTACATGACGTCCTCCACAAACTTGACGTCACGGCTGAACAGCGTCTTCTTGCTCTTGGGGTCCCACATCAGCCACCCCTTCGAGTCAGGAGCCATCCCAAGACGGACAGCCCACACAGCAGCAACTTCCAACTTGTGCCTCTGCTCCTTAGGCACCATCACAAGCCCCATGCAGCCCCATACCCGCAGCATGTCAATGGATGGCTTCTTCCCAAGCCAGCGCTCATACGGCACCCAGTGCTTGTCGCCAACATGCGTCAAGACCCTATTCTTGACCGTGATGACATGGCGAACGGCGTCAGGCCAGAAATTGTAGGGCATCCCGGCAGCCCCCAACAGAGTCTTAGCCGCCTCGCCAATAGTCCGGTTGGCGCGCTCAGCAATGCCGTTCTGCTGCGGTGTTCCAGGGCAGGTCAGCTGGTGCCGTATGCCATTCCTCTTGAGAAACTTGGTGAATTCCGCTCCAAGGAACTCTCCACCACGGTCGCTCCTCAGCACCTTCACCAGCCGCATCGCGTGCCGCTCAACCATCGGCAACCAATCCTCCTTGATCGCCGCTGCGGCATCGCTCTTCTCCATTCGTCCACCATGGTGAGGAAGTCTAGCACTCCCCCAAGTCCCCTCAGTCCTCATAGGACCCACCAGGTCCATGTGCACCACCTCCAGTGGCGCCTTCGCCGATCCCTCCGCACGTGGAAACGGGAACCGTGCAAACTTGTTTTGCATGCACGCCTCGCAGCTGCCATAGTGAGCGCCATCTCCTTGCAGTTGCAGCCCCTGCACGCACTTCTCCTTGTGCATCACCTCCAATGTAGAAACAGCCATGTGTGCGAGCCGCCGATGCCAAGTCTCCCAATCTGCTTGGCCCGAGGTAGCCGACGCCTTCACCGCCGCGCTTCCTCCAATCAGCTCCTCTCCTTGCACACCTTGCTGCTCCTCCTCAGTGACGCTCTCCTCCATAGATGCCGCGGCTGCTGCCTTGCCCGATTTCCGCGAAGGTAGGACCGGGATCTGCCACATTCGCTTGTGGACATCCGCTTTCCACTGCAGGTCCCAAATCAGCCGCTCATCGTTCTAGGCACGATAGCGCTCCGAGCCAATCGTCTCGGTGTTCACACCCGCATCTCCCAACCGGCCGGTAGAAATCAGGTTCGCGCACAAGTTCGGCACCCATAGCACGTTCTTCAGCCCCACGAGCTCTCCATCCGCTCCCATGAACTTGGCGCACCCCATGCCCATGACCTTGGCCTTGGCACCCGTCGCGGATGTGACCGTAGAGATGGGTGCGGGCTGAATCTTATCAAGTAAGTCCGCACGAGGAGTCATGTGCCAAGAGCTCCCGGAATCAATCAGCCAATGGGTGAGGGGGTGTAGGAGAACCTTGGCAGCCATAGCGAGGTCGGTTGCGCCTTCGTTCACAAAGAAAAAGAACCCGGCCTTCCGCTCCTCAGGTTTGCCGCCTTTCTCCTCATCCTTCTCCTCTCCACTAGCTGGCATTCCCATGAGTCCCCCACTCCTCTTGCCGCCATGCTGGTTGCTTGATGAAGGCGGGGTCCAATCCTTGGGTCGTTGGTAGCACTTCCGCCAACGATGTCCGCGCTTCTTGCAGTAGAAGCACACCTCCCCTTGACCCCCGCCGACATCCTCCTTAGGGTTGTCCTTGTTTTTGCCCTTCCACTTCTTCTTGAAGCCACTCTTTCCACCTCCAACTCCATAGTCAGCCCCCTCCTCCGAGCGCTCCACACTCCGCCGCTGCAAGTCCTCCTCTAGGATGCGTGCGCGAATGTAATCCACACTCCATTGGGGTTGTTGGAAGTTGAGGTTGATCGCTAGGGCAGACCATGACTCCGGCAGCCGTATCACGATCTCGACGCATTGCACGAGCTCCGGGTACACCACACCGCCACCTTGGAGCTTCGTGAAGATGTCCCGCATCTCATCCAACACCGGTTGCATCGGCTCTCCATCAACGAACTTGATGTCGCGCAGCCGCCGCGCGAGTAGCACGATGCCGGTAGCATGTGTCGGTGAGTGCACATCCAGAAGCTTCCTCCAAGCCTTGGACCATGAGCATGTACGCGTCAAACGATTGCTTCATCCACGCTCCTTTCAGCTCCGCGGCCTCCGGCATCTTCTCTTTTCCCTCGACCAGGTCCAATAGCTTGTATTGGGTGTACATCAGCCTCATGCGGAAGCTCCAGTGCTCGTAGTCGTCCCCCATGAACTTCTCAATAGAGAACGCCTTCACGGGATCCACGGTTGTTGGAGATGGTGTAGTAGATGTAGGTAGCTTAGGGTTGGCTAATTGGTGAGTCCCCCTTGCTCTCCAGCCTCTCTATTTCTATCCATCTCGCCACTAGCGCCTCCGGAGTTCGTACCAACTATATTGATGCCTTATGAACGGTGGAAACTTGAAAAAATCGTTTGGAGAGAATTCTGCCAGAAAATTCGATTCTACGAAAATCACCGTCGCGAACTAAATACTTCGAATTAGAACGCGTTTTGACCACCAATCGAAAGCTTGCAAGCAGAGCCAGTCGAAAATGGTCTCACTCGTCAACATTGGTGAGAATTCACGACGATTTGTCGTCTCAAAGTCGACTACCCGCTCTGATACCACTTGATGTTCAAGATCCGTCACTTTGAGAGCTTACGACGAACTCATTTCTCAACTAAACGCAAATCCGCTCGATAGGATGTTGCGCATTAGGCTTAGCTACCATCTCCATGTTGAATCAGTCGTTAAGATGGTCTAGAGAGTGAGAAACATGTAAAAACGTCTAGTAGCCGCATGACTAGAATGGTGGAGGAAGTACAAGAATGAAGGCATAGGAAGTTGGAGTTGGGGACTCCAAGAGAACCATGAGAGGGAAGGGGTTCTCCAAGAGCTAGGGAAGGATTGTAGGAACCTTCCTAGCAGCAAGGATGCAACCCTCTTCATGAGGTCCTTGAGGTGTATCAATCTAGTTGGATTTTGCCTAGGTATTGCAACATTTGCAACCCATGCTAGAAACTTCTAACCACCCCAATCCAAAAGTCAAAGTTGCCTTCCCTAACCACCCAACCAAAGATCCCCTTTATAGTCATGTCCAAGTAATCACCCAAATTAGATAACCCCAGAAGGTAATATGAAATCCAAGTCTTGGAAATCTTGTAACTTGGGCGATCTTGGTCGGAATAAGGCGATCTTGGTATCGTTGGAAAGCTCTAGATTTCTCCTGCATGATCAAGCTTTTAAACTTGGAGAAAAAAACAGAGATGATAATATCCAACAGCCATGCACAATCACAAATGCTCATGCAAACAATGCACGCATGAATAGCACGAGCACTAGGCAGGACGTTAGGATGACATGCACTCAAAATGACGTGCATCCAACAGAACCCAGGTAGGGGCAGGCCCCGGTGGGAGGGGAGGGAGAGACCGAGGGAGACCAGTGACAAGGACACGGGAGGCCATACCTCGGAGAAGAGGCAGGGAGGGGTGACCAAGGCGGTGGTGCCAAAGCAGAGTCTGGTATGACAGGAGACGACACGAGCAGGGGGAAGACTCCGGACCAGACCTGGACGTGGCAGCAAACACCTGACTAGACGCGGCTACCTAACCAGACTCAGCAACCGGAGGAGACGCAGTAGTCAGTGTGTACTGGCTCGACCTAGGCTGATGGGTGAACGTGGCCAGGTGGCGGCTCGTCCGAGTACACGTACAGTGGGTCGCCCGCTGACCTCCAGAAGTGAACTGGTCAACCCACACGTCCTGGAGGTCAGCTCCACTCACCAAGTTCGTTGAGAACGAGGGGAGCTGAAGACCCGACAGTGAGCCAGACGGGACAGCCGGACACGGCAGAACCGTAGAGGAGTGCGCAAGGACTTGGCCCCCAGAGGGGTCCGCTAGGGAGACTGCAACCGGCTGACTGAGCGGCGTAAGTGTGGTGTTGTCGCGAAAGAAGGAACGGGAAGCACCTGAGTCAAGCGTGATGGTGTGCAAGGCCTCAGCAGGCGCAGAACGAGGGAGATCAGACTCACTAGCACATGGAGAAGCAGACTCACTAGCACCTAGAGCAGCAGCCTCTATACCTGGGTCGGGCGGCACACACAGGTAACAGTCACCCTCACCACTGATAGTCACAGCATACATGGCAGCAAGGATAGCATCATAATCAAGATCAAAGATAGCAACATCAGACTTAAGCAGATCAGCCCAGCGAGGGAGCTCAGTGGCGTCAGGAAACTGCGCGCGCCAGGCGTCAGACAGGCGACCAAAACAGCGCTGCGTCGCGTGTGGCAGCCCGCACGTCTCCCCACGGCGCTCGCCGGTGCGGAGAACGTAAGCACAGGGACCAGCACCCACAGACCTCCCACGCCCAACGTACCACTCACGAAGCTGCTGGGGCGACAGGGCCTTACGGGAACGCGGCTGCTGCTGTCGCTGGCTACCGCCAAAGCCTCCACGCTGCATGGCTCCACCCGCCGCCGCCACCCCCACTGCTGCTGCCGCTGCCGCCCCCACCTCCACCGCCGCCACCGACACCCCCACTCCCGCCACCACCCCCACCTCCACCCCCACCCCCTCCGCCTCCTCCACCGCCACCAACGCCGCCCCCGCCGTCCCCTCCACCACCTTGCCCCCCTTGCCCTTGCCGCTACGGCGCCTCCCACTAGGAGCAGACGCAGCCCCGACCTCCTTGGTGCCAACGAGGTCGACAGCAGCAGCAGAAGCAACAGAGGGCAAAAGGGGAATGGGGGAACACCCCTCAAAGAAAGGGGCACGAGGGTCGCCGCGAGAAGCTCCTACAGCGACTATGCTAGTCTCAGCTGCAGTGAGGCGCTCCTCGAGCAGGTCGACGGTGAGCTTGGTGGGGCAAAGGGAGAGAAAGTGGTTCCTGAATGAGCGAAGAGAGTCAGGGAGACGGGTGACTAGGTAGAAGAGGGTGATGTCATGGGGGGGGGATTCTTGGCGCAAAACTCGGAGGGAAGCGCAGCGTGGTAGTGGGTGTCACTAGTGCGGAGGTGAGTGATAAGGTCAGCGAATGTGGTAAAATCGGCCAGGTCAGGGAACAAGAACGGCAGCATGAGGTGGCTAAGGGCAGCAGTGGTAGGGGAGGAGTAGCGTGCGACGACAGCATCATACAAAGACTTAGCAGTCTTGTACTGGCAAAAGTGCGCGCGCTCAGCAGACGGTAGGTGACTACAAACAGCAAGGTGAGCAACAGCGTCACGAGTAGTCCACTGCAAGTGAACCGTACTGTCAGCATCAGCAGCAGGTGCAACAGAGGCGCCGGACGTGTGATCGAAAAGCGAGACTCCGTCCCTAGAGTCGCACTGAAGATAGAGCTGCAGGTCATCTAACCAAACATCGAAATCGACCGCACGACCCTCAGCATCGAAGGTAAGAACAGTAGGGCTAGCCATGGCGGCAGTAGCAGCAGCAGTAGCAGTAGGGCAGGGCGGCGCGGCTCGGCTGGGCGGCGCGGCGCGGCGCGGCAGGCAGGCGGGCGCAGCGGCGCGCTTAGCAGGGCGGGCGCTTACCAGGGGCGGGTGCAGGGCAGGGCCGCGACTGGTGGTTAAAGGAGGGCCGCGACGGGGCGGCTGTAGGGCAGGGCTGCGACGAGGCGGCGGTAGAGCACGGCCGCGACGGGGCGGCAGCAGGGCAGGGCTGCGAAGAGGCGGCGGTAGAGCAGGGCCGCGACGGGGCGGCAGCAGGGCAGGGCCGCTACAAGGCGGCCGCAGGGCAGGGCCGCGGCGAGGCGGCGGTAGAGCAGGGCCGCGACTAGCGCCTGAGGGCAGGGCCGCGACGGGTGGTGGCAAGGCAGGACCGCGTCGGGCGGCGACAAGGCGGGGCGGCGACGGGCGGCCAGGTCAGGGCGGCGACGGGGCCGTTAGGGCAGGGCCGCGACGGGCCGGGAGGGCAGGGCCGCTACGGGTGGCAGTAGGGCAGGGCGCGCAACGGCGCAGGTGAGGCAGGCGCGAGGCGCGCTTCGGGCAGGGCAGAAAATAATCGTGGTGGGCCCTATAAAAACCGTTCCCACTAGGGAACCTGCTCTGAAACCATGTCAGAATTAGGAATGAAGAATGACTAGAACAACAGCAGTACAAAGTTTGTATAGCAAAACCTAATTGGGCTGTACCCCATAAGGAGTGCCCCACTACAGCCTAGAGCATATAAATGCATGGTTCTGACACCCCCCCCAAGGAGGCCCTCCTTACAAGAGTGCATGTACATCCCAGAAGTTGCGGCTACGTAGATACTCGGTAAGGACATGATGGTTTTCCATTCTGTCCAGGGGCACCCAGTTGTCTTCGGTAAGGGTGCGATCTGTTAACAGGAGTGGGCAACGCCGACGACTTGGTCGCATGTACAGGAAAAGCTGTCGACCGTTCACGGTGGGAGAGCTGCTTGACGGGCTTCGTCGATTTGTAGGGAATCGCTGTGGTGTTGTCGTCGACCAGGAGTGCTCGACAACCTTCTTCTGCGGGGCAGGTCGACGAGGTGGCTGTCAACCTGCACAGGACTGTCACAGGGCTGGAGCGTCGACCAGGGAGCTCGACAGCTGCAGCCAACTGGGTTGGGCGACGGGTGGGCCGTCGACCAGGAGGAGCAGTTTGACTGGGAGGCCGACGGAGCAGTCTGTCGACCTGACAAGTAAGCAGCGGTCGACGAGGGGAGCTCGGCGACAACAGCTGACAAGTCTGGTAGCCGGAAGGGGTCCGTCGACCAAGGGGTAGCTCCACGGGAGCTGTGGTCGACCACAGGCACCTGGTGGTCGACCAGAGGCACCCGGTGGTCGACCAGAGGCACTGGTGGTCGACCAGAGCACTTGGTGGTTGACCAGATCGACCGGGTAGCCTGCTCGTCGAGTTCTGCGGAGGCACGCGAAAGTCGTTGAGGTCGCAATGGTAAAGGCAACTTCGGGCTGGTATCCCGAAGTTGATGTGGCTTGTCAGGCGCAGACAGCAGCCAACGGATGCACAACAATGCAAGTCGGGCTAATCGTCTGCGCGCACCTTCGAGCGTGGGCAGTGCTGTCTTCTACATGGCAACGCTGGACAGCCTCTCTGCTGTAGCGTTGGCACGCCGTCGACCTGCTCTGTTGGCAGGTCGCCTTTCTGCAGTGCTGGCACGGTTCCTCTACGCAACGCTGGCAGGCGGTCGACCAGGCTGTGCTGGCGGTCGACCAGGCTGGCTGCAGGGTTGCTAGGAGCCTGATGTAGTCATTGTTGTCATTGCTTGTTCAATCATTATGGAATTAACTTTGCTAGTGGAAACTCTTGAATGTGCAAGTACTAAGGAACCAAGCAAAGCTACGATCACTTCTAGTAGTTTTGCCAACCCCCGTAGTCTAGCTCACTACCATTGTAGAGTGAGTCTCCGAATGGTGGGGTGAGCGTAGGCCGGGAGCAGCGTTAGTCACCATGGTCGACCCCGTAGCTGATGCGGGAGTAGCGGAGACCTTGGAGGCACGCTTGGGTGATGCGAGGAAATGCCACGCGGATGGCGTGTATGAGACAATCCCTTTGACGATCGCCGAGTTAGGCATCTGGTCGCAATGGGCGACGGAACACCTTTCCCGTCCTGCATCTCCTCGACCGGTGCGAAACGAAGGTGGCGTCGACGATGAGGTCGACGGCGGTGCACGAGTCAGCGGCAGTGAAGGCACGAAGCAGAGAGGGGTGATCAAGGTCCACGGTGGCGTCGACAGGATCCAGGCGCAAGTGCCGCGGTCGACGGCGATTGCAGGCAGCTCGCGTGCCGACGTTGATGGTCGACGTCCATCTCCTCTACGAAGCGGTGGAGGTCTCTCGGCGACGACACACGTGACGGTGGGCGGGATTGCACTGGCGTATGGCTACTTCAAGTTCTCGCCAGACCGGATCACCGTCGCACCGCTGCAAGGTCGACGGGACCTCATCACCTGGAGGGAGTCAATAGAACCTCAGCTGGAGGTCGCCGGGCTGAAGGGCTTCGCCGATGGCACCGTGCCAATTCCACCCGTGAACAATGTCGAGCTGCGCGGCGAGATTCGTGCTGCTCACCTGCTCACCTTCATGGTCATCTCGAGGTGCTGCTTGCCGGTGGTGCAGCTAGCGCTCAGGAGCTGTCGAGAGCGACTGGATGCTGGTCACCTAGCGTGGCACTTCATCATGTCGACGTACCAGATGAAGGACGACCTGTACATCGGACAGCTGGAGGAGAAGATGACCCACATTCGAATGGGCGAGCAGGAGTCGGCGACGGACTACTGCAATCGTGCTCGACGGATCCTAGCTGAGATGCGGATGGCGGGCGCCGAATAATCGATGCCGTCCTACATCACCCATGTCCTCAAGGGCCTGCTGCGCAGTTACAACCTCATGAAGAGGATGATGATGGTGCCCGGCACACGTTAGTCCCTCGACGAGGACTCCCTCACCAGCTACATCCTCCAAGATGAGGCGATGCAGGAGGCAGAACAGCCTACGGAGCTCCTTCCGTGGGCCAGTTATGCTGCACCGACGAAGCAGAATCGTCAGCAGGAGCAGCGCAGGAAGCCGGGCGGAGGTGGTAGCGGAGGTGGGCAGTCACCGAAGGACGTCGACGAGAAGAGGTCGACGCAGGACAAGGGTCGACGAGGTGGTGGACGACGGTGGGAGTGTTGGATCTGCGGCGACCCCGACCATCTCTCCTTCGAGTGCCCCGACCGCGATGATAGCGACGAGGACGATAGCAAGGGAGGCCGCGAACGGTCGACCAGTCGTCGCCCCCGTCGAGATGCGAAGCCGCGCAAGTAGAAGCAAACGTCGAAGAAGGATGTCGACAGCTCCAGCAGCAAGGGCCGAGGCGACAGGGAGGCGTCGTGCTCGATGGTTGGCGTGGTAGAGCCGACGGTCTCGCTGGTGCCGAAGGCTGGCGAGGACTTCCAGGCGGTTGCGGCAGCTGTGCAGGCCAACCCGATGGCGGTGCTGCTCGTCCGCAGTTGCTCCCACCACCTGATGGGGACGAAGGCGGTCTTCGTCGAAATGGGGCCGAGCGACGGTGTGAAGCACGTGTGTGGCTTCAACAGGGCAATGCAAGGAGAAGCCGGGAAGCGGGTCCTTATCCCCGACGTGCTCTACGTTCCGGGCATACAGGCGAACCTGTTGTCAGCTGGCCAACTGAAGGAGAGCGGAGTGCAGCTACAGGGCGATGGCGATTAGATGCTGCTCGTCGCCGCGACCGGGGAGGTGCTCGGACGAGCATGCTACACCGGACAACTCCTCCGCACCAACCTTCGCCCTTGCTTGACGCGGTTGCCGTCGACCGAGGTGGTGGCTCGGTGGATGATCGTCTTGGCGACGAAGTCGACCCCTGACCGGTTGCATGCAAGGCTCGAGGACGTCGACGTCGACACAATCAAGAGCTTGGCGAGGCATGAAGTTGCTGTTGGGCTCGACATCACGTCGTCGACCGGAGCAGACCCGCCGTGTGTCTCGTGCGTCAGAGGAAAGCTGGCGCGGCACACCTTCCCCGACAAGGGCTCGGAGGCAGAGGAGGCACAGGCTGTCATGCACATTGACTTGTACGGGCCATTTCGGGTGGCTCCCAAGGATGGCAGCTTGTACTTCCTGCTGCCGAAGGATCGCCACACTCGGTTCGTGTGGGAAATGCCGGTCGTTAAGAAGAGCGATGTGCTGCAGGAGTTCCAACAGTGGCTGGTGCTGGTAGAGTGGCAGACGAAGATGACGGTGCTGATTCTCCGCTCTGACCAAAGAGGGGAATTCCTTGGGAAGGTGTTCACCGACTTCGTCAATGGGAAGGGCACCGTCCGCGACTTGACGTGCCCCTACACTCTACAGCAGAACGGCATGGCTGAGCGGGAGATGTGCACGGTCGTCGAGTCGGTGCGAACGATGCTGCTGCACATGGGCGTGCAGCACAACTGGTGGCACCTCGCTCTTTGACAAGCTATTTGGGTGCGCAACTGCTTGGAGCGGTCAACGCCGCTGCCAGGGACGACGCCATACCAGCTGCTGATCGGGAAGAAGCCCGACCTCATGCTAGCGCGGGTGTGGGGCTACATGGTGCAGTTCATGGTTCCCGAGCAGCAGCGCGGTGGGAAGCTGGCACCGAAGGCTTGTTGGGGGCTTCATCTGGGTGTGTCGCCCATGAGCAAGGGCTAGGAGGTGCTCGACCTGACCGACAACAAGGTGGTCACGTCGGTTGAGGTGATCTTCTACGAGACGTTGTCGCTGGAGGTGTGGAAGGAGAAGTATGGGCCGGCGTCGGGGCGGACGCAGGCACACCCGCCGACGGACACCTCGTCAGCGATGGTACCACTGCTCGCCAAAGTCGACGAGCCTGTTGATGAGGATGTTGTGGAGGTTCTTCCACCTCTCCCTGTTCTTGCTCCCCCCTCCCCCGTCGCAGATCGGCCTGCGTCGACACCTGTGTCGGCCGCCAGCGATGAGGGGAGCCTTGAGGCGTCGCATGTGGCGCCGGCCAGTGGCATAGCCGACGGTCGACAAGGCGCCAAGCTCGTCGACCAGGATGAGAAGCCATCGACGACAGGGGAGTAGCATTTAGGGGAGCCAGTTGAACAGGAAGCAACAGCAGGAGTGCAGTCGACAGGGGAGCAGCAGCCAGGGCGGTCGACAGGGGAGCTATCGAAGTCAGCAGGTGGTGAGCAGCCGGTCGAGGTGTCGAAGTAGCTGGTCGACGATGAGGACGTCGACGAGGAAGGGGAGCAGTCGGTGGGTGAGGAGTCCACCGACAGCGATGTGGTGGAGGTGCCGATCACGAAGCCTGAGCTACGACGCACAGGTCGAGGTCGACGGCCGCCGGAGCGGCTTAGCTTCCACGCTTGCCTACCGCCACCGCCAGCTGCCTTCACCACGGTGTACAACGAGGTCGACGACGATCTACGAAGAACTGCCGGATCTCGGCCCCAAACACCGCTGGGACATCGCCGCGATGACGGTGAAGGAGGCGTTGGTGAGCTGGAAGGGCGAGGCGGTGAAGGCCGCCACGGAAGAAGAGATCCGCAGCCTCATCGGCATGGGGACTTGGGAGCTAGACGGACGCCCACTTGGGGTGAACATTTTGAGGAACCGGTGAGTGCTGACGACCAAGTACCGCATCTGTTAAAGTCACAATAGGCTTGAATGTGCCTAAAACGAAAGATAGAGAGCACAGACGGATTTCTGCACAGCGGCTTCAAACGTTGATAGCGTTCTGCTCACAGCTGCAAATGACTTGATTCAAATTGGATCTGGAGCGTCTTCACGTCGTCTACAATTATCAATTTAGATTGCACGATTTGATAAAGAATTGACGACACAGCGTCGGTTTGAACGAACGGTACTATGGCAGCCACTATAGTCTTAGAACACAAGATAGGAAGAGTTACGAGTTGGGAATGACTCCCAGCTCCTACAAACCCCAAGAGCCGAGGTACAGTGATGTGGAACAGTGCCACACTGTCCCCAACCACGAAGGGTCTCGAAACTACCCTTCACTAGGGCCTACACCAAGTGAAATGTTACACTACACAAAGTAATGTAACTATCTTCAATATCTTGAGGTGTACCCTTTTGGCGAGCTTCGAAATCACTTGAGGCTTGACACCAAGGCTCGGGCTCTTCATCACAAACTCATCCTTGAGTTCTTGATGGGTCTGCTGCACACACCTGCGACACGCCGAACGTTCGACACAGGACAAAATAGAAACCGCGCACGACAAAATAGAAACCGCGCGCGAGACACAAACGACCGCGCAACACGCGTCTAGCGATAACTCGCTATTGACTCGACACACACACTCGACATCATGACTCAACATTCACACACAATTATAAGCATGAAATATATATTATCCCATGCCCTCATACCATTCCATACACACACACATTCACGCACACGGACAACAAGCCGAGTGCAAACCGTAGGGTTGCACCAACAAACTCCCCCTCGGATTGTTGGCCTTAGGATATGTTGCTCTCTCAGTTCAGAGCCATCCCAGCCAGCTTGCAACACTTCCAATGCTGCTGCTCCACCAGCCTCTTGGTCATCATGTCAGCCGGCTGCCCCGTGGTCTTCACGTAGCGCAACTCAACTTCACCCGCGGTTACCATGCTCCTCGTCCAATGCCACTTCACCCTCATGTGCTTCGTGAGTCCATGCAACACAGGATTCTTAGCAAGAGCAATGGCACCCTGGCTGTCACAGTACAGTGGGGTAGGTCCTTGCTGCTCCTCCCCCAATTCAGCCAACAAACGCCGCTGCCACACAATCTCCCGTACGGCACGGAAGAGTGCCATGTACTCGGACTCCACCGAGCTCAAAGCTTGGTCAACCTGCTTCTTGCTCTCCCAAGCAGTTGGGCCTCCACCAACACAGCATATGAAGCCTCCCACACTTGTCATGTCCTCTGGTTCTGATGCATATGAAGCATCCGAGTAGGCGGTGAGGAACAAGCGCCCGGGTTCAACACCATCCGCGCCCTTTTGGCGCCTTTGTGCCGCCGCCGAGTATTGCAGCCCAACGGTCGGTGTTTGGCCAAGATACTTGGCCACCCTCATTCCAGCTGCTACCTGCTCCTCATTAGGGCATTGCACAACCCTAGCCAGCTGCCCGGTAGCAAACGCGACGTCCGGTCGGGTTTTTACCGCCGCATACATGAGGCTGCCCACCAACGAGTGAAATCGGCGCCTCTCCTCTTCACCAACGCTCTCCTCCTCTGGTCCCTTCACACACTTGAACCCAGAGGGAAAGGGTATAGCCACATGGCCTTCACTCTGCCCAAAGTTGGCAGCCAATGCCTCCAGGTACTTTCGTTGATGCACCCGCATGCACCGCTTCTCCACATCTCGTTCGATGTGGAGCCCAAGGTAGAAGCTCACGTCACCAAGGGCCTTGCACTTGAACTTGTCTTGAAGCTTCAGCATCACCTCCTTCACAAGGTCAGAAGAGGGTGAGAAAATGAGGATGTCATCCACATAAACCACCATGAAACTCCTCTGCTCCCCCTCGCCAAGCATGAACAAGGAGTGATCGGCCGTTGAGGGAGTGAAGCCGATCCCCTCCAACACTTCGCGCAGCTTCATGTACCATTGCCTAGGGGCCTGCTTCAGCCCATAGAGGGCCTTCTTCAGCTTCCACACTCTGCCACTACCATCATCAAACCCCTCTGGCTGCGCCATAAAAATCTCCTCCTCAAGGATGCCGTTAAGGAATGCCGTTACGATGTCCATTTGCTTTACTACCCATCCTTTGATGGCGGCTCCCGCGAATAGGGTTCGCAGCGTCGTCGGCTTCACCACAGGGGCAAACAGCTCCTTGAAGTCCACCTTCTCCTTCTGCTGGTACCCCTTGGCTACAAGCCTAGACTTGTAGCGCTCGATCTTGCCGTCGGCATCCGACTTGATTTTGAAGAGCCACTTGGACGTTATCGCCGTACGCCCCTCCGGTAGCTCCACCAATTCAAACGTGTCATTCTCCTAGATGCTCTTCAGCTCACTCTCCATGGCCTTCTTCCACTCCTCAGAATCACTACTCTCCAAAGCCTCCTTGAGAGTTGCTGGTTCTCCCGGCATCTCCACCGGAGAGAAGAACGCGAAGGCACACTCCTCGTAGTCACTCTCCTCGTCGTCTCCGACCATCATTGCCGCTCCGGCCAGGGCTGTCTTGCCCTGCTTTCCCGGCGCATCATAGGTCAGCCTATTAGGGGGTTGAACTCTCCTCTTCCCCCTTCCTTCCTCCTCAGCTGCAGGGACTTGAAGGCCTTGGCGTTGCTGCGGTGTGGCTCAAATCCGTGGAGCACTCGTAGTACGGGAAGGGAGTGACGGTGCACGCTCGCTCACTTGCTGCACCTCCTCCTCTTCTTCCTCTGCATCATTGGCCTCCTCTCCCCCATTCACAAGGGAGGATTGCCTTGTGGTTGTGCTGCCACTGCTCAGCTCCAAAGGCAGCTCCACATGCTCCAAACCGGAACTCTTCACCTCCCCAAACCGCACGCCTATCTTCGCCTCATTCTCCGCCTTCCAATCCTTGTACATGAAGTTCTCCATGAACTTGCAGTCCCTGCTCACCAAGAACTTCTTGGTGAATGGGTCCCAAAGAAGCCATCCCTTGCTGTTTTGAGCCATGCCCAAGTGCACGGCCCACACAGCCTTGGCACCAAGCTTGTTGTGCCGAAGATGCTTAGGCACGAGCGCCATGCACATGCACCCGAACACCCGAAGCATATCCACCTTTGGCTTCCTTCCTAGCCACTCCACATAGGGCACCCATTTGTCTGCTCCCACATGAGTCAAGGCTCTGTTCTTGGCCACACACGCGCTCCGCACCGCATCAGGCCAGAAATAGTCGGGTAGCCCGGCTTCAATGAGCAACCCGCGTGCCGCCTCCGTGATTGTGCGGTTCGCTCGCTCGGCGATGCCGTTCATTGCAGGGGAGTATGGCATGGTGAGGGAGTGCCGAATACCATTCTTCTTCAGCCACAACCCAAACTCCTTGCTCAGGAACTCTCCCCCTCGATCGGTGCGGATTGACTTGACTAGACGGTCTTGTTGCCGCTCCACCATCGGGAACCAATCCGTCTTCAACGTTTCAGCCACGTCGCTCTTCTTGGCCAGCACGTACACCCAAGTCATGCGGGTGTAGACGTCGACAATGGTGAGAAAATACTCAGCTCCAGCAGCTCCAAGCTTCAGGGGGCCCACCACGTCCATCACCACCTCATCAAGCGGTGCCTTTGCCGTTGCCTCCGAACTAGGGAACGGAAACCGGGTGAACTTGGCTTGAATGCACGTCGGGCAGCCAAGCACCTCATCGGGCTCCCCCTTCACACGTATGCCAGCAACCATCTCATTCTTCACTAGCTGCTGCAAGATGGGCAGGGCCACATGCCCCATGCGCCGATGCAAGGTGAGCCAATCACACTCCCCCGTAGCCGAAGTTGGATTGGAGAATGCCGCGCTCGCAATAGCGCCCCACATACTCTCTCCGTAGTCCTCCTCCGCTGCTGCCTCTGGGTTCTCCTCACCCTTTTGCTGCTCCTTGGTTGCTGCACCACTCTCCTTAGGTTCACTGAACTTGCTGGTCCCTCCAGGTTTGCTCTTCTTGAGCTCATTCTCCTTAGCGCGACCGTTCGCGCCATCGTCGCTACCGACCGCTCCATCCTTGGTGCTGATGCTTGCTGCCACTTGCCTCTCCTTAGGCATAGGGACCACTGGGATCTGCCACATCTCGTTGTAGACATCCCTGTCCTCATGAAGGTCCCAAAGAATTCGATCGCCAAGCCTTGCGGTGTAGGTCTTGGCTCCCTTCGAGTTCGTGTCCATGCCGGCCTTTGCCAACCGCCGCACGGAAATCAGGTTTGCAGCAAGGCTGGGCACCCAAAGCACGTTCTTGAGGCCCACCATCTTCCCATCAGCACCCTTGAACATGGCCTTGCCCATGCCTTTCACCTCTGCTCGCTGCCCCAAAGCCGATGTGACATGCTTCACCGGTGACGGCTCGAGTTCGGTGAGCAAGTCCGGGCGAGGTGTCATGCTATAGGTAGCGCCACTATCAATCACCCAATAGTCCAGGGGGTGTAGGGTCCCTTCCCCACAGCTGCTGGCTCCTCAAAGCCTTCATCCTTCTCTGGACCAGCCGGTACTTGCGTCGACACGAAGTAGAATAGACCCGGGTATCGATCGTCGCTCGGGTCCTTGTCGTTGTCTCCGCTCTTCATGTTTGCAGCTCCGCCACCGCGACCGCCACGGCCTCCACGGCCTCGTCCTTGTTGGTGCAACCCTACGGTTTGCACTCGGCTTGTTGTCCGTGTGCGTGAATGTGTGTGTGTATGGAATGGTATGAGGGCATGGGATAATATATATTTCATGCTTATAATTGTGTGTGAATGTTGAGTCATGATGTCGAGTGTGTGTGTCGAGTCAATAGCGAGTTATCGCTAGACGCGTGTTACGCGGTCGTTTGTGTCTCGCGCGCGGTTTCTATTTTGTCGTGCGCGGTTTCTATTTTGTCGTGTGTGGAACGTTCAGCGTGTCGCAGGTGTGCGCAGCAGACTTCCAAGAACTCAAGGAAGAATTTACCTTGAAGAACCAGAGCCTTGGTTTCAAGAATCAAGTGATTTCGAAGCTCTCCAAAACGGTAAACTTTAAGATAGCGAGAATAGTTGCATTACTTTGTGTAGTGTAACATTTCACTTGGTGTAGGCCCTTGTGGAGGGTAGTTTCGAGACCCTTCGTGGTTGGGGACAGTGTGGCACTGTTCCACATCACTGTACCTCGGCTCTTGGGGTTTGTAGGAGCTGGGAGTCATTCCCAACTCGTAACTCTTCCTATCTTGTGTTCTAAGACTATAGTGGCTGCCATAGTACCGTTCGTTCAAACCGACGCTGTGTCGTCAATTCTTTATCAAATCGTGCAATCTAAATTGCTAATTGTAGACGACGTGAAGACGCTCCAGATCCAATTTGAATAAAGTAATTTGCAGCTGTGAGCAGAACGCTATCAACGTTTGAAGCCGCTGTGCAGAAATCCGTCTGTGCTCTCTATCTTTCGTTTTAGGCACATTCAAGTCTATTGTGACTATAACAAGTGGTACCAGAGCCCCTTGGAGCAGTTTCGACAATGTCTGGACCTGAGGAAAGGGGTGGCAGAGGTGCTGGTGGCAGTGGAGAAGCTCAAGCTCAAGGCCAACCCCGTGATTCAGCCATGGCGCCCATGCAACCAAGTCTTGGCCCACCTAGGGATGAGCCTAGGGTGTTTGGGCTTGACAAGTTCAACGGCGAAAACTTTGCTGAATGGTCCTTCAAGATGGAGAACATCTTTGACCATTATGACCTGCTGGAGGTGATGGAAGGAACGGAGAAGCGCCCCGAGAACGACCCGGAGAAGAGCCCGTGGGTGCGGAAGAGCGCACAAGGCTATCTCCTACTTGGGCAAGCGTTGGGGAGCAGCCAGATCCGTCACATCAAGCCATTCCAGCGTGAACCAGAGAAAGGACCAAAGGCATGGGCTGCTCTCAAGGGTGTACATGCTCCTGCAACAGCGGCGGTAGCGGTGGTGTTGGAATGGCAAATGGCGGCACTACGAATTGAAGAAGACGAAGCGGTTGAAGAAGGGGTGCAGAAATTCTTCGACTTGTTGACGCGGCTTGAGGGAGCTGATTTGAACTACAGTGAGCTCCAAAAGAAGACCAAGTTGCTGGCCTTACTCCCAGAGTCATGGTCCTCGCTCATCATCAACCTTAATCGCGACTTGCCCCGCCTCTCGCTTGAAGACGTGAAGCGAGCTATCCTTCAAGAGGATTTCCGCCGCCGTGAGTTGGCGAGTGCGGATGGCGCTGGGGCAGCGAGCATCGGCCGTGGATATGGTCGAGGAAGAGGCAGAGGACGAGGGGGAGGAAGGTTTGGTGGCAGCAACTTCGGCGGAGGCCGCAGGAGTGGCGGTTACGGCAGCGACGACAAGAGCTACGGACGCGGTCGCGGCCGATTCGACGGCGAGTGTCACTATTGCCACAAGAGCGAACACATGTGGCGCGACTGCTACAAACTCCCTGATGGTTGGACCCCTGCTCAAGGCCAAGAGGGTAGAGGAGCAGGAGGAGGGAGAGGACGAGGCCGTGGAGGCCGTGGCGGTCGCGGTGGCGGAGCTGCAAACATGAAGAGCGGAGACAACGACAAGGACCCGAGCGACGATCGATACCCGGGTCTATTCTACTTCGTGTCGACGCAAGTACCGGCTGGTCCAGAGAAGGATGAAGGCTTTGAGGAGCCAGCAGCTGTGGGGAAGGTGACCCTACACTCCCTGGACTATTGGGTGATCGATAGCGGCGCTACCTATAGCATGACACCTCGTGCGGACTTGCTCACCGAACTTGAGCCGTCACCGGTGAAGCATGTGACATCGGCTTTGGGGCAGCGAGCAGAGGTGAAAGGCATGGGCAAGGCCATGTTCAAGGGTGCTGATGGGAAGATGGTGGGCCTCAAGAACGTGCTTTGGGTGCCCAACCTTGCTGCCAACCTGATTTCCGTGCGGCGGTTGCAAAAGGCCGGCATGGACACGAGCTCGAAGGGAGCTAAGACCTACACTGCGAGGCTTGGCGAGCGGATTCTTTGGGACCTTCACGAGGATAGGGATGTCTACAACGAGATGTGGCAGATCCCTGTGGTCCCCATGCCTAAGGAGAGGCAAGTGGCAGCAAGCATCAGCACCAAGGGTGAAGCGGTTGGTAGCGGCGATGGCGCGAACGGTCGCGCTAAGGAGATTAAGTCCAAGAAGTGCAATCTTGGAGGGACCAGCAAGCTCGGTGAACACGGGGAGAGTGGTGCAGCAGCCAAGAAGCAGCACAAGGATGAGGAGAACCCCATGGCAGTAGCGGAGGAGGAGTACGGAGAGAACATGTGGGGCACTATTGCGAGTGCGGCATTCTCCAATCCGACTTCGGCTACGGGGGAGTGTGATTGGCTCACCTTGCATCGGCGAATGGGGCATGTGGCCCTGCCCATCTTGCAGCAGCTAGTGAAGAATGAGATGGTTGCTGGCATACGTGTGAAGGGGGAGCCCGATGAGGTACTTGGCTGCTCGACGTGCATGCAAGCCAAGTTCACCCGTTACCCGTTCTCTAGTTCGGAGGCAACGGCTAAGGCACCACTTGATGAGGTGGTGATGGACGTGGTGGGCCCCCTGAAGCTTGGAGATGCTGGAGCTGAGTACTTTCTCACCATTGTGGACGTCTACACTCGCATGACTTGGGTGTACGTGCTGTCCAAGAAGAGTGACGTGGCTGAAACGGTGAAGACCGATTGGTTGCCGATGGTGGAGCGGCAACAAGACCGGTTAGTGAAGGCAATTCGCACCGATCGAGGGGGAGAGTTCCTGAGCAAGGAGTTCTCATTGTGGCTGAAGAAGAATGGCATAAGGCACTCCCTTACCATGCCATACTCCCCTGCAATGAACGGCATCGCCGAGCGAGCGAACCGGACAATCACGGAGACGGCGCGTGGGTTGCTCATTGAAGCCGGGCTACCCGAATATTTCTGGCCTGATGCGGTGCGGAGCGCGTGTGTGGCCAAGAACAGAGCCTTGACTCATGTGGGAGCAGACAAATGGGTGCCCTATGTGGAGTGGCTAGGAAGGAAGCCAAAGGTGGATATGCTTCGGGTGTTCGGGTGCATGTGCATGGCGCTCGTGCCTAAGCATCTTCGGCAAAACAAGCTCGGTGCCAAGGCGATATGGGCTGTGCACTTGGGCATGGCTCAAAACAGCAAGGGATGGCTTCTTTGGGACCCATTCACCAAGAAGTTCTTGGTGAGCAGGGACTGCAAGTTCATGGAGAACTTCATGTACAAGGATTGGAAGGCGGAGAATGAGGCGAAGATAGGCGTGCGGTTTGGGGAGGTGAAGAGTTCCGGTTTGGAGCATGTGGAGCTGCCTTTGGAGCTGAGCAGCGGCAGCACAACCACAAGGCAATCCTCCCTTGTGAATGGGGGAGAGGAGGCCAATGATGCAGAGGAAGAAGAGGAGGAGGTGCAGCAAGTGAGCGAGCGTGCACCGTCACTCCCTTCCCGTACTACGAGTGCTCCACGGATTCGAGCCACACCGCAGCAACGCCAAGGCCTTCAAGTCCCTGCAGCTGAGGAGGAAGGAAGGGGGAAGAGGAGAGTTCAACCCCCTAATAGGCTGACCTATGATGCGCCGGGAAAGCAGGGCAAGACAGCCCTGGCCGGAGCGGCAATGATGGTCGGAGACGACGAGGAGAGTGACTACGAGGAGTGTGCCTTCGCGTTCTTCTCTCCGGTGGAGATGCCGGGGGAACCAGCAACTCTCAAGGAGGCCTTGGAGAGTAGTGATGCTGAGGAGTGGAAGAAGGCAATGGAGAGTGAGCTGAAGAGCATTGAGGAGAACGGCACGTGGGAATTGGTGGAGCTACCGGAGGGGCGTAAGGCGATTACGTCCAAGTGGCTCTTCAAGATCAAGTCCGACGCCGACGGCAAGATCGAGCGCTACAAGTCTAGGCTTGTGGCGAAGGGGTACCAGCAGAAGGAGAAGGTGGACTATAAGGAGCTGTTTGCCCCTGTGGTGAAGCCGACGACGCTGCGAACCCTATTCGCGGGAGCCGCCATCAAAGGATGGGTAGTAAAGCAAATGGACATCGTAACGGCATTCCTTAACGGCATCCTTGAGGAGGAGATTTTTATGGCGCAGCCAGAGGGGTTTGATGATGGTAGTGGCAGAGTGTGGAAGCTGAAGAAGGCCCTATATGGGCTGAAGCAGGCCCCTAGGCAATGGTACATGAAGCTGCGCGAAGTGTTGGAGGGGATCGGCTTCACTCCCTCAACGGCCGATCACTCCTTGTTCATGCTTGGCGAGGGGGAGCAGAGGAGTTTCATGGTGGTTTATGTGGATGACATCCTTATTTTCTCACCCTCTTCTGACCTTGTGAAGGAGGTGATGCTGAAGATTCAAGTCAAGTTCAAGTGCAAGGCCCTTGGTGACGTGAGCTTCTACCTTGGGCTCCACATCGAACGAGATGTGGAGAAGCGGTGCATGCGGGTGCATCAACGAAAGTACCTGGAGGCATTGGCTGCCAACTTTGGGCAGAGTGAAGGCCATGTGGCTACACCCTTTCCCTCTGGGTTCAAGTGTGTGAAGGGACCAGAGGAGGAGAGCGTTGGTGAAGAGGAGAGGCGCCGATTTCACTCGTTGGTGGGCAGCCTCATGTATGCGGCGGTAAACACCCGACCGGACGTCGCGTTTGCTACCGGGCAGCTGGCTAGGGTTGTGCAATGCCCTAATGAGGGGCAGGTAGCAGCTGGAATGAGGGTGGCCAAGTATCTTGGCCAAACACCGACCGTTGGGCTGCAATACTCGGCGGCGGCACAAAGGCGCCAAAAGGGCGCGGATGGTGTTGAACCCGGGCGTTTGTTCCTCACCGCCTACTCGGATGCTTCATATGCATCAGAACCAGAGGACATGACAAGTGTGGGAGGCTTCATATGCTGTGTTGGTGGAGGCCCAACTGCTTGGGAGAGCAAGAAGCAGGTTGACCAAGCTTTGAGCTCGGTGGAGTCCGAGTACATGGCACTCTTCCGTGCCGTACGGGAGATTGTGTGGCAGCGGCGTTTGTTGGCTGAATTGGGGGAGGAGCAGCAAGGACCTACCCCACTGTACTGTGACAGCCAGGGTGCCATTGCTCTTGCTAAGAACCCTGTGTTGCATGGACTCACGAAGCACATGAGGGTGAAGTGGCATTGGACGAGGAGCATGGTAACTGCGGGTGAAGTTGAGTTGCGCTACGTGAAGACCACGGGGCAGCCGGCTGACATGATGACCAAGAGGCTGGTGGAGCAGCAGCATTGGAAGTGTTGCAAGCTGGCTGGGATGGCTCTGAACTGAGAGAGCAACATATCCTAAGGCCAACAATCCGAGGGGGAGTTTGTTGGTGCAACCCTACGGTTTGCACTCGGCTTGTTGTCCGTGTGCGTGAATGTGTGTGTGTATGGAATGGTATGAGGGCATGGGATAATATATATTTCATGCTTATAATTGTGTGTGAATGTTGAGTCATGATGTCGAGAGTGTGTGTCGAGTCAATAGCGAGTTATCGCTAGACGCGTGTTACGCGGTCGTTTGTGTCTCGCGCGCGGTTTCTATTTTGTCGTGCGCGGTTTCTATTTTGTCGTGTGTGGAACGTTCGGCGTGTCGCAGGTGTGCGCAGCAGACTTCCAAGAACTCAAGGAAGAATTTACCTTGAAGAACCAGAGCCTTGGTTTCAAGAATCAAGTGATTTCGAAGCTCTCCAAAACGGTAAACTTTAAGATAGCGAGAATAGTTGCATTACTTTGTGTAGTGTAACATTTCACTTGGTGTAGGCCCTTGTGGAGGGTAGTTTCGAGACCCTTCGTGGTTGGGGACAGTGTGGCACTGTTCCACATCACTGTACCTTGGCTCTTGGGGTTTGTAGGAGCTGGGAGTCATTCCCAACTCGTAACTCTTCCTATCTTGTGTTCTAAGACTATAGTGGCTGCCATAGTACCGTTCGTTCAAACCGACGCTGTGTCGTCAATTCTTTATCAAATCGTGCAATCTAAATTGCTAATTGTAGACGACGTGGAGAAGAGCCCGTGGGTGCGGAAGAGCGCACAAGGCTATCTCCTACTTGGGCAAGCGTTGGGGAGCAGCCAGATCCGTCACATCAAGCCATTCCAGCGTGAACCAGAGAAAGGACCAAAGGCATGGGCTGCTCTCAAGGGTGTACATGCTCCTGCAACAGCGGCGGTAGCGGTGGTGTTGGAACGGCAAATGGCGGCACTACGAATTGAAGAAGACGAAGCGGTTGAAGAAGGGGTGCAGAAATTCTTCGACTTGTTGACGCGGCTTGAGGGAGCTGATTTGAACTACAGTGAGCTCCAAAAGAAGACCAAGTTGCTGGCCTTACTCCCAGAGTCATGGTCCTCGCTCATCATCAACCTTAATCGCGACTTGCCCCGCCTCTCGCTTGAAGACGTGAAGCGAGCTATCCTTCAAGAGGATTTCCGCCGCCGTGAGTTGGCGAGTGCGGATGGCGCTGGGGCAGCGAGCATCGGCCGTGGATATGGTCGAGGAAGAGGCAGAGGACGAGGGGGAGGAAGGTTTGGTGGCAGCAACTTCGGCGGAGGCCGCAGGAGTGGCGGTTACGGCAGCGACGACAAGAGCTACGGACGCGGTCGCGGCCGATTCGACGGCGAGTGTCACTATTGCCACAAGAACGGACACATGTGGCGCGACTGCTACAAACTCCCTGATGGTTGGACCCCTGCTCAAGGCCAAGAGGGTAGAGGAGCAGGAGGAGGGAGAGGACTGTTATAGTCACAATAGACTTGAATGTGCCTAAAACGAAAGATAGAGAGCACAGACGGATTTCTGCACAGCGGCTTCAAACGTTGATAGCGTTCTGCTCACAGCTGCAAATGACTTGATTCAAATTGGATCTGGAGCGTCTTCACGTCGTCTACAATTAGCAATTTATATTGCACGATTTGATAAAGAATTGACGACACAGCGTCGGTTTGAACGAACGGTACTATGGCAGCCACTATAGTCTTAGAACACAAGATAGGAAGAGTTACGAGTTGGGAATGACTCCCAGCTCCTACAAACCCCAAGAGCCGAGGTACAGTGATGTGGAACAGTGCCACACTGTCCCCAACCACGAAGGGTCTCGAAACTACCCTTCACTAGGGCCTACACCAAGTGAAATGTTACACTACACAAAGTAATGTAACTATCTTCAATATCTTGAGGTGTACCCTTTTGGCGAGCTTCGAAATCACTTGAGGCTTGACACCAAGGCTCGGGCACTTCATCACAAAATCATCCTTGAGTTCTTGATGGGTCTGCTGCACACACCTCCGACACGCCGAACGTTCGACACAGGACAAAATAGAAACCGCGCACGACAAAATAGAAACCGCGCGCGAGACACAAACGACCGCGTAACACGCGTCTAGCGATAACTCGCTATTGACTCGACACACACACTCGACATCATGACTCAACATTCACACACAATTATAAGCATGAAATATATATTATCCCATGCCCTCATACCATTCCATACACACACACATTCACGCACACGGACAACAAGCCGAGTGCAAACCGTAGGGTTGCACCAACACTTGCAGTCCCTGCTCACCAAGAACTTCTTGGTGAATGGGTCCCAAAGAAGCCATCCCTTGATGTTTTGAGCCATGCCCAAGTGCACGGCCCACACCGCCTTGGCACCAAGCTTGTTGTGCCGAAGATGCTTAGGCACGAGCGCCATGCACATGCACCCGAACACCCGAAGCATATCCACCTTTGGCTTCCTTCCTAGCCACTCCACATAGGGCACCCATTTGTCTGCTCCCACATGAGTCAAGGCTCTGTTCTTGGCCACACACGCGCTCCGCACCACATCAGGCCAGAAATAGTCGGGTAGCCCGGCTTCAATGAGCAACCCGCGTGCCGCCTCCGTGATTGTGCGGTTCGCTCGCTCGGCGATGCCGTTCATTGCAGGGGAGTATGGCATGGTGAGGGAGTGCCGAATACCATTCTTCTTCAGCCACAACCCAAACTCCTTGCTCAGGAACTCTCCCCCTCGATCGGTGCGGATTGACTTGACTAGACGGTCTTGTTGCCGCTCCACGATCGGGAACCAATCCGTCTTCAACGTTTCAGCCACGTCGCTCTTCTTGGCCAGCACGTACACCCAAGTCATGCGGGTGTAGACGTCGACAATGGTGAGAAAATACTCAGCTCCAGCAGCTCCAAGCTTCAGGGGGCCCACCACGTCCATCACCACCTCATCAAGCGGTGCCTTTGCCGTTGCCTCCGAACTAGGGAACGGAAACCGGGTGAACTTGGCTTGAATGCACGTCGGGCAGCCAAGCACCTCATCGGGCTCCCCCTTCACACGTATGCCAGCAACCATCTCATTCTTCACTAGCTGCTGCAAGATGGGCAGGGCCACATGCCCCATGCGCCGATGCAAGGTGAGCCAATCACACTCCCCCGTAGCCGAAGTTGGATTGGAGAATGCCGCGCTCGCAATAGCGCCCCACATACTCTCTCCGTAGTCCTCCTCCGCTGCTGCCTCTGGGTTCTCCTCACCCTTTTGCTGCTCCTTGGTTGCTGCACCACTCTCCTTAGGTTCACTGAACTTGCTGGTCCCTCCAGGTTTGCTCTTCTTGAGCTCATTCTCCTTAGCGCGACCGTTCGCGCCATCGTCGCTACCGACCGCTCCATCCTTGGTGCTGATGCTTGCTGCCACTTGCCTCTCCTTAGGCATAGGGACCACTGGGATCTGCCACATCTCGTTGTAGACATCCCTGTCCTCATGAAGGTCCCAAAGAATTCGATCGCCAAGCCTTGCGGTGTAGGTCTTGGCTCCCTTCGAGTTCGTGTCCATGCCGGCCTTTGCCAACCGCCGCACGGAAATCAGGTTTGCAGCAAGGCTGGGCACCCAAAGCACGTTCTTGAGGCCCACCATCTTCCCATCAGCACCCTTGAACATGGCCTTGCCCATGCCTTTCACCTCTGCTCGCTGCCCCAAAGCCGATGTGACATGCTTCACCGGTGACGGCTCGAGTTCGGTGAGCAAGTCCGGGCGAGGTGTCATGCTATAGGTAGCGCCACTATCAATAACCCAATAGTCCAGGGGGTGTAGGGTCACCTTCCCCACAGCTGCTGGCTCCTCAAAGCCTTCATCCTTCTCTGGACCAGCCGGTACTTGCGTCGACACGAAGTAGAATAGACCCGGGTATCGATCGTCGCTCGGGTCCTTGTCGTTGTCTCCGCTCTTCATGTTTGCAGCTCCGCCACCGCGACCGCCACGGCCTCCACGGCCTCGTCCTCTCCCTCCTCCTGCTCCTCTACCCTCTTGGCCTTGAGCAGGGGTCCAACCATCAGGGAGTTTGTAGCAGTCGCGCCACATGTGTTCGCTCTTGTGGCAATAGTGACACTCGCCGTCGAATCGGCCGCGACCGCGTCCGTAGCTCTTGTCGTCGCTGCCGTAACCGCCACTCCTGCGGCCTCCGCCGAAGTTGCTGCCACCAAACCTTCCTCCCCCTCGTCCTCTGCCTCTTCCTCGACCATATCCACGGCCGATGCTCGCTGCCCCAGCGCCATCCGCACTCGCCAACTCACGGCGGCGGAAATCCTCTTGAAGGATAGCTCGCTTCACGTCTTCAAGCGAGAGGCGGGGCAAGTCGCGATTAAGGTTGATGATGAGCGAGGACCATGACTCTGGGAGTAAGGCCAGCAACTTGGTCTTCTTTTGGAGCTCACTGTAGTTCAAATCAGCTCCCTCAAGCCGCGTCAACAAGTCGAAGAATTTCTGCACCCCTTCTTCAACCGCTTCGTTTTCTTCAATTCGTAGTGCCGCCATTTGCCGTTCCAACACCACCGCTACCGCCGCTGTTGCAGGAGCATGTACACCCTTGAGAGCAGCCCATGCCTTTGGTCCTTTCTCTGGTTCACGCTGGAATGGCTTGATGTGACGGATCTGACTGCTCCCCAACGCTTGCCCAAGTAAGAGATAGCCTTGTGCGCTCTTCCGCACCCACGGGCTCTTCTCCGGGTCGTTCTCGGGGCGCTTCTCCGTTCCTTCCATCACCTCCAGCAGGTCATAGTGGTCAAAGATGTTCTCCATCTTGAAGGACCATTCAGCAAAGTTGTCACCGTTGAACTTGTCAAGCCCAAACACCCTAGGCTCATCCCTAGGTGGGCCAAGACTTGGTTGCATGGGCGCCATGGCTGAATCACGGGGTTGGCCTTGAGCTTGAGCTTCTCCACTGCCACCAGCACCTCTGCCACCCCTTTCCTCAGGTCCAGACATTGTCGAAACTGCTCCAAGGGGCTCTGATACCACTTGTTATAGTCACAATAGGCTTGAATGTGCCTAAAACGAAAGATAGAGAGCACAGACGGATTTCTGCACAGCGGCTTCAAACGTTGATAGCGTTCTGCTCACAGCTGAAAATGACTTGATTCAAATTGGATCTGGAGCGTCTTCACGTCGTCTACAATTAGCAATTTATATTGCACGATTTGATAAAGAATTGACGACACAGCGTCGGTTTGAACGAACGGTACTATGGCAGCCACTATAGTCTTAGAACACAAGATAGGAAGAGTTACGAGTTGGGAATGACTCCCAGCTCCTACAAACCCCAAGAGCCGAGGTACAGTGATGTGGAACAGTGCCACACTGTCCCCAACCACGAAGGGTCTCGAAACTACCCTTCACTAGGGCCTACACCAAGTGAAATGTTACACTACACAAAGTAATGTAACTATCTTCAATATCTTGAGGTGTACCCTTTTGGCAAGCTTCGAAATCACTTGAGGCTTGACACCAAGGCTCGGGCTCTTCATCACAAACTCATCCTCGAGTTCTTGATGGGTCTGCTGCACACACCTGCGACACGCCGAACGTTCGACACAGGACAAAATAGAAACCGCGCACGACAAAATAGAAACCGCGCGCGAGACACAAACGACCGCGTAACACGCGTCTAGCGATAACTCGCTATTGACTCGACACACACACTCGACATCATGACTCAACATTCACACACAATTATAAGCATGAAATATATATTATCCCATGCCCTCATACCATTCCATACACACACACATTCACGCACACGGACAACAAGCCGAGTGCAAACCGTAGGGTTGCACCAACAGCATCGACGACACCGTCGAGCGCGAGAAGGCAAGGCTGGTTGTGAAGGGCTTCACGCAGGTGTACGGTGCTCACTACGACGAGACGTACTCGCCGGTGAGCAGCTATGTCACGCTGAGGATCTTCTTCAGCATCGTCGCCGTCCTCGACCTCAACCTGATGCAGCTCGACATGAAGAATGCTTTCCTGCAAAGCAAGCTCGACAGGGTTCTCTACATGTACCAGCCGGACTACTTCAACAATAGGACCGGCCGGGTGTGTAAGCTGCTGAAGTGCCTCTACGGGCTGAAGCAGTCACCGCTGCTGTGGTACAGGGTGCTCGACAGTGTGCTGCTGGGCGCTAGCTGGAAGAAGAGCCAGGTCAACACGGCGTTCTAAATCAAGGCCGGTGACGACGGAGTGACCTGCGTCTACGTCAACGACCTGCTCGCCACCAGCAGCAGCACCGCGATGCTAAAGGAGCTGAAGGAGCTGCTGGAGGCGGCCTTCAAGTTGCACGAGATCTCGCCGGTGGTGAAGAACCCTGGGCTAGAGATCGTGTGTGACAGGGCGGCAAGGAAGCTGTGGCTGCACCAACAGGGCTACGCCGACTAGCTGCACAGGCGCTTCATTGACAAGGAGCGGGGCGGTCAAGTCCCGAAGACGCTGGTGTAGGTCGACGCCTACGCTGAGCTCACGTTCAACGAGGAGGAGGCGTAGGATCGCGAGGAGGAGGAGTACCGGCAGAAGGTTGGCTCACTGTAGTTCGCGGCGACGACGACGAGGCCGGACATCGCCTTCGCCTACAGCAACAAGCTGGGGAGGAGCGACCAGCATTGGCGCGAGGTCGAGCGCTGCCTCGCCTACCTCACTGACACCCGCGACACTGCCCTGGATTTCGGTGGTGGACTAGAGTCGCTGGAGCTGATCGGCTACGTGGACGCCGACGACGCGGGCAATAAGCGGAACCGGACAAGCACGGGCGGCTACGTGTTTGTCTTTGGAGGGGCCGCGGTCTCCTAGTCGAGCCAACGCATCAAGTGCGCGGCGCTCTCCTCGACCGAGTCGGAGGCCGTCGCGGCCACGGACGCCGGCAAGGAGGGGCGTCGACTTCGCTTCCCCCTTGCAGAGTTCAAGCTGCTCGACGCTTGGAAGCCGACCGTCGGCTGATGTTATGTGATGCTATCATTTTGCATTCATGTCTGTCTGCCTCCCATCATATGTTCGTGCATTGCATGCGTGATGTAAGCGTGTGCAAGAATTTGAGTTTGGCGCGGTTTAGCTTTTTTGAGTGTGTGTGAATGTCATTTGGCTTGAGCCGATATCTGAAGTGACTCCTCTGCTCAAGAGTTTTCCGACGAACCAAGAATCGTCGCGATCGGAGCAAGAACGACGAAGCTATGCTCGTTCGAAGTTTTGATTGGGATGCGACGAATTTTGGAGGTTTGTTGAGTGACTCAATATGTGGTATAGACTTTTGGGGTTGGGAAATTCTTCCCCATCACTGTAGATGCTGCCAAGTGGTTGGGAGAAACCAAATTGGGTTGGCAAGTGTGGCCAACTTGGGTGAGGTGGATTTGGGAGGTTGGGAAAATGACAAGGGTGAAAGTTGGGTTACTATACGGAGGGAATCTTTTGTGCTTATGGGGTTTCCTTGGATGGGGACTCCTTGGGGACCTTCCCTCTTGTCCTCCTCTTCTCTCCTACCTGGTTTATTGATACTCTAACTTTCTTGTGTGGTACTTTTGAGAACAGTTGTGAGAAATTGTGATTGAGTTATACTTCTATGGCAGCATACCCCCTAGTGCGCCGAAATTAATAACTCGAGTCATACTTCATCTTTTGATACGATTCAAATTGAGAAAGATAGCCACGGTCAAGAGCTACAGCATTTTCGAATTTGAGAGAATTCTTACTGTGCATGTGTTGTCGACGACGTTTCTTGTGACGGCGACTTTCCGGCCCAGAATTCTAGTCTAACGATTTTGAGTTATTTCGGCCCCTAAACATTATAGACCCCGTCCTTAATTTCTAGCAGCTGAGGGCTTGGGGCTGACGGGCAACCTCAAGCACATGGAGCGACACTACTCCTGGCTGCAGCACATGGTGAGGCGCGGGAAGTTCGTGCTGGAGTACATCCCGACCACCGAGCAACTGGCAGACTTCCTCACGAAGGCGCTGCATTTTCCGGCTTTCAACCGGTGCTCTGTCGGCATCGGCCAAGTTTGGCGATGATGAGGTACAGCAGTAGGTGCCGTGCCTTCAGCATGGCTGGTGCGGTGATGGCGTGTTGTGTGTGGGGTGCACGCCGAGGACGAGTTTTCTCTGTGGGTTGGACGCCCAAGCGTGAGCGCGACAAGGGAGTGTTAACGGGAGTGGAGTGTTGGCCCCGCCCTCGCTTGGGTAACGCCGACTTGGTCGGATGTATGGGAAAAGCAGCCGACCGTTCACAGTGGGAGAGCTACTCGATGGGCTTCGTCCAGTTGCAGGGGATCGCTGTGGTGTTGTCGTCAACCAAGAGTGCTCGACAGCCTTCTTCTGCGGGGCAGGTCGACGAGGTGGCTGTCGACCTGCACAGGACTGTCACAGAGCTAGAGCGTCGACCAAGGAGCTCGACAGCTGCAGCCAACTTGGTTGGGCGACGGGTGGGCCGTCGACCAGGAGGAGCAGTTTGACTGGGAGGCCGACGGAGCAGTCTGTCGACCTGACAAGTAAGCAGCGGTCGACGAGGGAAGCTCGGCGACAACAGCTGACAAGTCTGGTAGCCGGAAGGGGTCCGTCGACCAAGGGGTAGCTTGACAGGAGCTGTGGTGGACCACAAGCACCTGGTGGTCGACCAGAGGCACCCGGTGGTCGACCAGAGGCACTGGTGGTTGACTAGAGCACTTGGTGGTTGACCAGATCGACTGGGTAGCCTGCTCGTCGAGTTCTGCGGAGGCACGCGAACGTCGTCGAGGTCGCAATGGTGAAGGCAACTTTGGGCTGGTATCCCGAAGTCGACGTGGCTTGTCAAGAGCAGACAACAGCAGCAGGCCACTCCGTCGTCGCTGACCTTGAAGTACAGAGCCTCGTCGACCTGGCTCTTCTTCCACCCGGTGCCGACCAGTACGTCGTTGAGCGCCAAGTACCACAGCAGCGGCGACTGCTTCAGGCCGTACAGGCTCTTCAGCAGCTTGCACACCCGGCCGGTTCCGTCATTGAAGTAGTCCGGCTGGGACATGTAGAGCACCCTGTCGAGCTTGCTCTGGAGGAAGGCGTTCTTCATGTCGAGCTGCATCAGGTTGAGGTTGAGGACGACGACGATGCTGAGGAAGATCCTCAACGTGACGTAGCTGCCCACCGGCGCAAACGTCTCGTCGTAGTCGGCGCCGTACACCTGCGTGAAGCCCTTCACAACCAGCCTTGCCTTCTCGCGCTCGACGGTGTCGTCGACGTGGTACTTCGTCGTCAGCACCCACCGGTTCTTCATGATGTTCACTCCCGGCGGACGCTCGAGCAGCTCCCAAGTCCCCATGTTGATGAGGCTGCGGATCTCCTCCCCCATGGTGGCCTTCACTGCCGGGCCCTTCCAGCTCGCCAACGCCTCCTTCACCGTCATGGTCGAGATGTCCCAACGGTGCTCGGGGTCGCACGCATGTCGGGGTCAAGCTCTGGAAACTCCTCATCCTCCTCGGCGTCATCATACGTCAGGTCGTCGTCGTCCACGTCGTACACCGTGGTGAAGGCAGCGGGGACGAAGAAGTCGGGTGGCCTCCGAAGTCGGCCTGACTTCTGGGGTTCAGGCGGAACCTCCACCACGTCACTCTTGGTGGACTCCTTGGCATCCTCCCCCTCGTCGTCCTGCTGCAGCTTAGTCGACTTCCTGGCCGACTTCTCCTCTGTGGTGTTCTCCCCTGCGGACTGCCCGGTTGCCGACTGCTCCGTGGTCGGCTTCACTGCTGCCTGCTCCTCTGTCGGCTGCTTCTCCTCGACCTGCTCCTCCCCTGGCAACGTCCAATGCACTCCCACGTCGACTTGCTGCTCCTTACGTCGGCCACCGGTGATGCTCTTGGCCGGCGCCGAAGGCGACGTTTCACTACTCCCCTCATCGCCGGAGGCCGACACTGAGGTCAGCCCGCACAGGTCGGCAAGGAGGGGAGGGGAGGGAGGACGGACGTCCTGGACGTCCTCAGCAGCAAGCTCACCGACCTTGGCGAGCAGAGGCAGCGTCCCCGTCGAGGTGTCGGTCGGCGGCGTGGTCGGCGACCGCCATAACACCAACCCGTGCTCCGACTTCCACACTTCCAGCGACAAGTCCTCGTAGAACACCATGTCCGACGTGGTGACCACCCGGTTGTCGGTGATGTCAAGGAGCTCCCAGCCTTTGCTCTCCCCCGACACACCGATGTGAAGGCCCCACCTGGCCTTCGGCTTCAGCTTTCCACCACGCTGCTGCTCGGGGACAAGGAACTGCGCCATGCAGCCCCACACCCGGGCCAGCGACAAGTCGGGCTTCGTCCCGGTGAGCAGCTGGTACGGCGTCGTCCCCGGCGGCAGAGTCGACCTCTCAAGGCAGTTGCGGACCGAGACGGCCTGCCGCAGAGCGAGGTGCCACCAGTGGTGCTGCACGCCCATGTGCAGCAGCACCGTCCGCATCTCCCGCTCCGCCATGTCGTTCTGCTGCGGGGTGTACGGGCAGGTCAGGTCGTGGACGATCCCCTGTCTGTCCACGAAGTCAATGAACTTCTTCCCGAGGAACTCCCCGCCTCGGTCCAAGCGCAACATCAGCACCGACTTCTTTGTCTGCCTCTCCACCAGCACCAGCCACTTCTGGAACTCCAGCAGCACATCCGACTTCTTGGCGACCGGCCTCACCCACACGAAGCGGGTCTTGCGGTCCTTCAGGAGTAGGAAGTACAAGCTGCCGTCCTTGGCAGCCACGCGGAACGGCCTGCACAGGTCGATGTGTACGACGGCCAGCACGTCGACGACGTCGGAGCCTTGGTCGGGGAAGGTGTGCTGCGCCAGCTTCCCGCCGACGCACGAGACACACGGTGAGTCGGCCCCCGTTGTCGACTTGAGGTCCTGCCCAATGGCGACCTCGTTCTTTGCCGAGCTCCGTATGGTGTCCATGCCGACGTGCGCAGGTCTCGCATGCATCCTGTCTGGCGTCGACTTCGTCTTAGAGACGATCGCCCGCAGGGCCACAACCTCCGTCATGGGCGACGTTGACCTCGTTGAGCAGGGACGCAGGTCAGTGCAGAGGACACGCACGGAGTACGTCGCCCGACCGAGCACCTCTCCTGCTGCCGAGACGAGCAGCATCCCGTCGCCGTCCTCGTGCAGCTTGACGCCGGGCTCGTTTAGCTGGTCGGATGACAGCAGGTTTGCCCGCACACCCGGGACGTACAGCACGTCGGGGATGAGCACCTGCTTCCCGGTCTCTCCTTGCAGGGCGACGGTGCCGCAGCCCTGGACGTCCTGCAGCGCCCAATTGAAGCCGCGCACGTGCTTGATGGGGCCGCTCGGCTGCAGGTCGACGAAGACTTCCTTCGTCCCCATCAGGTGGTGGGAGCAACCGCTGTCGAGCAGGACCACCGCCGGGTTCGCCTGCACAGCCGCCGCCACCACCTAGAAGTCCTCTCCAGCCTCCGGCGCCAGCGAGATGGTCGGCTCCACAACGCGACCAGTGAGCACGACGCCGTCTTGTCGTCCGGCCCCTTGCCGCTAGCAGAGGAGTCGGCGTCCTTCGCCGAGGTCGACGTCGTCGACTGCTTCTCCTTGCGCGACTTGTTTCCTCCTCGACGAGGACGACGGCTGCCAGACCTCCCGCGGCCACCCTTGGCATTGTCGTCGTCGGAGTCACTGTGGTCGGGGCACTCGAAGGAGAGGTGGTCGGGGTCGACGCACAGCCAGCACTCCCGATGTCGACCTCCTCCTCCTCGACCGCTGTCCTTGGTCGACTTCTGTTAGAGACTAAGGACGGAGTCTATGAAGATTAGGAGCCGAAATATCTCAAAATCGTTGGTCTCAATTTCTGGACAGAATCGTCGCGCTCACAAGAAACGCCGTCGACAAACGCACTGTTAAAACTTCACCAATTTCGGATATTTTGTAGCTCTATTCCGTGGCTACAATTCCCAAGTTGAATCATACAAAAACGTGAAGTTTTTCTTGAGTTATCAACTTTGGCGCATAGGGGGGTATGCTGCCATAGAATCTTAACTCAATCACAAAGTTCACACAATTGACACACAAGGACTAGAGTAGCATTATGTTATAGTCACAATAGGCTTGAATGTGCCTAAAACGAAAGATAGAGAGCACAGACGGATTTCTGCACAGCGGCTTCAAACGTTGATAGCGTTCTGCTCACAGCTGCAAATGACTTGATTCAAATTGGATATGGAGCGTCTTCACGTCGTCTACAATTAGCAATTTAGATTGCACGATTTGATAAAGAATTGACGACACAGCGTCGGTTTGAACGAACGGTACTATGGCAGCCACTATAGTCTTAGAACACAAGATAGGAAGAGTTACGAGTTGGGAATGACTCCCAGCTCCTACAAACCCCAAGAGCCGAGGTACAGTGATGTGAAACAGTGCCACACTGTCCCCGACCACGAAGGGTCTCGAAACTACCCTTCACTAGGGCCTACACCAAGTGAAATGTTACACTACACAAAGTAATGTAACTATCTTCAATATCTTGAGGTGTACCCTTTTGGCAAGCTTCGAAATCACTTGAGGCTTGACACCAAGGCTCGGGCTCTTCATCACAAACTCATCCTTGAGTTCTTGATGGGTCTGCTGCACACACCTGCGACACGCCAAACGTTCGACACGGGACAAAATAGAAACCGCGCACGACAAAATAGAAACCGCGCGCGAGACACAAACGACCGCGTAACACGCGTCTAGCGATAACTCGCTATTGACTCGACACACACACTCGACATCATGACTCAACATTCACACACAATTATAAGCATGAAATATATATTATCCCATGCCCTCATACCATTCCATACACACACACATTCACGCACACGGACAACAAGCCGAGTGCAAACCGTAGGGTTGCACCAACAAACTCCCCCTCGGATTGTTGGCCTTAGGATATGTTGCTCTCTCAGTTCAGAGCCATCCCAGCCAGCTTGCAACACTTCCAATGCTGCTGCTCCACCAGCCTCTTGGTCATCATGTCAGCCGGCTGCCCCGTGGTCTTCACGTAGCGCAACTCAACTTCACCCGCGGTTACCATGCTCCTCGTCCAATGCCACTTCACCCTCATGTGCTTCGTGAGTCCATGCAACACAGGGTTCTTAGCAAGAGCAATGGCACCCTGGCTGTCACAGTAGAGTGGGGTAGGTCCTTGCTGCTCCTCCCCCAATTCGGCCAACAAACGCCGTTGCCACACAATCTCCCGTACGGCACGGAAGAGTGCCATGTACTCGGACTCCACCGAGCTCAATGCTTGATCCACCTGCTTCTTGCTCTCCCAAGCAGTTGGGCCTCCACCAACACAGCAAATGAACCCTCCAACACTTGTCATGTCCTCTGGTTCCGATGCATAAGAAGCATCCGAGTAGGCGGTGAGGAACAAACGCCCGGGTTCAACACCATCCGCGCCCTTTTGGCGCCTTTATGCCGCCGCCGAGTATTGCAGCCCAACGGTCGGTGTTTGGCCAAGATACTTGGCCACCCTCATTCCAGCAGCTACCTGCTCCTCATTAGGGCATTGAACAACCCTAGCCAACTGTCCGGTAGCAAATGCGACGTCCGGTCGGGTGTTTACCGCCGCGTACATGAGGCTGCCCACCAACGAGTGAAAACGGCGCCTCTCCTCTTCACCAACGCTCTCCTCCTCTGGTCCCTTCACACACTTGAACCCAGAGGGAAAGGGTGTAGCCACATGGCCTTCACTCTGCCCAAAGTTGGCAGCCAATGCCTCCAGGTACTTTCGTTGATGCACCCGCATGCACCGCTTCTCCACATCTCGTTCGATGTGGAGCCCAAGGTAGAAGCTCACGTCACCAAGGGCCTTGCACTTGAACTTGTCTTGAAGCTTCAGCATCACCTCCTTCACAAGGTCAGAAGAGGGTGAGAAAATGAGGATGTCATCCACATAAACCACCATGAAACTCCTCTGCTCCCCCTCGCCAAGCATGAACAAGGAGTGATCGGCCGTTGAGGGAGTGAAGCCGATCCCCTCCAACACTTCGCGCAGCTTCATGTACCATTGCCTAGGGGCCTGCTTCAGCCCATAGAGGGCCTTCTTCAGCTTCCACACTCTGCCACTACCATCATCAAACCCCTCTGGCTGCGCCATAAAAATCTCCTCCTCAAGGATGCCGTGAAGGAATGCCGTTATGATGTCCATTTGCTTTACTACCCATCCTTTGATGGCGGCTCCCGCGAATAGGGTTCGCAGCGTCGTCGGCTTCACCACAGGGGCAAACAGCTCCTTGAAGTCCATCTTCTCCTTCTGCTGGTACCCCTTGGCTACAAGCCTAGACTTGTAGCGCTCGATCTTGCCGTCGGCATCCGACTTGATTTTGAAGAGCCACTTGGACGTTATCGCCGTACGCCCCTCCGGTAGCTCCACCAATTCAAACGTGTCATTCTCCTCGATGCTCTTCAGCTCACTCTCCATGGCCTTCTTCCACTCCTCAGCATCACTACTCTCCAAAGCCTCCTTGAGAGTTGCTGGTTCTCCCGGCATCTCCACCGGAGAGAAGAACGCGAAGGCACACTCCTCGTAGTCACTCTCCTCGTCGTCTCCGACCATCATTGCCGCTCCGGCCAGGGCTGTCTTGCCCTGCTTTCCCGGCGCATCATAGGTCAGCCTATTAGGGGGTTGAACTCTCCTCTTCCCCCTTCCTTCCTCCTCAGCTGCAGGGACTTGAAGGCCTTGGCGTTGCTGCGGTGTGGCTCGAATCCGTGGAGCACTCGTAGTACGGGAAGGGAGTGACGGTGCACGCTCGCTCACTTGCTGCACCTCCTCCTCTTCTTCCTCTGCATCATTGGCCTCCTCTCCCCCATTCACAAGGGAGGATTGCCTTGTGGTTGTGCTGCCGCTGCTCAGCTCCAAAGGCAGCTCCACATGCTCCAAACCGGAACTCTTCACCTCCCCAAACCGCACGCCTATCTTCGCCTCATTCTCCGCCTTCCAATCCTTGTACATGAAGTTCTCCATGAACTTGCAGTCCCTGCTCACCAAGAACTTCTTGGTGAATGGGTCCCAAAGAAGCCATCCCTTGCTGTTTTGAGCCATGCCCAAGTGCACGGCCCACACCGCCTTGGCACCAAGCTTGTTGTGCCGAAGATGCTTAGGCACGAGCGCCATGCACATGCACCCGAACACCCGAAGCATATCCACCTTTGGCTTCCTTCCTAGCCACTCCACATAGGGCACCCATTTGTCTGCTCCCACATGAGTCAAGGCTCTGTTCTTGGCCACACACGCGCTCCGCACCGCATCAGGCCAGAAATAGTCGGGTAGCCCGGCTTCAATGAGCAACCCGCGTGCCGCCTCCGTGATTGTGCGGTTCGCTTGCTCGGCGATGCCGTTCATTGCAGGGGGGTATGGCATGGTGAGGGAGTGCCGAATACCATTCTTCTTCAGCCACAACCCAAACTCCTTGCTCAGGAACTCTCCCCCTCGATCGGTGCGGATTGACTTGACTAGACGGTCTTGTTGCCGCTCCACCATCGGGAACCAATCCGTCTTCAACGTTTCAGCCACGTCGCTCTTCTTGGCCAGCACGTACACCCAAGTCATGCGGGTGTAGACGTCGACAATGGTGAGAAAATACTCAGCTCCAGCAGCTCCAAGCTTCAGGGGGCCCACCACGTCCATCACCACCTCATCAAGCGGTGCCTTTGCCGTTGCCTCCGAACTAGGGAACGGAAATCGGGTGAACTTGGCTTGAATGCACGTCGGGCAGCCAAGCACCTCATCGGGCTCCCCCTTCACACGTATGCCAGCAACCATCTCATTCTTCACTAGCTGCTGCAAGATGGGCAGGGCCACATGCCCCATGCGCCGATGCAAGGTGAGCCAATCACACTCCCCCGTAGCCGAAGTTGGATTGGAGAATGCCGCGCTCGCAATAGCGCCCCACATACTCTCTCCGTAGTCCTCCTCCGCTGCTGCCTCTGGGTTCTCCTCACCCTTTTGCTGCTCCTTGGTTGCTGCACCACTCTCCTTAGGTTCACTGAACTTGCTGGTCCCTCCAGGTTTGCTCTTCTTGAGCTCATTCTCCTTAGCGCGACCGTTCGCGCCATCGTCGCTACCGACCGCTCCATCCTTGGTGCTGATGCTTGCTGCCACTTGCCTCTCCTTAGGCATAGGGACCACTGGGATCTGCCACATCTCGTTGTAGACATCCCTGTCCTCATGAAGGTCCCAAAGAATTCGATCGCCAAGCCTTGCGGTGTAGGTCTTGGCTCCCTTCGAGTTCGTGTCCATGCCGGCCTTTGCCAACCGCCGCACGGAAATCAGGTTTGCAGCAAGGCTGGGCACCCAAAGCACGTTCTTGAGGCCCACCATCTTCCCATCAGCACCCTTGAACATGGCCTTGCCCATGCCTTTCACCTCTGCTCGCTGCCCCAAAGCCGATGTGACATGCTTCACCGGTGACGGCTCGAGTTCGGTGAGCAAGTCCGGGCGAGGTGTCATGCTATAGGTAGCGCCACTATCAATAACCCAATAGTCCAGGGGGTGTAGGGTCACCTTCCCCACAGCTGCTGGCTCCTCAAAGCCTTCATCCTTCTCTGGACCAGCCGGTACTTGCGTCGACACGAAGTAGAATAGACCCGGGTATCGATCGTCGCTCGGGTCCTTGTCGTTGTCTCCGCTCTTCATGTTTGCAGCTCCGCCACCGCGACCGCCACGGCCTCCACGGCCTCGTCCTCTCCCTCCTCCTGCTCCTCTACCCTCTTGGCCTTGAGCAGGGGTCCAACCATCAGGGAGTTTGTAGCAGTCGCGCCACATGTGTCCGCTCTTGTGGCAATAGTGACACTCGCCGTCGAATCGGCCGCGACCGCGTCCGTAGCTCTTGTCGTCGCTGCCGTAACCGCCACTCCTGCGGCCTCCGCCGAAGTTGCTGCCACCAAACCTTCCTCCCCCTCGTCCTCTGCCTCTTCCTCGACCATATCCACGGCCGATGCTCGCTGCCCCAGCGCCATCCGCACTCGCCAACTCACGGCGGCGGAAATCCTCTTGAAGGATAGCTCGCTTCACGTCTTCAAGCGAGAGGCGGGGCAAGTCGCGATTAAGGTTGATGATGAGCGAGGACCATGACTCTGGGAGTAAGGCCAGCAACTTGGTCTTCTTTTGGAGCTCACTGTAGTTCAAATCAGCTCCCTCAAGCCGCGTCAACAAGTCGAAGAATTTCTGCACCCCTTCTTCAACCGCTTCGTCTTCTTCAATTCGTAGTGCCGCCATTTGCCGTTCCAACACCACCGCTACCGCCGCTGTTGCAGGAGCATGTACACACTTGAGAGCAGCCCATGCCTTTGGTCCTTTCTCTGGTTCACGCTGGAATGGCTTGATGTGACGGATCTGACTGCTCCCCAACGCTTGCCCAAGTAAGAGATAGCCTTGTGCGCTCTTCCGCACCCACGGGCTCTTCTCCGGGTCGTTCTCGGGACGCTTCTCCGTTCCTTCCATCACCTCCAGCAGGTCATAGTGGTCAAAGATGTTCTCCATCTTGAAGGACCATTCAGCAAAGTTGTCACCGTTGAACTTGTCAAGCCCAAACACCCTAGGCTCATCCCTAGGTGGGCCAAGACTTGGTTGCATGGGCGCCATGGCTGAATCACGGGGTTGGCCTTGAGCTTGAGCTTCTCCACTGCCACCAGCACCTCTGCCACCCCTTTCCTCAGGTCCAGACATCGTCGAAACTGCTCCAAGGGGCTCTGATACCACTTGTTATAGTCACAATAGGCTTGAATGTGCCTAAAACGAAAGATAGAGAGCACAGACGGATTTCTGCACAGCGGCTTCAAACGTTGATAGCGTTCTGCTCACAGCTGCAAATGACTTGATTCAAATTGGATCTGGAGCGTCTTCACGTCGTCTACAATTAGCAATTTATATTGCACGATTTGATAAAGAATTGACGACACAGCGTCGGTTTGAACGAACGGTACTATGGCAGCCACTATAGTCTTAGAACACAAGATAGGAAGAGTTACGAGTTGGGAATGACTCCCAGCTCCTACAAACCCCAAGAGCCGAGGTACAGTGATGTGGAACAGTGCCACACTGTCCCCAACCACGAAGGGTCTCGAAACTACCCTTCACTAGGGCCTACACCAAGTGAAATGTTACACTACACAAAGTAATGTAACTATCTTCAATATCTTGAGGTGTACCCTTTTGGCAAGCTTCGAAATCACTTGAGGCTTGACACCAAGGCTCGGGCTCTTCATCACAAACTCATCCTTGAGTTCTTGATGGGTCTGCTGCACACACCTGCGACACGCCGAACGTTCGACACAGGACAAAATAGAAACCGCGCACGACAAATTAGAAACCGCGCGCGAGACACAAACGACCGCGTAACACGCGTCTAGCGATAACTCGCTATTGACTCGACACACACACTCGACATCATGACTCAACATTCACACACAATTATAAGCATGAAGAATATATTATCCCATGCCCTCATACCATTCCATACACACACACATTCACGCACACGGACAACAAGCCGAGTGCAAACCGTAGGGTTGCACCAACAAACTCCCCCTCGGATTGTTGGCCTTAGGATATGTTGCTCTCTCAGTTCAGAGCCATCCCAGCCAGCTTGCAACACTTCCAATGCTGCTGCTCCACCAGCCTCTTGGTCATCATGTCAGCCGGCTGCCCCGTGGTCTTCACGTAGCGCAACTCAACTTCACCCGCGGTTACCATGCTCCTCGTCCAATGCCACTTCACCCTCATGTGCTTCGTGAGTCCATGCAACACAGGGTTCTTAGCAAGAGCAATGGCACCCTGGCTGTCACAGTACAGTGGGGTAGGTCCTTGCTGCTCCTCCCCCAATTCGGCCAGCAAACGCCGTTGCCACACAATCTCCCGTACGGCACGGAAGAGTGCCATGTACTCGGACTCCACCGAGCTCAAAGCTTGGTCAACCTGCTTCTTGCTCTCCCAAGCAGTTGGGCCTCCACCAACACAGCATATGAAGCCTCCCACACTTGTCA
Source organism: Closterium sp. Naga37s-1 (assembly GCA_947471745.1). Classification (NCBI taxonomy): domain Eukaryota; kingdom Viridiplantae; phylum Streptophyta; class Zygnematophyceae; order Desmidiales; family Closteriaceae; genus Closterium; species Closterium sp. Naga37s-1. The sequence continues at coordinate 3,663,976 of CANJKZ010000051.1, read as the reverse complement.
TGTCCTCTGGTTCTGATGCATATGAAGCATCCGAGTAGGCGGTGAGGAACAAACGCCCGGGTTCAACACCATCCGCGCCCTTTTGGCGCCTTTGTGCCGCCGCCGAGTATTGCAGCCCAACGGTCGGTGTTTGGCCAAGATACTTGGCCACCCTCATTCCAGCTGCTACCTGCTCCTCATTAGGGCATTGCACAACCCTAGCCAGCTGCCCGGTAGCAAACGCGACGTCCGGTCGGGTGTTTACCGCCGCATACATGAGGCTGCCCACCAACGAGTGAAATCGGCGCCTCTCCTCTTCACCAACGCTCTCCTCCTCTGGTCCCTTCACACACTTGAACCCAGAGGGAAAGGGTGTAGCCACATGGCCTTCACTCTGCCCAAAGTTGGCAGCCAATGCCTCCAGGTACTTTCGTTGATGCACCCGCATGCACCGCTTCTCCACATCTCGTTCGATGTGGAGCCCAAGGTAGAAGCTCACGTCACCAAGGGCCTTGCACTTGAACTTGTCTTGAAGCTTCAGCATCACCTCCTTCACAAGGTCAGAAGAGGGTGAGAAAATGAGGATGTCATCCACATAAACCACCATGAAACTCCTCTGCTCCCCCTCGCCAAGCATGAACAAGGAGTGATCGGCCGTTGAGGGAGTGAAGCCGATCCCCTCCAACACTTCGCGCAGCTTCATGTACCATTGCCTAGGGGCCTGCTTCAGCCCATAGAGGGCCTTCTTCAGCTTCCACACTCTGCCACTACCATCATCAAACCCCTCTGGCTGCGCCATAAAAATCTCCTCCTCAAGGATGCCGTTAAGGAATGCCGTTATGATGTCCATTTGCTTTACTACCCATCCTTTGATGGCGGCTCCCGCGAATAGGGTTCGCAGCGTCGTCGGCTTCACCACAGGGGCAAACAGCTCCTTGAAGTCCACCTTCTCCTTCTGCTGGTACCCCTTGGCTACAAGCCTAGACTTGTAGCGCTCGATCTTGCCGTCGGCATCCGGCTTGATTTTGAAGAGCCACTTGGACGTTATCGCCGTACGCCCCTCCGGTAGCTCCACCAATTCAAACGTGTCATTCTCCTCGATGCTCTTCAGCTCACTCTCCATGGCCTTCTTCCACTCCTCAGCATCACTACTCTCCAAAGCCTCCTTGAGAGTTGCTGGTTCTCCCGGCATCTCCACCGGAGAGAAGAACGCGAAGGCACACTCCTCGTAGTCACTCTCCTCGTCGTCTCCGACCATCATTGCCGCTCCGGCCAGGGCTGTCTTGCCCTGCTTTCCCGGCGCATCATAGGTCAGCCTATTAGGGGGTTGAACTCTCCTCTTCCCCCTTCCTTCCTCCTCAGCTGCAGGGACTTGAAGGCCTTGGCGTTGCTGCGGTGTGGCTCGAATCCGTGGAGCACTCGTAGTACGGGAAGGGAGTGACGGTGCACGCTCGCTCACTTGCTGCACCTCCTCCTCTTCTTCCTCTGCATCATTGGCCTCCTCTCCCCCATTCACAAGGGAGGATTGCCTTGTGGTTGTGCTGCCGCTGCTCAGCTCCAAAGGCAGCTCCACATGCTCCAAACCGGAACTCTTCACCTCCCCAAACCGCACGCCTATCTTCGCCTCATTCTCCGCCTTCCAATCCTTGTACATGAAGTTCTCCATGAACTTGCAGTCCCTGCTCACCAAGAACTTCTTGGTGAATGGGTCCCAAAGAAGCCATCACTTGCTGTTTTGAGCCATGCCCAAGTGCACGGCCCACACCGCCTTGGCACCAAGCTTGTTGTGCCGAAGATGCTTAGGCACGAGTGCCATGCACATGCACCCGAACACCCGAAGCATATCCACCTTTGGCTTCCTTCCTAGCCACTCCACATAGGGCACCCATTTGTCTGCTCCCACATGAGTCAAGGCTCTGTTCTTGGCCACACACGCGCTCCGCACCGCATCAGGCCAGAAATAGTCGGGTAGCCCGGCTTCAATGAGCAACCCGCGTGCCGCCTCCGTGATTGTGCGGTTCGCTCGCTCGGCGATGCCGTTCATTGCAGGGGAGTATGGCATGGTGAGGGAGTGCCGAATACCATTCTTCTTCAGCCACAACCCAAACTCCTTGCTCAGGAACTCTCCCCCTCGATCGGTGCGGATTGACTTGACTAGACGGTCTTGTTGCCGCTCCACCATCGGGAACCAATCCATCTTCAACGTTTCAGCCACGTCGCTCTTCTTGGCCAGCACGTACACCCAAGTCATGCGGGTGTAGACGTCGACAATGGTGAGAAAATACTCAGCTCCAGCAGCTCCAAGCTTCAGGGGGCCCACCACGTCCATCACCACCTCATCAAGCGGTGCCTTTGCCGTTGCCTCCGAACTAGGGAACGGAAACCGGGTGAACTTGGCTTGAATGCACGTCGGGCAGCCAAGCACCTCATCGGGCTCCCCCTTCACACGTATGCCAGCAACCATCTCATTCTTCACTAGCTGCTGCAAGATGGGCAGGGCCACATGCCCCATGCGCCGATGCAAGGTGAGCCAATCACACTCCCCCGTAGCCGAAGTTGGATTGGAGAATGCCGCGCTCGCAATAGCGCCCCACATACTCTCTCCGTAGTCCTCCTCCGCTGCTGCCTCTGGGTTCTCCTCACCCTTTTGCTGCTCCTTGGTTGCTGCACCACTCTCCTTAGGTTCACTGAACTTGCTGGTCCCTCCAGGTTTGCTCTTCTTGAGCTCATTCTCCTTAGCGCGACCGTTCGCGCCATCGTCGCTACCGACCGCTCCATCCTTGGTGCTGATGCTTGCTGCCACTTGCCTCTCCTTAGGCATAGGGACCACTGGGATCTGCCACATCTCGTTGTAGACATCCCTGTCCTCATGAAGGTCCCAAAGAATTCGATCGCCAAGCCTTGCGGTGTAGGTCTTGGCTCCCTTCGAGTTCGTGTCCATGCCGGCCTTTGCCAACCGCCGCACGGAAATCAGGTTTGCAGCAAGGCTGGGCACCCAAAGCACGTTCTTGAGGCCCACCATCTTCCCATCAGCACCCTTGAACATGGCCTTGCCCATGCCTTTCACCTCTGCTCGCTGCCCCAAAGCCTATGTGACATGCTTCACCGGTGACGGTTCGAGTTCGGTGAGCAAGTCCGGGCGAGGTGTCATGCTATAGGTAGCGCCACTATCAATCACCCAATAGTCCAGGGGGTGTAGGGTCACCTTCCCCACAGCTGCTGGCTCCTCAAAGCCTTCATCCTTCTCTGGACCAGCCGGTACTTGCGTCGACACGAAGTAGAATAGACCCGGGTATCGATCGTCGCTTGGGTCCTTGTCGTTGTCTCCGCTCTTCATGTTTGCAGCTCCGCCACCGCGACCGCCACGGCCTCCACGGCCTCGTCCTCTCCCTCCTCCTGCTCCTCTACCCTCTTGGCCTTGAGCAGGGGTCCAACCATCAGGGAGTTTGTAGCAGTCGCGCCACATGTGTCCGCTCTTGTGGCAATAGTGACACTCGCCGTCGAATCGGCCGCGACCGCGTCCGTAGCTCTTGTCGTCGCTGCCGTAACCGCCACTCCTGCGGCCTCCGCCGAAGTTGCTGCCACCAAACCTTCCTCCCCCTCGTCCTCTGCCTCTTCCTCGACCATATCCACGGCCGATGCTCGCTGCCCCAGCGCCATCCGCACTCGCCAACTCACGGCGGCGGAAATCCTCTTGAAGGATAGCTCGCTTCACGTCTTCAAGCGAGAGGCGGGGCAAGTCGCGATTAAGGTTGATGATGAGCGAGGACCATGACTCTGGGAGTAAGGCCAGCAACTTGGTCTTCTTTTGGAGCTCACTGTAGTTCAAATCAGCTCCCTCAAGCCGCGTCAACAAGTCGAAGAATTTCTGCACCCCTTCTTCAAACGCTTCGTCTTCTTCAATTCGTAGTGCCGCCATTTGCCGTTCCAACACCACCGCTACCGCCGCTGTTGCAGGAGCATGTACACCCTTGAGAGCAGCCCATGCCTTTGGTCCTTTCTCTGGTTCACGCTGGAATGGCTTGATGTGACGGATCTGACTGCTCCCCAACGCTTGCCCAAGTAAGAGATAGCCTTGTGCGCTCTTCCGCACCCACGGGCTCTTCTCCGGGTCGTTCTCGGGGCGCTTCTCCGTTCCTTCCATCACCTCCAGCAGGTCATAGTGGTCAAAGATGTTCTCCATCTTGAAGGACCATTCAGCAAAGTTGTCACCGTTGAACTTGTCAAGCCCAAACACCCTAGGCTCATCCCTAGGTGGGCCAAGACTTGGTTGCATGGGCGCCATGGCTGAATCACGGGGTTGGCCTTGAGCTTGAGCTTCTCCACTGCCACCAGCACCTCTGCCACCCCTTTCCTCAGGTCCAGACATCGTCGAAACTGCTCCAAGGGGCTCTGATACCACTTGTTATAGTCACAATAGGCTTGAATGTGCCTAAAACGAAAGATAGAGAGCACAGACGGATTTCTGCACAGCGGCTTCAAACGTTGATAGCGTTCTGCTCACAGCTGCAAATGACTTGATTCAAATTGGATCTGGAGCGTCGTCACGTCGTCTACAATTAGCAATTTAGATTGCACGATTTGATAAAGAATTGACGACACAGCGTCGGTTTGAACGAACGGTACTATGGCAGCCACTATAGTCTTAGAACACAAGATAGGAAGAGTTACGAGTTGGGAATGACTCCCAGCTCCTACAAACCCCAAGAGCCGAGGTACAGTGATGTGGAACAGTGCCACACTGTCCCCAACCACGAAGGGTCTCGAAACTACCCTTCACTAGGGCCTACACCAAGTGAAATGTTACACTACACAAAGTAATGTAACTATCTTCAATATCTTGAGGTGTACCCTTTTGGCAAGCTTCGAAATCACTTGAGGCTTGACACCAAGGCTCGGGCTCTTCATCACAAACTCATCCTTGAGTTCTTGATGGGTCTGCTGCACACACCTGCGACACGCCGAACGTTCGACACAGGACAAAATAGAAACCGCGCACGACAAAATAGAAACCGCGCGCGAGACACAAACGACCGCGTAACACGCGTCTAGCAATAACTCGCTATTGACTCGACACACACACTCGACATCATGACTCAACATTCACACACAATTATAAGCATGAAATATATATTATCCCATGCCCTCATACCATTCCATACACACACACATTCACGCACACGGACAACAAGCCGAGTGAAAATCGTAGGGTTGCACCAACACATTAAACCAGGTGGGAGGGGAGAGGAGGACGAGAGGGAAGGTCCCCAAGGAGTCCCCAACCAAGGAAACCCCAGAAGCACACCGAATCCCTTCCCTATAGGAACCCCACTTTGACCTTTGTCCATTTCCCAACCTCCACAATCCACCTCACCCAAGTTGGCCACACTTGCCAACCCAATTTGGTTTCTCCCAACCACTTGGCAGCATCTACAGTGATGGGGACGAATTTCCCAACCCCAAAAAGTCTGTACCCCTTATGGAGTCAACCTCACAACTTCCCATAGTCACCACAACCAAATATCAAAAGCATACGAACTTCAAATGTTCGTAACTTTCTTCTTCGTGCTCCGATTGAAGCGATACTTGGCTCGACGGAAAGCTCTTGAGCAGAGGAGTCACTTCAGATATCTGCTCAAGCCAGATAACATTCACACACACTCAGAAAGTCCAAACCACAGAAAACACAGATTCTTGCACACACTCAGACCACGCATGCAACGCACGAACATATGATGGGAGGCACACAGACGTGAATGCATATGATTGCATCACACAACAAACTCCCCCTCTGGCTGCCAACCATCATCCCGCATGCCATAGCTCAAGCATGCACCCTCAGTGCACACTCATCCAAGCAATCGTCATTCCCTTCCAATGTTCTTCCGTCACTCATCCCAACGAACAATCAAACATCTCTGTTATGCCCAACTTTGCAGCACCCCTCTGCAGCCTCTGTCTCATAGCGTTAAGCTCCACACCCTCTCAATGTAGCCCCATAGCATTAAGCTATCGCATCCCCATTAATCTGCTCGGTCACACTCCCAGCTGATACCATACTTGGCTTGCGAAAACTATGATAGGTCAGTCTGTTGGGAGGGCGCACATCCCTCCTAGGACGGTCAGGCAGACATTGGTCACGTGGTGGAGCATCTTGCTGCCGCTGCTGCTGCTGCTGCTGCTGCTGCTCCACCTCAGGTTCTCCCCCATCCTCCGTCACCCCAGAGATCTCCTCCTCTGAGACAGTGACCTGCACTTGCCTTGAAGGCCGTTGCACCTCATTAGCCTCAATGATCAGCAGTGTAGTAGGAAGCTTCTGCTGCTACTGCTTCCACTCCTTGTAGTACAAGGACTCAAGGAACTTCACATCCCTTGACACAGTCAACTGTTGGCTGGTCAAGTCCCATATCAACCAGCCCTTGTGATCCCTAGCAAGCCCCAAGTGCACACCCCATCTCCCAGAAGCGTCCAGTTTTCCCCTCTTCTCCTTAGGCACATGAAACACCACCATGCAGCCGAAGGCTCTCAGCATGTTGACTGCTGGTGCACTCCCATACCACTTGGTGTAGGGGACCCACTGCTTGTCCCCCACAGTCGCCAGCACCCTGTTCTTCACAAGGGCGACCTGCCGCAGTGCAGTCGCCCAAAACGGATCCGGCAGCCCTGCACGCCCAAGGAGCGTGCGAGCACCTTCCTGCAGGGTCCGGTTGAACCGCTCAGCCACGCCGTTCTGCTGAGGGTTGTAGGGTACCGTGAGCTGATGTTGGATCCCCTTCTTCTTGAGCACCGCCTCAAAATCAGCGCCAATGAACTCTCCCCCATTGTGTGTGCGAATCACCTTCACCTTGTGTCCGCTCTCCCTTTGTGCTCTTGGCATCCACTCCTTAAGAACAGCCGCTGCCACCTCCCCCTTTGTCTTCAGAGGGTAGACCCACACCGCACGCGTGTGGTCGTCCACAATGGTCAAGAAGTAGCGGCTGCCCGAGAGAGAAGGGGCCCTCGTGGGGCCCACCACGTCCATGTGCACAAGTGCAAGTGGAGCCTTGGCTGGTCCCGTGCTGCTGCTGAAGGGAAACTTCGTGAACTTGGTCTCAAGGCATGTAGGGCAGCTCCCAATCTCCTTTGCTGCCCCCTTCACCTCCAACCCCTTCAAGCTCCCATCCTTCACTAACTTCTGCAACATAGGAATGTTGATGTGACACAACCTCTCGTGCCACGTCTCCCAATCGGCATCACCATTCCCAGATGAAGCCTTTGCCCATGCAGCGGTTGCATCCACACCAGCAAGCACCTCACCATGTGGCTGCTGTGACTGCTGCACCTTCTTGACTGCATCAAGGACCCCATCAGTTGGTGCAGTCTCCTCTCCTCCCGCAGTTGCTTTAGCCGTTGCTGCTGCCGCTGCCGTTGCTGGTGGTTTCCCATTCCAAGGGATGATGGGCAGCTGCCACAGGTCCTTGATGCAGCTGTTCTTCTCCTCCAAATCCCACAGCAGCAACTTCCCAAGCTTTGCACGGCAGCTGGTTGGGCCGAACGTAACTTTGGCCTTGCTTTTCTGCAGCCGGCGCACAGAGAGGAGGTTAACGGACAAACCTTCAACCAACAGCACATTCCCCAGCCCCACAAGGCCCCCATTGGCTCCCATTACCTTAGCATTCCCAACACCAATCACAGGGAGCAAAGCACCTGAAGCGGCAGCCACAAACTTTTTCTTCCCAGGGGGTTTTACCTCGTCAAGCAAATCTGCCCGTGGGGTCATGTGACTTGTGCAACCTGAATCGATCACCTAGTGAGTGAGGGGGTGCATCACAACCTTCCCAACAGAGCCCACATCACCCTCACTCCCTTTCACGTCCTCAACCTTGAGGAACATCCCAGGGTCGGATTTACCTTGTGCACCATCACCTTGTGCACCTGAACCTTGCACAGCGCCACCTCGTGCACGTTCACCACTTGGCGGCTTCATGCCTGGGGGTGCCCATCCCTCAGGCCGGCTAAAACACTTGAACCACGGGTGTCCAGCCTTCTTGCAGTACCAGCAAGCTCCCTCCATTCGGGTGCTCCCCCTGCCTCCAGAGCTCCCATGCCCCTCGTTGTAATCACCTCGGCCTCTCCCTCTGCCAAAGCCTCTCCCACGGCCTCGGCCTCTCCCTCCCCCTCTTCCTCTGCTGCCTCCTGCAGCTCCATACCCCTCAGCAGTTTTGTTGGCAGCACCACCTCCAGTGTGGCTCCTGCGGAAGTCCTCCTGCAGGATCTGCTTTCGTAGCCACTCAGGCGTCCACTTGTCCTGCTGAACGTTGAGGGTGGGGATGAGGTTGTCCCATGAGTTGTCGAGCACCGAGATGATCTTGGTGCACTGCTGCATCTGCGACACCTCGCTGCCCGCCGCTGCCATCCTCGCATAGGTGTCCTTGATCTTGTCAAGGACCGGTTTCACATCATCTCCCGGTTTCATGGAGAGGGCAGCCAACTCCTTCTCCAACACAATCACCATCGGCAGCGTGTTGGGATGAATCACGTCGCGTAGCAGCTTCCATGCCTTCGGTCCGGAATCATCCAGCTCCACCATATCCTTGATGTGCTGGAACATGTCGTTGTTGACCGATTGTATAATCAAGTCGTACAGCACCGCGCTCTTCTCAATCCACCGATCGCGGGCATCTCCTTCCCCCGGCATCTTCTCCTCTCCCATTGCAATTTTCAGCAGCTTGTAGCGCTTGAAGGCGCTCCGCATCCGCCCGCTCCATTCCTCATAGTTGGAGCCATCCAAAGCTTCGATCTTGGATGGTGGTGGTTCACTCCTCTTCTCAGCTGCATCTCCACTCCCGTGATTCATCTCCTCTGCTCCCAATCAGAGGTTTCAGCTCCCCCCTTTGCTGGTCCCAATGTAGATCCACACAATCTTCACAAGTGTCAGCGCCAACGAAATTTCGGCAGAGTTTCCCCTTAGCGGAAGTCACATGCAACCTCCAGAACTCCACTTAGGCACGCCCACAGGCCATGGTGGGTCTAGGAGGGTCTTCACACTTCAGTAGAATCTCAACAAAGTCCTTAATCAGCTCTGATACCACTTGTTAGAGACTAAGGACGGAGTCTATGAAGATTAGGAGCCAAAATATCTCAAAATCGTTGGTCTCAATTTCTGGACAGAATCGTCGCGCTCACAAGAAACGCCGTGGACAAAAAACGCACTGTTAAAACTTCACCAATTTCGGATATGTTGTAGCTCTAGTCTGTGGCTACAATTCCCAAGTTGAATCGTACAAAAACGTGAAGTATTTCTTGAGGTATCAACTTTGGCGCACAGGGGGGTATGCTGCCATAGAATCTTAACTCAATCACAAAGTTCACACAATTGACACACAAGGATTAGAGTAGCATTAAACCAGGTGGGAGGGGAGAGGAGGACGAGAGGGAAGGTCCCCAAGGAGTCCCCAACCAAGGAAACCCCAGAAGCACACCTAATCCCTTCCCTATAGGAACCCCACTTTGACCTTTGTCCATTTCCCAACCTCCAAAATCCACCTCACCCAAGTTGGCCACACTTGCCAACCCAATTTGGTTTCTCCCAACCACTTGGCAGCATCTACAGTGATGGGGACGAATTTTCCAACCCCCAAAAGTCTGTACCCCTTATGGAGTCAACCTCACAACTTCCCATAATCACCAGAACCAAATATCAAAAGCATACGAACTTCAAATGTTCGTAACTTTCTTCTTCGTGCTCCGATTGAAGCGATACTTGGCTCGACGGAAAGCTCTTGAGCAGAGGAGTCACTTCAGATATCTGCTCAAGCCAAATAACATTCACACACACTCAGAAAGTCCAAACCACAGAAAACACAGATTCTTGCACACACTCACACCACGCATGCAACGCACGAACATATGATGGGAGGCAGACAGACGTGAATGCATATGATTGCATCACACAACAACTTCTTCTTGTCGACTTCCTTGGCCGGCTTCCAGCCACTGCTACTCCCGCCGCCAGAGTGTCCGCGCTGCCCCGGTCGACCTCCTTGCTTGGCCGGGGCGACAAAGTTCGCCTGCGCCAAGAGCTCCTGGGACCGCTCTGCCTCTTGCTTCGCCTCGTCCTGCAGGATGTACGAGGTCAAGTTGTCCTCGTTGAGCGTCATCCTCATGCTCGGCGCCATTGACAGCCGCTTCAGGAGGTTGTAGCTACTCGAGAGTCCCTGCATGACGTGGGTGACGTACGACGCCGTCGAGTACTGCGCGCCGGCCATCCTGATGGTGGCGAGAATTCGCCGAGCTCGGTTGCAGTAGCCGGTTGCCGTCTCCTCGTCGCCCATAAGCAGGTGCGTCAGATGCCCTTCCAGCTGGGTGATGAACAAGTCGTCGGTGACTTGGTAGGTCGACTCAATGAAGTGCCACGCTCGGTGGCCGGCGTCGAGGTACTCTCGGCACCACTTCAAGGCGATCTGCACGCCCGGCGAGCAGCACCGCGAGATGACCGTGAAGGTCAACAGCTGCACGGCGCGGAACTTCGCTCGCAAGTCGGCATGATGCTCCTCCGGCATCGCCACTGTCCCTCGAGCGAAACCGATCAGCCCGGCCATCTCCAGCTGGGGCTCGATAGCTTCCTTGCAGGTGAGAATGTCTTGTCGACCTACGAGCGGCGGGGTGACCAAGATCCTGTCCGGCGTGAACTTGAAGTAGCCGTAGCTCGGTGCTATCCCGCCCGCCGTCACCTGGGTCGCCGACATCGGCGACAATCCGCTTCGACGTCCTCCGACGTCGCCCTGCGAGGAGCCTGCAGCCGCCGACGACTGCCTCCCTCGCTCCTGAACGCCGCCGACTTCATCGGCGTGAATCACACCACGCTGCCTCGACGTGCCTCCCGCACTGCTGCCGCCTTGGCCACCTTCGGCGTGGACGCCCACGTCGACGCCGCCTTCGTTGGTCATCGGTCGAGGAGAAGCCGGTCGAGAAGGGGGGTGCTCCGTCGCCCACATGGTACGGAGTCCAGCCTCGACGACCACCCAGGGTATCACCCCGTACTCCTGGGCCTCATGGCGTCTCCTCGCATCCTCCAGCCGTCCCTCCAGGGTGTCCATCACCTTGGCGTCACCTACGCGCACGTTAGGGACCTGTACGGCTGCCGGCCTAGGAGCAACTTAGGTATGTGACCTCTATGTCGACCTGACTGAAAGGTAAGTCGTGTGCCCTCCACGCTCACCGCACCATGCGGAGATAACTACTACAACGGGAGCTAGACTACGGGCTAGGCACGAGTGCTCGTGTGATCTCTGCGTTCGTTGGTCCTTAGTCGGTTTCCTAGTGCACACACTGCTTGCTAGTTCACGGGGCAGATTGGCAAGAGTTTCACTAGAGAAAGTTGACAACAATAGTACAATGAAGTTGGCATGGCTAGACTACATCAGAGCTAGCATTCAGGTCGGTCGACTACCAGCACAGCATGGTCGATCGCGCTCCAGCAGTGCAAAGTCGACGGCGTGCCAACGCTGCAGGTTGACGGCGTGCCAGCGTTGCTCCCGCAGAACAGCAGCGCACCTACTTCGCAGGTGCTCGTAGATGATTGGCGGGCTAAGCCTCGTCACCTGAACATCGCACGCACCAAGTCATCCTCGTGCTGACGGCTCCACCTGATCCGCCGCGTCGACCTCGGGATACCACCACCGAGGTCGGACTCGCCAACTTCGCCCGGGCGACCGTCGTACTCCTTCGCAGAACCTCGTCACCCAGGTATCCCGGTCGACCGGGCAACCATGTCGACCAGCTGCTCCTGTATGTGCTCGTCGACCTCCCAAGTCGACGACCACCCCAAGTCGACCTCACCAAGTTGACCACACCTCTGGTCGACCAGCTCCAGGTCGACGTCACTCCTGGTCGACCAGCTCCACGTCGACCAGCGCAGTTTTCAGTCGACCACCCAAGTCGGCTACCCGAAGTCGGCGTCACCAAGTCGACGCCCCTTCTACGTCGGCACCGACTTCCAGACCGACCTCTTGAAGTCGGCGACCTCCCAAGTCAGCGACCTTGCAAGTCAGCGACCTTGCAAGTCGGTGACCTTGAAAGTCGGTGACCTTGCAAGTCGGTGACCTCCCAAGTCGGCGACCTTGCAAGTCGATGACCTTGCAAGTCGGTGACCTTGCAAGTCGGTGACCTTGAAAGTCGGTGACCTCCCAAGTCCGCGACCTTGCAAGTTGGTGCCGACTTCCAGGTCAACGTGCCACATCGCCGACCACCAGTTGAAGTCGGCCGCTGGCTTCCCAAGTCGGCGGCATTGCAGTGGCCGCGTGCAAGACGACCAACCCCGCCGACCAGCTCGCCCAAGTCGACGTCGCCCACCGCTGCAAGGCGGCTGTGCCTCCCGTACACCCAACCATGAAGTCGGCTCCGCCCAAGCGAGGACGGGGCCAACAACAACTCCCGTTGACATGCTTGAGCTATGGCATGTGGGATTATGATAGGCAGCCAGAGGGGGAGTTTGTTATGTGATGCTATCATTTGCATTCACGTCTGTCCGCCTCCCATCATATGTTCGTGCGTTGCATGCGTGGTGTGAGCGTGTGCAAGAATTGTGTTCGGTGTGGTTTGGATTTTCTGAGTGTGTTTGAATGTTATTTGGCTTGAGCAGATATCTGAAGTGACTCCTCTGCTCAAGAGCTTTCTGACGAACCAAGACTCGCCGCGATCGGAGCAAGAACGGGAAAGTTATGATCTTTCGAAGTTTTCTTTGTGATGCGGTGACTATGGGAATTCGCAGGTTGACTCAACATGGGATACAGACTTTTGGGGTTGGGAAATTCGTCCCCATCACTGTAGTTGATGCCTAATGATTGGGAGAACCCAAACCAGGTTGGCAAGTGTGGCCAAGTTGGGTGAGGTGGATGGCATGGGTTGGGAAAGTGACAAATGTCAAAGTTGGGGTGCCTATAGAGAGGGGAATTGTGTTGCATGAGGGTTTCCTTGGTTGGGGACTCCTTGGGGACCTTCCCTCTCGTCCTCCCCTCCCTTCATACCTGGTTTATTGCTACTCTGTCATCCTTGTGTCAACTTCTCAGATGATTGTGATTGAGCTAAGTATTTCTATGGCAGCATACCCCTTAGTGCGCCGAATTTTATAACTCGAGTGATACTCCATCTATTTATACGATTCAAATTGGAAAAGATAGCCACGGTCAAGGGCTAGAATATATACGAGTTTGACAGAATTCTAACGGTGCGTTTTTCGTCAACGGCTTCTTGTGACGACGACTATCCAGAATTTGTGATATTTCGACCCTCAATATTAATAGACTCCGTCCTTAGTCTCTAACAAAGAGGGTAGCCAAGGTCAGGTCGAGTGCAGGTCATCAGGTACATGAGGCAGCCCACTCGGCTCGGCTCTACGGACTCGTCCGAAGGTGGAGCTGAGAGTGAGTGCCCGGTAGGCAGAGGAGTGGAATGTGGCGAGGAGTACTGGAAGCGGAAGCGCTGAAGGACCTGGTGCACCATGTGTGACTGAGTTAAGGTGATGGTGCGCCGTGCTATGTCCTGGATGATCTGCAATCCAAGATAGCTGCGCAGCTCACCCAGGTCTGTGCACATGTGTCTCTGCTGCTACTCCGACTTCACTAGGGCCAGTGCCTCAGTGTCAGCAACGGCTAAGACCAAGTCGTCGACGTACACGAGGATGTAGAAAGGCGGCAGCGAAGTGTCGGTGCGCAGAAACAGCTACGGGTCAGCAGTCGAAGGAGCAATCCCAAAAGCCGCAAGCGTCGTCCTCACTGTGTCATGCCACTCGCGAGGCGTCTGGCGGAGACTGTAGACTGTCCGTCGGAGGCTCCACTGGGTACCTGCAGGAAACGACCCAGTGAAGCTAGGTGGGCACCGCAACCAGATCTCCTCATGCAGGCTGCATTGTAAGAAAGCTGTGCTGAAGTCAAGAGAGTGAAGCTCGTAGTCACGCTGAGCCGCGACGTGCAGCAGCACTCGAAGAGTGGTCATCTTTGGGGTAGGGGAGAAGGTCTGGAAGAAGTCAACTCCCTGTCGCTATCAGACTCAGGGTCCGGACCGTCAGGAAGGGAGGACGCAGGAGGAGACTGCAGGGGAACTCTCAGTGGAACAGAGGAAGGACGAAGTGTCATAAGGTTAGTGCCGGGAACAGGAGGAGGACGCGGACGCGGAACATGACGACCAGTGCGACCAGCGTGAACAGGCGAGGCAGGGCCAGACATCGGCTCACAATGTCCAGTAAGAGAGTCTGACTGCTCACTGTAAGGAGAAGGAGTACGCAATGGGGAGGCTGGCTGTAACTGTTGCTGCGACTGGTCAGGCGGTGGACACAGTAGAGGTGGAGTAAGGTCACTAGAAGACGGGAGACCAAGAACCTGGCGAAGTAGTGGAACGAAGTACGGTTGCGGCCGCAGTTACAGTCTGTTTAGTGCCGCCAGCACCAGTACCGACAGCTCCAGCACCCCCTGCGCCAGCACCTCCAGCTCCGACTCTTCCCAAATTACAGTGCCGCCAGCACCAGTACCGACAGCTCCAGCACCCCCAGCGCCAGCACCTCCAGCTCTAGGGTCTCCAGCTCTAGTATCTGCAGTACCACCAGCTCCAGCACCTCCAGCACCTCAAGTATCAGCAACACCACCAGATCCGGCAGCTCCAGTACCTCCACTATGAGCACCTCCGGGACCAGCACCTCCAGCACCTCCAGCAGCACCAGCACAAGCTCCGGCAGCTCCACGACCTCCAGCACGAGCACCTCCAGGACCAGCAGCTCCAGCACCTCCGGGACCTCTAGCTCCAGCAGGACCACCAGCACCTCTAGTACCAGCAGCACCAGCAGCACCACCGCCTCCAGTTCCAGTGCCTCTAGTGGCATGCCCCCAATCTCCAGCAGCGCCACTCCGAAGGCGGGTGCGCCGAGCAAACCATTCGCGCAGCTGCAGTGGAGAGAGAGGCTCCCGCTGTGACTAGGCACCCATAGGACCTCCAACACACACAGTAGCTCTAGGCTCAGCACTGCCAGACTCAAAACCCCCAGGCTCCGCACGCTCAGGCTCAGCACCCCTAGGCTCAACACCCCCAGGCTCCGCACGCTCAGGCTCAGCACCCCCAGGCTCCGCACGCTCAGGCTCAGCAACCCCACGCTCAGCACCCCCACGCTCCGCACACTCAGGCTCAGCACCCTTAGACACAGCACCTATTGCAGCACCCTCCCCAGCAGCACTAGAGTCGACAGCTACCTCGACAGGCTCAGTCAAAGGGAATGGGTCTACCTGAGACACACCTGAGGGAGCAGGACCATGAGGGGGGAGGGGGTCTACCAGAGGAGGACCTGGTGCGACGAAAAGTGGTGGGGGGGGGAGAGGGGCAGTGCGGTAGGAGAAGAGACGGTAAAAGGGAACCGACTCGTCAAACGTGACGTTCTAAGAGGGCAGGACACAGCGCGAGGTGGGGTGGTAAAACTGCCAGCCAGGCGCGTCAGGGGGGAAGCCAAGGAAGACACAGAGAATGGCGCGGGAGGAGAGCTTGTCCACGGAAGTATTGCGGACAAAGGCACGAGAACCCCAGACCCGGAACACTGACGCATTGCCAACCTCCCTCGTCCAACGTAGTGTAGGCGAGGTTCCCGGCAAGGAGACACAGCGCCAGAGGTTGAGCTGATGCGCAGCGTACCGGACCGCAAACGGCCACAGAAAATGGGGAGCAGCTACATGGATCATGGAGGTACGAGCGACCTCCATGACTAAGCCAATGCGGCGCTCAGCAACCCCATTTTGCTGCGGAGAGGCCGGAAGCGTGAACGACTGGAGGATGCCCTCCCCACAACAAAAGTCCCGCAAGAGGTTGGAGGAGAACTCGTCACCTCTGTCAGAGTGCAGACGCAGGACATGAAGGTCCGTGTGGAACCGCTCGCGGAGCTGGAGACGGACAGCGCGGATCCAAGGGATCAATACATCAAGGACCTCCCCCTTGCTGCGCAAGGGGAAGACCGTGGTGTAATGCGAGTAGTCGTCAACAAGCAGCAGAAAGTATCGCTCGCGGCCCTGTCCAGGGACGCGGGCTGGGCCCCACACGTCCATGTGGAGAGTCTGCAGTGGAGTAGTCATCGGAAGAAACGAGGAGTGAGGAGCGGCGCGCTGCCGCCCCTCGACACAGGGAAGGCAGGGAGGGGCAGGCGAGGGTGGGAAGGGAGGGAGAGACCTGGGAAGACCAGAGACAACGAGGCGGGAGTGCATGCCACGGAGGCATGGCAGGGAGGGGTGACCAAGGCGGTGGTGCCAAAGGAGAGTCTGGTGCGACAGGAGGCGACACCAACAGGGGGCTGCTAGCTGATCTGACACGGACGCAGACGCAGCTACCTGAGGAGGCACGGTAGTCAGTGTGTACAGACTCGACCCAAGCCGACGGGTGAACGTGGCCAGGTGACGGCCAGTCCGGGGTCACGTATAGATTGCCATATGCTGTCCTCCAGGGGTGAAGGTATCAACCCGTTCATCCTGAAGGACGGCGTTGCTCAAGTTCGTAGAGAACGAGGGGAGGTGAAGTCCTGACAATGAGCCAGATGGAACCGCCAGACACGGGAGAACAGTGGAGGAACATGCAAGAACCGGGGCCCCAAGAGGGGTCAGCCAGAGAGAATTCAACCGGTGCTGGGACTGGTCGACTATGGCGCTGTCGCAAAAGAAACAGCGGGAAGCACCTGAGTCAAGCGTGAAGGTGTGCAAGGCTTCAGCAGGCGCAGTACCAGGGAGAGCACCTAGAGCAGACTCACTAGCACCTAGAGTAGGACCCTCTATACCTGGGTCGTGTTAGAGACTAAGGACGGAGTCTATGAAGATTAGGAGCCGAAATATCTCAAAATCGTTGGGCCTAGTTTCTGGACAGAAACGTCGAGTTCACAAGAAACGCCGTCGACAAAAATTGCACCGTTCACTAAACTTAGATATGTTGTAGCCCTAGTCTGTGGCTACAATTCCCAAGTTGAATCGTATAAAAAGGTGAAGTATTTCTTGAGTTATGAATTTCGGTGCACTAGGGGGTAAGCTGCCATAGAATCTTAACTCAATCACAATTGTCTCACAATTTCACACAAGAAAGTTGGAGTAGCAATCAACCAGGTGGGAGGGAAGAGGAGGACGAGAGGGAAGGTTCCCAAGGAGTCCCCAACCAAGGAAACCCCATAAGCACACCAAATCCCTTCCCTATAGGAACCCCACTTTTACTTTTGTCACTTTCCAACCCATGCCATCCACCTTGCCCAACTTGGCCACACTTGCCAACCTGGTTTGGCACCTCCCAACCACTTGGCAGCATCTACAGTGATGTTGACGAATTTCCCAACCCCCAAAAGTCTATACCCCTTATGGAGTCAACCCCACAACTTCCCATAGTCACCACAACCAAATATCAAAAGCATACGAACTATTAACGTTCGTAACTTTGTTGTTCGTGCTCCGATTGAAGCGATACTTGGTTCGTCGGAAATCTTTTGAGCAGAGGAGTCACTTCAGATATTCGCTCAAGCCAAATAACATTCACACACACTCAGAAAAACCAAACCACATCAAACACAAATTCTTGCACAAGCTCACGCCACGTATGCAACGCACGAACATGTGATGGGAGGCAGACAGACGTGAATGCAAGTGATAGCATCACACAACAAACTCCCCCTCTGGCTGCCTACCATCATCCCACATGCCATAGCTCAATCATGCACCCTCAATGCACACTCATCCCAGCAAGCTTCATGCCCTTCCAATGCTCAGATTCAGCCAAGCGCTTGGTGAGAATGTCAGCCGCCTGCTGATGGGTCTTCACAATCTCCAGTCGCACCTCCTTGTCCAGGAGCCTCCTCACCCAGTGCCACTTGGGCCTGATGTGCTTTGTCAGCCCATGAAGGCAGGCGTTCTTGGCAAGCTTCACTGCCGACTCATTGTCACAAAACATGATTGTCGGCTCCCTCTGACCAACTCCAATCTCCTCCAACAAACGCCTCAGCCACACCACCTCCTTTGCCCCATGATGCAGGGCCATGTACTCTGTCTCACACGAGGACTGCCCCACCTCATTCTGCTTCTTACCACGCCAGCTCACTACACCACCTCCAAACAGGCACACATAGCCTCCAATGCTGGTGCCATCCGTCTTCACAGAGTTGAAGCTAGTGTCAGTGTAGCAGGTCAGGAGCATCTCCCCCTTGCTCAAATCAGCTGCACCCCTTTGCAGCCTCTGCCTCACAGCACTGTACTCCAAACCCACAGATGCAGTGGTGCTCACATGGCGGACCAACCTCTTGGCCGCTACCAGCTGCTGATGACTGGGGCGTGAAACCACAGTGGCAAGCCTGGATGTAGCAAAGGCAATGTTAGGCCGCGTGTGGTTAGCCGCATGATTGAGTGCCCCCACCATGGAATGAAATAGCTTCCTGTCACTCTCACCCACCACCTCCTCATCAGCACAGAGCTCCACAGTGAACCCCGAGGGCAGTGGGGTGGCTAGCTTTCCTCCATCTTGCAGCCCATACTTCTCAGCCAGCCCCTCACAATACTTCCTCTGGTGCAACCTTAACACTCCCTTGTCAAGGTCCCTCTCCACATGCATCCCTAGGTAATACTTCACATCTCCCATCTTCGAGCACTTGAACTGCATCTCCAGCATCTCCTCCACACGCTCAATCATTGCAGACGACTCAGAGAAGAGATGATGTCGTCCACATACACCAGGAGCATGAGAAACTGCTACTTCTCTTGCAGCAGGAACAAGCTGTGATCACACTCGCTCAACTTGAAACCCCCAGCCAGCAGTGTCTCCTCTAACTTTTGGTACCATGCATAAGGAGCCTGCTTCAGGCCATAGATGGCCTTCTTCAGCCTGCACACCCTGCCGCTCCCATCATCCAAACCCTCAGGCTGTAACATGTATAGCTCCTCCAGAATGATCCCATAAAGGAAGGCGGTGGTGATGTCCATCTGCTTCACCTGCCATCCACGGTTTGCTGCCATTGCCAATGACACCCGAAGTGTTGTGCCTTTCCCCACAGGGGCATAGAGCTCGTTGAAGTCCTTTAGCCACAAGCCTTGACTTGTAGCGGGTCAGCGCCCCATCAGGTCCGTACTTGTGCCTGAAAATCAGCTTGGAAGAAATGGCCTTCTTCCCAAGAGGCAGCTCACACAACTCCCAAGTCTCATTCTCCAGCAGAGAGTCGTACTCCTCCTTCACACTCTGCTTCCACTTTTCAGCATCGGGCCCGCTCAATGCCTCAGCTAGCGTCTTGGGCTCAGGGACGGCTGCCCAGTAGCAGTGTGCTATCTCATCCTCATCACACTGCTCAGCCACACTCCCAGCCCGTACCACCTTTGGCTTGCCAAAGCTCGGATAGGTCAGCCGGTTAGGAGGGCGCACATCCCTCCTAGGACGGTCAGCAGTGCGTGCGGCACCTTGTGGAGCACCTTGCTGCTGCTGCTGCTGCTGCTCCTCCACCTCAGGTTCTCCCCCATCCTCAGTCACCCCAGAAATCTCCTCCTCTGAGACAGTGACCTGCACTTGCCTCGAAGGCCGCTGCACCTCATCAGCCTCAATGATCAGCGGTGTAGTAGGAAGCTTCTGCTGCTGCTGCTTCCACTCCTTATAGTACAAGGACTCAAGGAACTTCACATCACTTGACACAGTCAGCTGCTGGCTGGTCAAGTCCCAAATCAGCCAACCCTTGTGATCCTTAGCATGCCCCAAGTGCACACCCCATCTCCCAGAAGCTTCGAGTTTTCCCCTCTTCTCCTTAGGCACATGAAACACCACCATGCAGCCGAAGGCTCTCAGCATGTTGACTGCTGGTGCACTCCCATACCACTTGGTGTAGGGGACCCACTGCTTGTCCCCCATAGTCGCCAGCACCCTGTTCTTCACAAGGGCGACCTGCCGCAGTGCAGTCACCCAAAACGGATCCGGCAGCCCTGCACGCCCAAGACGAGTGCGAGCACCTTCCTGCAGGGTCCGGTTGAACCGCTCAGCCACGCCGTTCTGCTGAGGGTTGTACGGCACTGTGAGCTGATGCTAGATCCCCTTCTTCTTCAGCACCGCCTCAAAATCAGCACCAATGAACTCTCCCCCATTGTCTGTACAGATCACCTTCACCTTGTGTCCGCTCTCCCTTTGAGCTCTCGGCATCCACTCCTTGAGAACAGCCGCTGCCACCTCCCCCTTAGTCTTCAGAGGGTACACCCACACCGCACGCGTGTGGTCGTCCACAATGGTCAAGAAGTAGCGGCTGCCCGAGAGAGAAGGGGCCCTCGTGGGGCCCACCACGTCCATGTGCACAAGTGCAAGTGGAGCCTTCGCTGGTCCTGTGCTGCTGCTGAAGGGAAACTTCGTGAACTTGGTCTCAAGGCATGTAGGGCAGCTCCCAATCTCCTTTGCTGCCCCCTTCACCTCCAACCCCTCCAAGCTCCCATCCTTCACTAACTTCTGCAGCATAGGAATGTTGATGTTACACAACCTCTCGTGCCACGTCTCCCAATCGGCATCACCATTCCGAGATGAAGCCTTTGCCCATGCAGCGATTGCATCCACACCAGCAAGCACCTCACCATGTGGCTGCTGTGACTGCTGCACCTTCTTGACTGTATCCAGGGCCCCACCAATTGGTGCAATCTCCTCCCCTCCCGCAGTTGTTTTAGTCGTTGCCACTGCCGCTGCCGTTGCTGGTGGTTTCCCATTCCAAGGGATGTTGGGCAGGTGCCACAGGTCCTTGATGCAGCTGCTCTTCTCCTCCAAATCCCACAGCAGCAACTTCCCAAGCTTTGCACGGCAGCTGGTTGGGCCGAATGTAACTTTGGCCTTGCTTTTCTGCAGCCGGCGCACAGAGAGGAGGTTAGCGGATAAACCTTCAACCAACAGCACATTCCCCAGCCCCACAAGCCCCCCATTAGCTCCCATAACCTTGGCATTCCCAACACCAATCACAGGGAGCAAGGCACCTGAAGCGGCAGCCACAAACTTGATCTTCTCAGGGGGTTTTACCTCGTCAAGCAAATCTGCCCGTGGGGTCATGTGACTTGTGCAACCTGAATCGATCACCTAGTGAGTGAGGGGGTGCATCACAACCTTCCCAACAGAGCCCACATCACCCTCACTCCCTTTCACGTCCTCAACCTTGAGGAACATCCCAGGGTCGGATTTACCTTGTGCACCATCACCTTGTGCACCTGAACCTTGCACAGCGCCACCTCGTGCACGTTCACCACTTGGCGGCTTCATGCCTGGGGGTGCCCATCCCTCAGGCCGGCTAAAACACTTGAACCACGGGTGTCCAGTCTTCTTGCAGTACCAGCAAGCTCCCTCCATTCGGGTGCTCCCCCTGCCTCCAGAGCTCCCATGCCCCTCGTTGTAGTCACCTCGGCCTCTCCCTCTGCCAAAGCCTCTCCCAGGGCTTCGGCCTCTCCCTCCCCCTCTTCCTCTGCTGCCTCCTGCAGCTCCATATCCCTCAGCAGTTTTGTTGGCAGCGCCACCTCCCGCGTGGCGCCTGCGGAAGTCCTCCTGCAAGATCTGCTGCCGTAGCCTCTCAGGCGTCCACTTGTCCTGCTGAGTGTTGAGGGTCAGGATGAGGTTGTCCCATGAGTTGTCGAGCACCGAGATGATCTTGGTGTACTGCTGCATCTCCGACACCTTGCTGCCCGCCACTGCCATCCTCGCATAGGTGTCCTTGATTTTGTCAAGGACCGGCTTCACATCGTCTCCCGATCGCATGGAGAGGGCAGCCAGCTCTTTCTCCAACACAATCACCATCGGCAGCGTGTTGGGTTCAACCATGTCGCGTAGTAGCTTCTACGCCTTCGGTCCCGAGTCATCGAGCTCCACCAAATCCTTGATGTGCTGGAACATGTCGTTGTTGACCGATTGTATAATCAAGTCGTACAGCACCGCGCTCTTCTCAATCCACCAATCGCGGCCATCTCCTTCCTCGGGCATCTTCTCCTCTCCCATAGCCAATTTCAGCAGCTTGTAGCGCTTGAAGACGCTCCTCATCCGCCCACTCCATTCCTCATAGTTGGAGCCATCCAATGCCTCAATCTTGGATGGCGGCGGCTCGCTCTTCTTCTCAGCTGCTTCTCCACTTCCTTTACTCATCTCCTCTACTCCCAATCAGAGGTTTCAGCTCCCCCTTTTGCTGGTCACAATGTAAATCCACACAATCTTCACAAGTGTCGGCGCCAACGAAATTTCGGCAGAGTTTCTCCTTTGCGGAAGTCACATGCAACCTCCAGAACTCCACTTAGGCACACCCACAGGCCATGGTGGGTCTAGGAGGGTCTTCACACTTTGGTAGACTCCCCACAAGGTCCTTCATCTGCTCTGATACCACTTGTTAGAGACTAAGGACGGAGTCTATGAAGATTAGGAGCCGAAATATCTCAAAATCGTTGGGCCTAGTTTCTGGATAGAAACGTCGAGTTCACAAGAAACGCCGTCGACAAAAATTGCACTGTCTCAACTTCACTAAACTCAGATATGATGTAGCCCTAGTCTGTGGCTACAATTTCCAATTTGAATCGTACGATAAGGTGAAGTATTTCTTGAGTTATGAATTTCGGCGCCCTAGGGGGGTAAGCTGCCATAGAATCTTAACTCAATCACAATTGTCTCACAATTTCACACAAGAAAGTTGGAGTAGCAATTAACCAGGTGGGAGGGAAGAGGAGGACGAGAGGGAAGGTCCCCAAGGAGTCCCCAACCAAGGAAACCCCATAAGCACACCAAATCCCTTCCCTATAGGAACCCCACTTTTACTTTTGTCCATTTCCAACCCATGCCATCCACCTTGCCCAACTTGGCCACACTTGCCAACCTGGTTTGGCACCTCCCAACCACTTGGCAGCATCTACAGTGATGTTGACGAATTTCCCAACCCCCAAAAGTCTATACCCCTTATGGAGTCAACCCCACAACTTCCCATAGTCACCACAACCAAATATCAAAAGCATACGAACTTCCAACGTTCGTAACTTTCTTGTTAGTGCTCCGATTGAAGCGATACTTGGTTCGTCGGAAAGCTCTTGAGCAGAGGAGTCACTTCAGATATTTGCTCAAGCCAAATAACATTCACACACACTCAGAAAAACCAAACCACATCAAACACAAATTCTTGCACACGCTCACGCCACGTATGCAACGCACGAACATGTGATGGGAGGCAGACAGACGTGAATGCAAGTGATAGCATTACATAACAGGTCGGGCGGTACACACTGGTAACAGTCACCCTCAGCACTAACAGTCAAAGCATACATGGCAGCAAGGATAGTGTCATAGTCAAGAGCAAATATATCCACACCCTGCCTAAGCAGCTCTAGCCAGCGGGGGAGCTCAGTCGCGTCAGGAAACTGTGCGCGCCACGCGTCGTCAAGACGGGAGAAGTAGCAGGACTCTTTGTGACCAACCTTCCTGCATGTCTTCCCAGTGCGGTCACCTGTGCGAATGGCGTACTGGCAGCGAACACTACCCCCAGACGCCCCACGCTGAGCAAACCACTCACGAAGCTCCTGGGGCGTAAGGGTCTCACGCGGACACTGCTGCTGCTGCCTCTGATCACCACCAGAACCTCCCCTCTAACCAGTTCCACCCCGACCGCCACCACCACCGCCGCCACCACTCCCACCGCCGCCACCACTGCCGCCGCCACCACTCCCACTGTCGCTACCACCGCCGCCACCAACGTCTCCACTCCCACCACCACTCCCTACTCCACCACCGTCACCTCCACCGCCTCCACCGCCTCCACCACCTCCACCACCGCCTCCATTGCTACCACCCCCACCACCCTTGCCTCCCTTGCCCCTGCCTCTGTGGTGCCTCCCACTAGGAGCAAACGCAGCCCCGACCTCCTCAGCACGAAGGAAGTCAACAGCAGCAGCAGAAGCGAAGGAGGGGGGGAGGGGGAACACCCCTCAAAGAAGGGAGTGCGAGGAGTACCACGAGCAGCACCTACAGTGAAAATTCTAGCTTGAGCTGCAAGGAGGTGCTTCTCGAGCAGGTCGACAATTGTTATCGTCACAGTAGGATTTAATGTGCCTAAAACGAAAGATAGAGTGCACAGTCGGATTTCTGCACAGCGGCTTTAAACGTTCATAGCGTTCTGGTCACAGCTTCAAATGACCTGATTCAACTTGGATCTGGAGCGTCTAAACGTTGCCTACAATAGGCAATTTAGATCGCACAATTTCACTAAGTATTCACGACACAGAGTTGGTTTGAACGAACGGCACTATGGCAGCCACTATAGTCTTAGAACACAAGATAGGAAGAGTTAGCAAGAGTTACGAGTTGGGAATAGCTCCCAGCTCCTACAAACCCCAAGAGCCGAGGTACAGTGATGTGGAACAGTGCCACACTGTCCCCAACCACGAAGGGTCTCGAAACTACCCTTCACTAGGGCCTACACAAAGTGAAATGTTACACTACACAAAGTAATGTGTAATGTAACTATGTATGTAATGTTATCTTGAGGTGTACCCTTTTCGCGGGCTTCGCGATCACTTGAATGTTGACACCAGGGCTCGGGTTCTTCATCACAAACTCATCCTTGAGTTCTTGATGGGTCTGCTGCACACACCTGCGACACGCCGAACGTTTGACACACGACAAAATAGAAACCGCGCACGGGACACACGACAAAACAGAAACCGCGCGCGAGACACAAATGACCGCGTAACACGCGACTAGCGAAGACTCGCTATTGACTCGACACACACACACTCGACATCATGACCCATCATACACACATTATTATAAGCATGAAATTTATATCATCTCATGCCTCCATGCCACTCCATGCACACACACGCATGCACGCACACGGACAACAAGCCGAGTGCAAACCGTAGGGTTGCACCAACAAACTCCCCCTTGGATTGTTGGCCTTAGGATATTGCTCTCTTAGTTCAGAGCCATCCCAGCCAGCTTGCAACACTTCCAATGCTGCTGCTCCACCAGCCTCTTGGTCATCATGTCAGCCGGCTGCCCCGTGGTCTTCTTGTAGCGCAACTCAACTTCACCCGCGGTTACCATGCTCCTCGTCCAATGCCACTTCACCCTCATGTGCTTCACGAGTCCATGCAACACAGGGTTCTTAGCAAGACCAATGGCACCCTGGCTGTCACAGTACAGTGGGGTAGGTCCTTGCTGCTCCTCCCCCAATTCAGCCAACGAACGCCGCTGCCACACAATCTCACGTATTGCACGGAAGAGTGCCATGTACTCGGACTCTACCAAGCTCAAAGCTTGGTCATCCTGCTTCTTGCTCTCCCAAGCAGTTGGGCCTCCACCAACATAGCATATGAAGCCTCCCACACTTGTCATGTCTTCTGGTTCCGATGCATATGAAGCATCCGAGTAGGCGGTGAGGAACAATCGCCCGGGTTCTACACCATCCGCGCTCTTTTGGCGCCTTTGCGCCGCCGCCGAGTATTGCAGCCCAACAGTCGGTGTTTGGCCAAGGTACTTGGCCACCCTCATTCCAGCTGCTACCTGCTCCTCATTAGGGCATTGCACAACCCTAGCTAGCTGTCCGGTAGCAAACACGACGTCCGGTCGGATGTTTACCGCCACATACATGAGGCTGCCCACCAACGAGTGAAAACGGCGCCTCTCCTCTTCACGAACGCTCTCCTCCTCTGGTCCATGACCTTCACTCTGGCCAAAGTTGGCAGCCAACGCCTCCAGGTACTTCTGTTGGTGCACTCGCATGCTCCGCTTCTCCACGTCTCGTTCGATGTGGAGCCCAAGGTAGAAGTTCACGTCACCAAGAGGTTTGCACTTGAACTTGTCTTGCAGCTTCAGCATCACCTCCTTCACAAGGTCAGAGGAGAGTGAGAAGATGAGAATGTCATCCACATAAACCACCATGAAGCTCCTCTGCTCCCCCTCGCCAAGCATGAACAAGGAGTGATCGGCCGTTGAGGGAGTGAAGCCGATCTCCTCCAACACTTCGCGCAGCTTCATGTACCATTGCCTAGGGGCCTGCTTCAGCCCATAGAGGGGCTTCTTCAGCTTCCACACTCTGCCACTACCATCATCAAACCCCTCTGGCTGCGCCATAAACATCTCCTCCTCAAGGATGTCGTTAAGAAATGCCGTTACGATGTCCATCTGCTTTGACAGAGGCTCCCGCGAATAGGGTTCGCAGCGTCGTCGGCTTCACCACAGGGGCAAACAGCTCCTTGAAGTCCACCTTCTCCTTCTGCTGGTACCCCTTGGCTACAAGCCTAGACTTGTAGCGCTCGATCTTGCCGTCGGCATCCGACTTGATTTTGAAGAGCCACTTGGACGTTATCGCCGTACGCCCCTCCGGTAGCTCCACCAATTCAAACGTGTCGTTCTCCTTGATGCTCTTCAGCTCACTCTCCATGGCCTTCTTCCACTCCTCAGCATCACTACTCTCCAAATCCTCCTTGAGAGTTGCTGGTTCTCCCGGCATCTCCACCGGAGAGAAGAACGCGAAGGCACACTCGTCGTAATCGCTCTCCTCGTCATCTCCAACCATCACTGCCGCTTCGGCTAAGGCCGTCTTGCCTTGCTTTCCTGGTGCATCATAGGTCAGCCTATTAGGGGGTTGAACTCTCCTCTTCCCCCTTCCTTCCTCCTCAGCTGCAGGGACTTGAAGGCCTTGGCGTTGCTGCGGTGTGGCTCGAATCCGTGGAGCACTCGTAGTGAGGGAAGGGAGTGACGGTGCACGTTCGCTCACTTGCTGCACCTCCTCCTCTTCTTCCTCTGCATCATTGGCCTCCTCTCCCCCATTCACAAGGGAATATTGCCTTATGGTGGTGCTGCCGCTGCTCAGCTCCAAAGGCAGCTCCACATGCTCCAAGCCGGAACTCTTCACCTCTCCAAA
Organism: Closterium sp. Naga37s-1; assembly: GCA_947471745.1. Lineage (NCBI taxonomy): Eukaryota > Viridiplantae > Streptophyta > Zygnematophyceae > Desmidiales > Closteriaceae > Closterium > Closterium sp. Naga37s-1. The sequence goes on along the minus strand of CANJKZ010000051.1, from coordinate 3,637,134 downwards.
CTGCATGCCTATCTTCGCCTCATTCTCCGCCTTCCAATCCTTGTACATGAAGTTCTCCATGAACTTGCAGTCCCTGCTCACCAAGAACTTCTTGATGAATGGGTCCCAAAGAAGCCATCCCTTGCTGTTTTGAGCCATGGCCAAATGCACGGCCCACACCGCCTTGGCACCAAGCTTGTTGTGCCGAAGATGCTTAGGCACGAGCGCCATGCACATGCACCCGAACACCCGAAGAATATCCACCTTTGGCTTCCTTCCAAGCCACTCCACATAGGGCACCCATTTTTCTGCTCCCACATGAGTCAAAACTCTGTTCTTGGCCACACACGCGCTCCGCACCGCATCAGGCCAGAAATAGTCGGGTAGCCCGGCTTCAATGAGCAACCCGCGTGCCGCCTCCGTGATCGTCCGGTTCGCTCGCTCGTCGATGCCGTTCATTGCAGGGGAGTATGGCATGGTGAGGGAGTGCCGAATACCATTCTTCTTCAGCCACAACCCAAACTCCTTGCTCAGGAACCCTCCCCCTCGATCGGTGCGGACTGAGTTGACTAGACGGTCTTGTTGCCGCTCCACCATCGGGAACCAATCCGTCTTCAACGTTTCAGCCACGTCGCTCTTCTTGGCCAGCACGTACACCCAAGTCATACGGGTGTAGACGTCCACAATAGTAAGGAAATGCTCAGCTCCAGCAGCTCCAAGCTTCAGGGGGCCCACCACGTCCATCACCACCTCATCAAGTGGTGCCTTAGCCGTTGCCTCCGAACTAGAGAATGGGAAACGGGTGAACTTGGCTTGCATGCACGTCGGGCAGCCAAGTACCTCATCGGGCTCCCCCTTCACACGTATGCCAGCAACCATCTCATTCTTCAATAGCTGCTGCAAGATGGGCAGGGCCACATGCCCCATGCGCCGATGCAAGGTGAGCCAATCACACTCCCCCGTAGCCGAAGTTGGATTGGAGAATGCCGCGCTCGCAATAGCGCCCCACATACTCTCTCCGTAGTCCTCCTCCGCTGCTGCCTCGGGGTTCTCCTCACCCTTGTGCTGCTCCTTGGCTGCTGCACCTTTATCCTTGTGCTCACACAGCTTGCTGGTCCCTCCAAGATTGCACTTCTTGGACTCCTCCTTAGCGCGACCGTCCGCGCTATCACCGCTACCAGCCGCTTCACCATTGGCGCTGATGCTTGCTGCCACTTGCCTCTCCTTAGGCATAGGGACAGCAGGGATCTGCCACATCTCGTTGTAGACATCCCTGTCCTCATGAAGGTCCCAAAGAATTCGATCGCCAAGCCTTGCGGTGTAGGTCTTGGCTCCCTTCGAGTTCGTGTCCATGCCGGCCTTTGCCAACCGCCGCACGGAAATCAGGTTTGCAGCAAGGCTGGGCACCCAAAGCACGTTCTTGAGGCCCACCATCTTCCCATCAGCACCCTTGAACATGGCCTTGCCCATGCCTTTCACCTCTGCTCGCTGCCCCAAAGCCGATGTGACATGCTTCACCGGTGACGGTTCGAGTTCGGTGAGCAAGTCCGGGCGATGTGTCATGCTATAGGTAGCGCCGTTATCGATCACCCAATAGTCCAGGGGGTATAGGGTGACCTTCCCCACAGCTGCTGGCTCCTCAAAGCCTTCATCCTTCTCTGGACCAGCCGGTACTTGCGTCGACACGAAGTAGAATAGACCCGGGTACCGATCGTCGCTCGGGTCCTTGTCATTATCTCCACTCTTCATGTTCGCGGCTCCACCTCCGCGACCGCCACGGCCTCCACGGCCTCGTCCTCTCCCTCCTCCTGCTCCTCTACCCTCTTGGCCTTGAGCAGGGGTCCAACCATCAGGGAGTTTGAAGCAATCGCGCCACATATGTCCGCTCTTGCCGCAATAGTGACATTCGCCGTCAAATCGTCCGCGACCGCGTCCGTAGCTCTTGTCGTCGCTGCCGTATTCGCCATTCCCGCGGCCTCCACTGAAGTTGCCGCCACCAGATCTTCCTCCCCCTCGTCCTCTGCCTCTTCCTCGGCCATATCCACGGCCGACGCTCGCTGCCCCAGCGCCATCCGCACTCGCCAACTCACGGCGGCGGAAATCCTCTTGAAGGATAGCTCGCTTCACGTCTTCAAGCGAGAGGCGGGGCAAGTCGCGCTTCAGGTTGATGATGAGCGAGGACCATGACTCGGGGAGTAGTGCCAGCAACTTGGTCTTCTTTTGGAGCTCACTATAGTTCAAATCAGCTCCCTCAAGCCGCGTCAACAAGTCGAAGAATTTCTGCACCCCTTCTTCAACCGCTTCATCCTCTTCAATCCGTAACGTCGCCATTTGCCGTTCCAACACCACAGCTACCGCCGCTGTTGCAGGAGCGTGTACACCCTTGAGAGCAGCCCATGCGTTTGGTCCCTTCTCTGGTTCATGCTGGAAATGCTTGATGTGACGGATCTGGTTGCTCCCCAACGCTTGCCCAAGTAGGAGATAGCCTTGTGCGCTCTTCCGCACCCACGGGCTCTTCTCCGGGTCGTTCTCGGGACGCTTCTCCGTTCCTTCCATCACCTCCAGCAGGTCATAATGGTCAAACACGTTCTCCATTCTGAAGGACTATTCAGCAAAGTTATCGCCGTTGAACGTGTCAAGCCCGAACACTCTTGGTGCATCCCTAGAAGGTCCAAGAGTAGGTTGCGCGGGGGCCACGGCTGAATCACGGGCTTGGCCTTGTGCTTGGGCATCTCCATTGCCACCAGCACCTCTGCCACCCCTTTCTTCAGGTCCAGCCATAGTCGCAGCTGCTCCAAGGGGCTCTGATACCACTTGTTATAGTCACATTATGATTCAATGTGCCTAAAACGAAAGATAGAGTGCACAGTCGGATTTCTGCACAGCGGCTTTTAACGTTCATAGCGTTCTGGTCACAGCTTCAAATGACCTGATTCAACTTGGATCTGGAGCGACTTAACGTTGCCTACAATAGACAATTTAGATCGCATGATTTCACCAAGTATTGACGACACAGCGTCGGTTTGAACGAACGTCACTATGGCAGCCACTATAGTCTTAGAACACAAGATAGGAAGAGTTAGCAAGAGTTACGAGTTGGGAATAACTCCCAGCTCCTACAAACCCCAAGAGCCGAGGTACAGTGATGTGGAACAGTGCCACACTGTCCCCAACCACGAAGGGTCTCGAAACTACCCTTCACTAGGGCCTACACCAAGTGAAATGTTACACTACACAAAGTAATGTGTAATGAAACTATGTATGTAATGTTATCTTGAGGTGTACCCTTTTCGCGGGCTTCGCGATCACTTGAATATTGACACCAGGGCTTGGGTTCTTCATCACAAACTCATCCTTGAGTTCTTGATGAGTCTGCTGCACACACCTGCGACACGCCGAACGTTCGACACACGACAAAATAGAAACCGCGCACGGGACACACGACAAAACAGAAACCGCGCGCGAGACACAAATGACCGTGTAACACGCGACTAGCGAAGACTCGCTATTGACTCGACACACACACACTCGACATCATGACCCATCATACACACATTATTATAAGCATGAAATGTATATCATCTCATGCCTCCATGCCACTCCATGCACACACACGCATGCACGCACACGGACAACAAGCCGAGTGCAAACCGTAGGGTTGCACCAACAACAATGAGGTCCGTGGGGTCCATAGCGAGAAAGAGGTCCCTGACTGTGCTAAGAGATTGAGGGAGGCGGGTGACGATGAAGTAGAGGGCGATGTACATGGGGGGGTGGGGTTCTTGTCTAGAACCTTGGTGGGAAGCGCGGCATGGTAGCGAGTGTCACTAGTGCAAAGGTGGGTGAGTAGGTCGTCGACTGTGGCGAAGGCGGACAGCTCGGAAAAAAGGTAGGGCAGTATAAGGCGGCCGAGAGCAGCAGTGGCAGGAAAGGAGTAACTGGCGACTATAGCGTCGTACAGGGCCTTAGCAGTCTTGTGCTGGCCAAAGTGGGCGCGTTCGGCTAACGGTAAGTGGTTACAAACGGCTAGGCGAACAGCAGCGTCACGGGTAAGCCAGTGTGAGCGAGTCGCACTGTCAGCTGTGTCGGGAGGGGCAAGAGGGGCTCCAGACGTGTGGTCAAACAACAAAACGTTTTCTCTAGAGTCGCTCAGTATGTACAGCTGTAAGTCGTCGAGCCATGTATCAAACTGGATCAGACGGCCCTCAGGATCAAAGGTGAGAACACTAAGAGAAGTCATAGCTAGCAGAGCAGAGGAACGTGTTATCAGGGCAGCACGCAGGCAGGGACGACGCAGAGGGCAGGGCAGCGCGCAAGCGCTAGGGAAGTAAGCAGGGAAGAGAGGGGCGGCGCACGGCTAGGGAAGAGCGGCGTGCGGCCAAGGCAGGGCAGGGCGGCGGCCAGGGCAGGGCAGGGGGGCGGCCAGCAGGGCGGCGCATGGGTAGGGCAGGGCGGCGCGGGGGTAGCAGGGCCGCGTACGGGCAGGGCAGGGCGGCTCGGCGGCCAGCAGGGCGGGCGCGGGCAGGGCAGGGCGGCGCGACGGCCAGCAGGGCGGCGCACGGCAGGGGAGGGCGGCGCGCGGGCTGAATAGGGCGGTGCGGCGGCCAGCAGGGCGGCGCGCGGCAGGGACGGGCGGCGCGTGGCAGAGAAGGCGGCGCCCGGGCCGGGTAGGGCAGCACGCGGGTTGCAGAGTGCGGCACGCGGGCTGCAAAGGGCGGCGCGCGGGCTGCAAAGGGCGGCGCGCGCTGCCAGCAGGGCAGCGTGACAGGCAGGGCAGGGCGTGCACGGGGAGGCTCGACACGGGGCAGAGCCAGGCGCACGCGGGCAGCGTGACGCAGGGCAGGCGCGCGCGGGTGGCGTGACGCAGGGCAGGGCGTGCGCGGGGCGGCGCGACGCAAGGCAGGGCGCGCGCGGGCGGCACGATGCGGGGCAGGGCAGGGCGGTGCAACGGGCAGGGCAGAGCAGCGCGCGGCCAGCAGGGCAGCGCGTGGGCAGGGCAGGGCAACGCGAGGCCAGCAGGGCGGTGTGACGGGTGGGGTAGCGCGATACGGGCAGCGAGCTATACGGTGGGCCTTAAAAAAAACGGTCCTAGGATAGGACCTACTCTGAAACCATGTCAGAAGACTAAGCGAGAATGATGCATTGAGAATAGAACTGGGTACAAGTGCTAACCCTATTTGGGTTGTACCCCTTATGGGCTACCCCACTACAGCCTACACAACATAAGCATCAATATAGTTTGACAGGGAGGACAGGCGGGGTAGAGCAGGATGGGGACCAAGCGAGGGAGTGAACGGAGAGAGCGGAATCAGCGTGCAGACGCAAGGAGTTGAGGACTGAGGCAGGTAGATCTAGCAGAGAATATAGAACGGGAGGGACGGCAGAAGATATGAATGCAGGGTATGAACGCAGGGAGGCAAGGACCGGGGCAGACACAAAAGGTACAAGATGTAAATGCAGGGAGTTCAAGAAACAACTGGGGTCTGGAGAATGGTAGTGAGCCAACATGAGTCTGCCACAAAAGAAGGGAAGGAAAGGGAAGGGAGGAGAGGCAAAGGGAAGTGCAGGGAGGATGTCAAGAAGGGAAGGGGAGTGAAGAGAAGCAGTGGGAATAGAAAGGAAGGGGTAGTGCATTGTGAGGGAGTGAAATGGTGCTTTGTGAAGGGGGGAACATGGAGGAGCGACCTAGGGGGGAGGGGAAGTGCGACATGGGGGAAAGGGGAGGTGCGACATGGGGGAAAGGGGAGGAGCGATCTGGGGGGTAGGGGAGGAGCGACCTGGGGGGAAGGGGAGGCGCGACCTGGGGGGAAGGAAAAGGGCGACATGGGGGAAAGCGGAGGTGCGGCCTGGGGGAAAGGGGAGGTGTGACCTGGGGGAAAGGGGATGTGCGACATGGGGGAAAGGGGAGGAGCGATCTGGGGGGTAGGGGAGGAGCGACCTGGGGGGAAGGGGAGGCGCGACCTGGGGGGAAGGAAAAGGGCGACATGGGGGAAAGCGGAGGTGCGGCCTGGGGGAAAGGGGAGGTGCGACATGGGGGAAAGGGGAGGAGCGATCTGGGGGGTAGGGGAGGAGCGACCTGGGGGGAAGGGGAGGCGCGACCTGGGGGGAAGGAAAAGGGCGACATGGGGGAAAGCGGAGGTGCGGCCTGGGGGAAAGGGGAGGTGCGACATGGGGGAAAGGGGAGGAGCGATCTGGGGGGTAGGGGAGGAGCGACCTGGGGGGAAGGGGAGGCGCGACCTGGGGGGAAGGAAAAGGGCGACATGGGGGAAAGCGGAGGTGCGGCCTGGGGGAAAGGGGAGGTGTGACCTGGGGGAAAGGGGATGTGCGACCTGGGGGAAACGGGAGGAGCGACCTGGGGGAAAGGGGAGGTGTGACTTGGGGGAAAAGGGATGTGCGATCTAGGGGAAAGGGGATGTGCGACCTAGGGGAAAGGGGATGTGCGACCTGGGGAAAGGGGAGGTGCGACCTGGGGGAAAGATGGGAGGACAGGGAAAAGGGTTTCGTCTCTCTCTAGGGAAGGGAAGGAGAGTAGGGAAAGGAAAAGGAAAAGGGTGTCGTCCCTGGAGGCGACGAGGAGGCGGCGCGCCGATGAGAGGACGAGGGGGCGAGGCGGCGATTTGGCGGTGATACGCCGATGACGAGGTGAGGCGGCACTGGAGGTCGCACAGCCACGGCGAGAAGCAACACGGAGGTGAGTTTGGCGGATAGGGAATCATATTGTGCTAGGTGGCGGATGTGGCGGCAATGCGCCGATGAGGAGGTGAGGTAGCAGAGGATGTCGCATGGCCAGGGCGCGAAGCAGCAGGAAGGCGAGAGATTGAGCAGGATGATAAACTCGTTCGGGAGGCGGTTGCAAGGTGGCGACTCGGTGATAAGGTAGCGATGATGGGAAAACGATGCGCACGCCATTTATGACTTTGCGAGCTAACCGCGATATAGCCAGCAACATACGACGAGACTTGCTTGTACGTGTGGGGGGGTGAGACTTTACCCTCCAGGATCTAGGGTTGTGGCGATAGGGAATGCACGATTAGTTCTATGTGTAGGGAATGCATGAATAGTTTGCCTTCTCATCACGAGTAGTTGTTTATCACATGGTTCACTTATTCGCTGTCAAAGCATACCGTCGATCCGTGGCGGGTAGTTTTCCCCTGTTTTTGACCGTGATGACATGGTAGACAGCATGAGGCCAGAACTTGTAGGGCATGCCAGCAGCCCCCAACAGAGTCTTAGCCTCCTCGCCAATGGTCCGGTTGGCACGCTCAGCTATGCTGTTTTGCTGCGGTGTTCTAGGGCAGGTCAGGTGGTGTCAGATGCCGTTCCACTGGTGAATTTCGCTCCAAGGAACTCTCCACCATGGTCACTCCTTTGCACCTTCACCAACCGCATCGCTTGCTGCTCCACCATCAGCAACCAATCCTCCTTGATCGCCGCTGCAGGGTCGCTCTTCTTGGACAAAGGGCGAGCCCATGTGAATCTGCTCCATTGATCCACCATGGTGAAGAAGTATAGCACTACCCCAGTCCCCTCCGTCCTTATAGGACCCACCAGGTCATGTGCACCACCTCCAATGGTGCCTTGACTGATCCCTCCACACGTGGAAACGGGAACTGCGCAAACTTGTTTTGCATGCACGCCTCGCAGCTACCATAGTGAGCGTCATCTCCTTGCAGTTGCAGCCCACGCACGCACTTCTCCTTGTGCATCACCTCCAATGTGGAAACAGCCACATGTGCGAGCCGCCAATGCCAAGTCTCCCACGTTGCTTGGCCCAAGGTAGCCGACGCCTTCACCGCCGCGCTTACTCCAATCAGCTCATCTCCTTGCACACCTTGCTGCTCCTCCTCGTTGACGCTCTCCTCCATAGATGTCGCAGCTGCCGCCTTGCCTGATTTCCACCAAGGGAGGACTGGGATCTACCACATGCGCTTGTGGACATCTCCCTTCCGCTGCAGGTCCCAAGTGAGGTGCTCGTTGTTGTAGGCACGATTGCGCTCCGAGACGTTGTAGGAGAACCTTGGCAGCCATGGCGGGGTCTGTTGCGCTTTCATTCACGAAGAACCTGGCCTTCCGTTCCTCAGATTTGCCACATTTCTCCTTATCCTTCTCCTCTCCACTAGCCCCTATGACTCCCCCACTCCTCTTGCAACCATGTTGATTGCTTGATGAAGGCGGGGTCCAATCCTTACGTCATTGGTAGCACTTCCGCCAATGATGCCCGCGCTTCTTGCAGTAGAAGCATACCTCCCCTTGGCCCCGCCGCTCTCCTTGCATCAGTCCTTCACATAACGGAAGGAGGAATGCTTGTATGTGATAAGCTCTGGCTCCCTCACATAACGCACCACTCTACCACTAGTTACATCTCCGCTTGCAATATCTCCTCTTCTCACTACTTGCTTCGTCGGGCGCAAGAATATCGTGTTACAAAGGAAACATACAAGCATTTAGGTTTGTTCTACTAGGTTCCTCCTAATCTACCAGCTCTGCCTCAGCCCTCACCTCGCCCTTCCCTAGTCTCCTCAGCGCCCGCTAGTGCTAGCTTAAAGGAGACGACCACCTATGCTGCCTGCCACCTCTGTTCCCCGCCTCTAGCTACTTTGCCTCCAGCTATCACTTCTCAGATCCAGCTGGCTCCCGGGAACTCACCTGCACACACACGGAAACAAACACACATGCATGTATACACCCATCCAAGTGCCGGTGGCAACCTGCTTCCCTCCCTGCTGCCGCTGCCTAGCGCTGCAATTCCCCTTGCCTCTCTCTTGCCTCTTACGTAAGTGCCGCCCCACACTGCTGTCATGCACTCCCCGACCCTTCGCTTCGGCAGGCATCACCCTTTCCTCCCGCACATGGTCCCGCTGCTTCCCTCAAACGCCCCTTCGATCCTCCACTTCCCATCCTCGGCACTGCGCTGCTCACTATATACAGTATATACAGTTTGTACACTTGCCCATCTCTCCCTACTAACCCATTCACATTCATACAAATGTGACACTTTGTATGGTTATCCTTGTTCTTGCCCTTCCACTTCTTCTTGAAGCCACTCTTTCTACCTCCAACTCCATCGCCGACCCCCTCCTCCGAGCGCTCCACGCTCCGCCGCCGCAAGTCCTCTTCAAGGATGCGCCCGCGGATGTAATCCATGCTCCATTGCAGCTGTTGGGATTTGAGCTTGGTAGCAAGGGCAGACCATGACTCCGGCAGCCGTTTCACGATCTCCACACATTGCACGAGCTTCGGGTACACCATACAGCCGTCTTGGAGCTTCGTGAAAATGTCGTGCATCTCATCCAACACGGATTGCATCGGCTCTCCATCAACAAACTTGATGTCACGCAGTTGTCGCGTGAGTAGCACGATGCTGGTTGTGATTGTCGGTGAGTGCACATCCAAAACCTCCCTCCAAGCCTTGGGGCCACATTCTGGATCACCTAACAGGTCCTTGATGTCGTCAAGTTTTCGTCCCCCAACCGCTTGCACCACGAGCATGTACGCGTCAAATGATCGCTTCATCCACACTCCTTTCAGCTCCGCGGCCTCCGGCATCTTCTCCTTCCCCTCCACCAGATCCAATAGTTTGCATTGGGTGTACATCAGCCTCATGCGGAAGCTCCAATGCTTTTAGTCCTCCCCCATGAACTTCTCAATCGAAAAC